>JAOWBO010000056.1:53594647-53623142 GCA_028564985.1 Crax fasciolata
GGACAAGCACGACCTGCCTTTTGTGAACCCGTGCTGGCTGGGCCTGATCCCCTGGTTGCCATGCACGTGCTGTGTGATCTCCCTCAAGATTATCTGCTCCACAACTTTCCCTGGTACTGAGGTCAGGCTGACAGGCCTGTAGTTCCCCGGATCTTCCTTACAGCCTTTCTTGCAGATGGGAGTCACATCAGCAAGCCTCCAGTCTTCTGGGACCTCTCCATATAACCAGGAACGCTGATAGATGGCGGAAAGCGGCTTGGCAAATCATCTCTGCGAGCTCCCTCAGCACCCTAGGGTGGATCTCATCTGGTCCCATGGACTTGTGACAGTCCAGATGGAGGAGCAGGTCTCAAACTGTCTCTGTTTATTCCAGAGAATAAACACAGTACTATCTGCTGCCGGTTTGCAGATTAGGCTACTACCAATCTTGAAGATGTGAAGACATGGACTAGAAATATTGGGATCAGTGGGTAAGAGATATGGGACACTAAGTATTCTGGAAAGATGTGTTGGTAATTATTTGACAGCACCTGGCATTGAATCCCTCAAAAATGTTGTTATACAAATGAGTCAGAATATGTCTGACATAGGTGCTGGAAATTCCTATTTTTTTTAGTTTTTTTTTTAAACCAACAGAATATTGACAAGAATAGAGCACAGCTGCAGTTGTTCAAGGTTTGACAGATACCAACCGCTGCTATAGCAGAGCAAAATGAGGCCTTGAAAGGGGATGTGGAAAATCCAGCATATTGATCAAGAAACAGATGAAGGTGAAAATCAAAAACTTGAGTAGAAGATCACAGTGTGGAAGACTGATGCACACTACAGCATCTGATGCTCTGGCAGAAAAAGTTGAGAAATGCTGTGAAGCAGATGGGTAGTTTGGTAGTTACTGGGGAGAATATGGAAGATGGAAAGTTCATAGAGGATACTACAAGAGAGAAGTGGTAGAATATAAAGGTGTTCACCTGGGAAATGGATGTTTGTCAAGAGATACCTCCCCAGGTAATGAGCCAAAACTCCCACTGTTATTCTCCTGCTTACTCTGGTAAAATCACAGAAGGAGAAAAGGTTTTATGTAGAGGATGAAAAGTGCTGTCACTGGCACAAGGCCACAGAGTGTGTCCTTGAGTGTTTCATAAGGTCCAGAGAAAAGCAGAGTTTCTAACTTGATCAGAGAGATAGACTACAGATAATCTTGACTTTAAATTAAGCTATCAATACTCTCTCTTGTATCCATTAACATGGGAATGAATCTGTAGCACATCACAGAGGACATCCTGTAGACACCATGAGATAGTAGCAGCTCCTGAGAAATGATGGAGGAAAGTCTAATAGTGTTCTCCTCAGTGATGCCAGAGAAGAACCTTGGGATGTTGCTGAGCAATGTGGAGAATGAGTGTCTGTGGGAAGGCAACGTGTGAAGTTCTGCCCAGTCTCTCTCCAGAAACAGTGAGAACACGCACTTTTTAAACTTTGTTGTCAGATTTTATCCCAGGATGTCCTAGTGGGATTAAATATAAAATAAAATGCTTAAAGCTGTTCAGAGAATGCAGAGAAAATGCAATTTGTTAAAGAAATAAGTAACTCAGAAGTCACTCTGCGTATAGAGAGGGGAAAAGCAAATTCATGTGTTACTTTACTATTTATTAAGCCATTTATTATTTTAATTCTTGGTAACCAGTTCAGTAATTATTGATTTACTAAGACAGTTTCGAAAAGAACAAAAAAGTTTCTTGGAGTTGAAAAATGGGATTTTAAAAATTAGAAATCACACAATACCTTTTGCCTGATTAAATCTTTCTGTTTTCCACAGGGAGAAGCAGTCTCTGTATCCTTTCTTAAAGCAAGAGTTTTTTTGCCAGGTGATGTACTTCCAGTAATGTCTGTTTCCTATGAAGAAAATCAGGTAACAGATGGAAAAATACTTGCATGCAACTACATTTAATGTTAAGATCAGAAAGGAAATAAAATGGTCTCCCCACACCTAACCCTAATGAAAAATAAGTTATCCATTTGCCACAAGCTGCAGGTTGAGCCAGGCTCAGAATAGGTGCTCATCAGTCAAATGAAATAGGAAATGAAATTAGTGAAAGAAATGTCTTTGCAGCAGCACAGACGTTTATGAAGTGTCTGGCTCTGCCAGCCACAGACGTAGCAGTTCTTTGGGCTTCAAGTAGGAGAGTTAAGTACCTCCTAGGGTTTCAGAATAATGTAACAGATTATGTAATTTATGTCTAGGTCTATCAGCATACATTTACTTGACACTAGATGACCAAAGTGAGAGTATTAATGCAAAACGTGCTTGGAAACTGGTGACAATAGATGTTTTATCATGTTTTTAAGACTCAGTGGATGTGTGCAGAGGTAATCACGTTCCCTAGCAGCCCATCCTACTGCAGCACGTAAGTCCATGCACCAGCAGGGCCAGAAAAGCGTTAGGGTCTTTGATCTTCTCTAATTCTGCTCTAGGCATGACAGAACAGTTCCCTCCCTCCTCAATGCCCTGTAGCAATGGTAACTTAATCTGGAAGTCTTCTTCAGGATGACAAATGTTGACTGAATATAGCAGTGGGAACTGGTAATGAAATAATTTGCAAGTAATTGGGAGCATCAGAACATGTTTAATAATGTGCAGTTTTGCACATTATGTATTATGTGGAAACCTGACAAACTTTAAGTTGCCATGACAGCTTTGTCACAAAAACTGTGTGTACTTTTATATGGAAATGGTGACAGAAATGATGTGTGATTTTTAAGTAATCAGTAAATGAGCTGGTATTGAGGGCAGGAAGGGAATTTGGCCTCTCAGCAGGGAAAATTTTACCAAATGGGGGGAAATGTGAACCTACGGATGTCAGCCTGGGGCTCCTGTGGGCAAGAGGCTGGTGGGAGGAGAAGCAGAGAGTGAGGGCCCAGTAGCAGAAGTTATTGATGGACATAAATAGCTCCCAGCAGGACGACACAAAAAAAGACTTAAAAGCTGTTCAGAATGCAAGTGGCAAGACACCCAGTTAAGAAGTACAAAAATGGCACTTAGAGCATTATGTGCCAGGCTAATACATGAAAAACAGATTTCCGTATATTATACAGCACCCTATTTAGTACCAAGGTTGCAAGTAGGATGTAGAGAAGACCAGAGTGGGAATGGGAAGGGGAAAGTATTTGGATTCATAAAGCACAAGGTGAGGGAACAAGGGAAAATAATAAATGTGGACTGATGGGGGTGGGGAAGGAGTCCACTCAGCAGTCCACTCTGCTTTGATCCATTCTTGCTCAAGAGGATGGGATTCCTCACTGTGTGGCAGTGCCTGACGGTCTGCATGTTTGCATGAACCATGCATGTGTCTCCAGGCTGTGCCACACAGGTGTGTGTCTTCTACAGATACAGGCAGGAATGCATGATGAGTTTGGGAAGTCCTGGATGCCTTGTGTTCACTAGGAGGTGGTGGTTGGAGATGCTGCTTTGAGGTGCTGAGAGTGCATTTCTGGCAAGTGATTTTTCTGGGGTGAAAAGCCCCTGGACTGCATTTTGAAGCCAAGACAGCTGCTGGGGACAGGATGAATCCTGGGCTGCAGAGGTTGAAGAAAGCAAGCACTGGAAAACCTCTGGGGTAGGCAGGGTCTGCTGTGTGGCACAAGCCCACTGGCATTGTTGAGCGTTTTGTTTAGCAATCAAGTAGCGCAAGCAGGAGACATGCTCACAAGTTGCAGACATTCAGCTGTTGACCTTTTGCTGTCACTACTCTGGAAGCTGCAAGTCAGCAGAACTGAGTCCTGCTTCCTCTCTGATCAGGCATGATGAGGCAATGAGCAGACAGCTAAAGGAGTTGATAGTCTAAGGAGTCCACATGTCTAAAGACACATAGATCTGCTAGGAAAATCTGCTTGGTTAGAGTTACCCCATGCATGATCAGAACATCCACTGTGTGCAGGAATTCAGTGAGCTTTTTCTAAAAAAGTGACTTTATAATAATATCGATCATTCTTACATACAAAGCTAAAGACTTGGAAGGACACTTGAAGAAATGCATAGAAAGCACAGATCTCGAACCCCTATAAAGGATCTAGAAATTCCAAAATACTGAGAATTGTAATAAAAGCTTGGATAGTTTATGAAGAAACACGAATGTTAGCAAAGTTTCAGAAGATTGATATATACAGAGAAAGTGGACTACAGAGGTGAGGTTGCAAGAAAGGAAGAAAACACAGATGAAAAGAGACACTCTGAAAGTTAGCTGAAAATGATGTGAACTAGCAAGGATTTTAAGTTATAACAACAGGTAAAAAGAGTGCTAATCAGGAAATTAAAGGTTAGCACATACATCTAAAGAAAGCAGGTATTTCTAACACAAGAAAAGGCTGGGGAGTCCCAGAGGTATTGGTCCCAGATGGAAGAGAATGATACTGCGCTCCTGCTGTCAGCTCAGACTTGCAGGTTACTTTACAGAATCAATTAAAATGTTACCCATAACTCATCTATCTGGTGAACTTTATTCCAAAAACTGTCCCTTCCTGCTCTTGAAATAGCAACCTACAGCCTTGCCACGGCATAGTTTCCTTTCTAGAGCCAAGTTCATCCAAGTTTATCCTCCAGTTGCCATTGGTGGTTTCATCTTCAACGACCAGTGTGCCAGTGTCCACTTAGTATCACTCATCATCCTCCTGTTCTGTATCAGTAATGTTTACACCTAACTCTGCAAAATCTTAGTCCACTAAGGAAGTTGTACAGAAAACCTAACTGGGAGAATGTCCCAATGTCAAAAGGGAACACTTTCCCAGGTGAGTTTGGAGAGAAATTTCCTTAGAGAAGCTTTATCATCCTTGAGTCTCATTCATGCTCTCTGTCTTGTATGTTGTTCACCCTGTTCCAGGGAAGAGCAAGCCTCAAGATAACCTTTTTGTTCCTCTGAGAGAAGAAGGAACTGCCTGGTGTTGCCTCAGTGTTTCATCCACTAACTGAAAAAACATGAGCTGATTGGTAAAAATTCTGACCAGTGCTCACTAAGGTCCATTTGTTTACAAGCAGCTACCAATGCAGAAACCTAGGCAAATTTAACAGGTCAGGGAGCATCTTTCACCCTGGCAGGATGGGTTTATCTGTTCTTCTTGATTTTGCAATTCTGAGAAAGGAATAAAGAGCAGCCTGAAATTTATACATGGTGTTATTTGTGTGAAGACCCTCTAGAGCATTGGAGTGGCTTAACAGATGGAGGAAGAGCACAGATTCATATTGTGATGCTTATTTATTAATCCAGCTTTTCCTGAGACAGACGGAAAATACATTGTTGCAGGAAACCTTTCCCTCTTCCCCAGAATGGAAAAAGAATGACATCTGGACATCTCCTGTTCAGCTGTGCTGGGGATGCATTTTTTCCCCAGACAAGCATTTCTGAATCTTATGATGTTCTGGTTACTTAGAAGTAGCTCTGGTAGCCAGCTTCCTTTTTCCCACAGAAAGCAATTTGCACAAAACGGTGGTTTTGTTGCACATTGGTGCCCTGTTTCTTTCCTGATCAAACTTCGCTTATGTGTCTACCCAGAAAATATACAGAAACATAACAGAGCCAGAATTTACTGGGGCAGTTCTTGCTTGATGGGTGCAGTAGCAGGCTATTGTTGACTCTGCTATCTGTAAGATAGAGTTCTGAAGTGTTAGGAAGGTGTTTTTTTTTTTTTTTTTTTTTTAAATGCCTGTTTTCCTGACAGGCATAAAAAAAAGGAACATTGATGGAGGAGTCATTATGACTCCTTTCCACTCATCAGTCTGCATGAAAAATATGAAAATGTCCTGATGTCCTCTTTGGCTCTTTTCCCCAGGCAAACATCCCTCCTTCTGACTGATATTCTGCATCAGTGAAGTTTAAAATAAACCAGAAGGGCAAAGGCCTGGAGTCAGGGGAAAATGGAATAGTAGAGGATAGTGAACAAAGGACTTGACAGAGATTCTGCATTTATGGGAAAGATATGATGAATGACAAACCTGGGGGAAAAAATGGATATTTTTCGCCTCTTGGGGCCTAATTTACTAGCTTGGTACCTCTTTAGGGAGATCCTGGGAAATGATCAGTTGGGAGCATGATAACTAGCAGTTCCCACACAGCACAAATCCTGGACTAAGGATGTTGCCAGTGCCTTGATTTTTCTTTGCAAACATAAGAAAAGATCAGTTTATCAGTTCCCACAATTTCTGGGCTGTGGAATTGTGCCATTTTGGCATGTGATGCTAAGAGAATGGTTAGTGCTCAGGGAAAACAGAATTTCCCTTTAGTCATTTTTTCTTCCCACTACCTTGTGCATCCTCCATTCAGGCTATGGGACAGCATGTCCTGAGTTCCATTCTTAAGCCTACAAGAATACAGATCCCGATACATAAACACACTAAAAAACTGATTTTGCAGTTGGCAGCTCATACTTGTTGAGTTGGCGTGTAGCAAAACAAAGGTTCTGCAGTCCTGAGCCCAGCTGTCTCCATCTCTCTGCAACTTATAGTTGAGATTAATTAATCTTTTCATTAGTGCTAAGAGCTCTGTGGCCAGTTCTGGTCAGTTAGTTGTTTCAGCTGGATATCACCTTTATTTCACACAGAGAGCAGACTCTACCTTGGATTGGTGCTGACTTCAGACATGGTGCTTTTGCCTCAGTATGATTTTTCTCTTCCACTCTTTCCAGGGGGAAGGGAAGCAGGAGGGCTGTCACAGGAACCACACAGTGCAAGAAAACGAGCAGCTTTTTCTCCTTGCCATATGCAAGGTTTTACAGGTGCTCTTTTTCCTCTCAATGTGCTCAGCAGCTGAGTCTCAGAACTGAGAAGAAAACATTTTTTGAAAAAACAATAGTGTTCAAAGAAGTGCTTAAGTATTTCCTCACTATCATCTGTATTAATGGTGCATTTCAAAGTGTGGCCAATTGCTTTGAAATCAGCCATGGTCCTGCCCATGTCTCTTCCTATGCCTCTCGTCTCCTTTTCTCTCTGCTGTGTCTTGCCACTTCCTGGTCATGTTATAGAGCAGAAGCAGCATGTTTGGAAGAAGAGGACGTGCCTTTGCTTTTCCAGCCTGGCTTGTCATGCCTGCAAGTCAGTGCCTGCTCTCTGGAAGGAAGGAAAACAGGAAAGATAGTATTACTGAGACATCCCAGCAGAGCACATAATCAGTCTTTAATCTCATTGGCACATGGCTATGTGGGAAATGACTAAGCAGAGAACACCAACTCTTCTGACTTGCTTAGTATGTATAGTCTATGGCAAACTCTTGACTGTAGAACTGAACAACTGAATTTTCATATTACTTGTCATTTGTTTTCTAGGGTTTATTTTTGAGGATTGTTGAATGGGGCTTGCTGTGCACTTGCGTGTGAAATGACTGAAATGAGCAAGTCTTCTAAATTCCGTCGATTAGACCTTCTTGGCTCTGAGGGTAACCTGCACGCTCCAGAGAGAGTCACATCCATGTGGTTTGCTCTTGGCATATGGGTTACCTTGGGTTGATCCCCCAAAGCCATGACAGGAGAGTTGGAAGTGACAGAAAAGCAGAGGTGGCTTTGCAGGGTCTAGAAATGGATTTAACATAGGATGGTAAAATCAGTCTGACAAAGTAAGTCCCTATTTGTTCATGTCTTGCACACACATGTAGGCCTGTTCTCCTGCGTGCTGCTGATTCAGAGTAGCAACCTGGATGTCAGGAAACTGCATACATGGTCCACAGCCCTCTCAGGAGGTGAGGCAGAGTAGGGCTGATCTCAGAGGCCTCTGCATTCCTCTGCAAGTCAGTCAAAGCCCAAGACTTAAACTCTCAGCTGAGTAAGGTATTATTTGGACAATTTCATGCTCTCAGCTCTTACTCTCAATTATTCAGAGCTCTGCAGGTGAGCAATTTTTCTCAGAGGAGGGAAAGATGTATAAGGCAAAGCATGAATGATGCAAGCCAAAAGAACAGCTCTGGCATGATCATCTTTGCAAAATCATCTTTGTAAAATCAAAATATGTAAAGGGATGTCTGCTGAGGGCAGGAAGAACTGAGAGGACAGTGGGCTTGCTGTGGCCTGGTTCTGCAGCAAGCATGGTCACTCCTGGTGACACTGTGCTACAGCCACAAGCTGGTCCACCAGCCAGCAGAACCACCAGCTAGTACAAAGCATACCATGAGGATGAATGCCACAGCTAAGGAACATAGTGAGAAAAAGACAACCAGCATACTAATCAGTGTTCCTCCTCACATGCCATGCAGCACCTCATTAAAAGCTGTTTGTCCTATAGTAAACTGTTATTATACTATGAGTCTGCAGCATCCTGAAACCTAAGGATATTGATGACAAACAGCGTCCATATGGAAATAAGTGGTTTTCCAAAGAGGAACAAAATCTTTCTTGTGCCTATATAAAGCAACACATTTTGTCTGAAAGCCTGGTGTTCCTTCATGTTCAGAATCCTGCAAATGTTTTGGAATAGTTTTCCCCTCCTTTCTGGGATATGAATATAAATGACATTTCTTGCTTTAGGGCATTTGGACAGGCTCCGTACAGATTCAACATGTAAATTCATTGTAAACAGTATGTCTGCCAAAGTTCATGCATGGATGTTGCTCTTGATTGGATTTGGCTTTCCTCTCTCCCATGTCAGGGTGTCTGAGGAGCACGTGCCCCATGCAAGCCAAGAAGCACGCTGCAGGACAGGCTGTCAATTCATGCGGGAGCACTCTTACAAACTTCCAGTGACCTCTAACAGCAACCACAAAAGAAAAGGTTAAGCTCAGAGCATTCCTTAGTCCTTTGTAATATTTGTGAAAGTAACTGATGCCTTTAATATCTTTTAACAAGTATCAGTTCATCTTTCTATCAACACAACCCTAAGAATGAAACCAGTGGAAAGCAATGGGAGTCTTCTAAGGGCTTTCTTAATTATTTTCATCAAATTTAAAAACAAATGAACAAAATTGAGAACTAAAAGTAGGAAAGCTATGTGAACTAAAACGTGCTTTATGGTGTAATCTATGAGTATTCTTGCCAGAGAGATAAAAAAAAAAAAAAGAGAGAGAAAAATACTAACTCATCAGGTCAATATTAGCCGTACAAAATATGGTGCTTTTCTCTTTCAGTTGCTTTGGAAGACAATTATCTTCCTCATTTTCGCAATTGATTTCCATACCTAAGCTATCTTTTCATTCTTTCATGCAACTGCAAAATAAAAATCCAGTACACTAAATTGTTGTAAAGGATGATTGTATATGTAGGGTGGCATGTAATCGAATAGCCTTTGAACCTCCCCTGTCCTCATCTAAGAATTTATGCTAGTTGGAGATGTCATCATTGGCCTGGTAATTGCCCAGAGTCAAATACAAGTTGTTCTGTGAGCAGCAGAGCTAATGAAGCCTGGTTTGCTATGGTTTTTGTGCCTTTTGTCTGCTAATTCCCTTTTCTGCATAGAAAGCCCACTGTAAAATGCCTCCCACAGGAGAGACCAAATGAGCTGTGATCTGCAGTGTCTCTCTTGAGCTATTTGTTTTTCCACAAAACTTGCAGGAATCCAGATAGGTTAGGAAAAAAAACTATTTTTTCTCCTTTTCAAATGTGATTGAAATGGGTCAATGACCTACATGAGTATTAAGGCTACCAGGAACCACTGAACAGTGCTTAATCCCTAGATGAGCACATTCTTCATTTGTTTTGTAAAATTAATGCTACTGTTTGTGAAAAATCTGGCACCAGCTGAGATGAAATATGGTTAGGCAAAGAGTTGGGTATGTGCTAACAAATGCATGGATGAGCAGAGAGAGAAGAAGCTTCCTCAGCTCTCCTTGTCATGGTAGAAGCGTGGGAAAACATGAAGGCCTCTTGAAGAAGGTTGCCAGCTAGAGCAGAAGAGCAACTAAATGGCATAAACATTTGCGCTGGTGTGAAAAGAACACGAAAAAGGTAGGATTGGGACTCTAAATGGCAGACTGTAGTGGGCTGTGCTTATTACACTTGAACAGGCATCTAACTCGAAGGCAGTAGCCTCCTGCCTGAGAGGGCTAAGCTGGAGAAGTGTTGTGGTTTGACCCAGTAGACAGCTAACTCCCACACAGTTGTTCACTAGCCCCTCCACCCCCAGTGGGATGAGGAAGAGAATTAAGAGAAAATACAGTAGAACGTGTGGATTGAGATAAAAACTATTTACTAAGACAGAAAAGGAAGTAAATAGAAATGGCAGTAATTATACACAAAGTGATACACAAAACAATTGCTCACCACTCACTGACTGATGCCCAGCCAGTCCCCAAGCAGTGGCTCCTCCCTATATAACTCCCCTCCCTTATATTTACATGATGTCATCTGGTATGGAATATCCCTTTGGTCAGTTTGGGTCAGGGGCCCTGGTCCTGTCCCCTCCCAGCTCCCTGTGCCCTCCCAACTCATTTGCTGGCACAGCAATACAAAAAGCTGAGACACTGAAATGTTCTTGGCTCTGTTCAATGCTGCCCCACAACAAGTATAAACAATCAGTATGTGATCAGTTTTGTTTTGCACGTAAAACCAAAACATAGCCTCATACCAGACACAGTGAGAAAGACAACTTCTGTCTTAACTAGAAACTAAGACAAGAAGCCACACAATTGCCACGTCTCAACATAGCTAACAGGAAGAATTCTACCTTAGGAAGAATTTCTATACAGAGAGGATGATCAAGCGTTGGAACGGGATGCGCAGGGCAGTGGTGGAGTCCTCATCCCTGGAGGTATTTAAAAGATGTGTGCACATGGCACTAAGGGACACAGTTTAGTGATGCGGATTGGTAGGTTAGGTTGATGGTTGGAATTGATGATCTTGAAGGTCTTTTCCAATCTAGATAATTCTATGGTTCTATGACTCTACCAGCATGGCATAGTGTGTACCAGCCCACATGAAAAACTACACCTACACTAAGATGTTTTGGTGGATCAGGGTCCAAAGTCTGGAAGCCAGCTAAAGCAGCCACCAGAGGAGAAAAAGATCCTGGGGTGCAAAGGCACCAGTGTCCTTGAGTTTGTTTCTAAATTGTTGTCACTTTCCTGCTCTTTCAAAAATAACAAGATTGGTTATTTGTTTCCCAAATAGCCATGTGGATTTTCATTCATAACAGCAAAGATGGCATACTACATAGCTCAGACTTTATTTTATTTTTAAATACAGAATGAAGACTGTGCAGGGTTAAAACTGTTCTCACCACTTTTAGCAGATGTGAAATTTCAGTACTAAGAAGATCAGAGTTTTAAATTAATCTGAAAACATGAGCAATATGTTAATTTGTGGAACGAAAAATAACAACTGGCTGGCAATAACAAAAAATAAGAAGAAAAAACCTTTTAAATTAACAAGTTAGATTTTCATTCATTTATTTATTTTGAATACAGAGAATTAACATGTTTTGAATTTATTTTTCTTGGTTGTAATCTTGTTAGGAAGACACGCCAGAATTGGTTATTCTGGGGAAGTGTAAGCAGCTGTAGCAGGTTACTTCGAGGCATGGCGCAGCTATCAGTGCAATGGCTGGTGGCAGGGCTGCTGGGTCCTTTTTGTGGCCTCAAGAATGAGCAGAACCCACAGATTTTGGATCAGGAGAAAGTAACCTTGGTGGTATATTGGTAGTATAATGTTTTATTTCTAGCAGAGGCTTCAGTGAGAAAATGAAGGATGCAAAGGGCAGGAAGACTGACAAATAGGCTGTCAATGGGTTTTGCCAAACTGTAAAGAAATAAATGCATCTGGTTTATTTGAGGGTAAAAAAAAGCACAAATCAACACAGGACAAGAGAAGGGAAAGAGACGGAAGCAGGGGGCTGAGCTGTGCTATGCTGGAAGGAGAGAGCAATGTAGTGTGTTCACACAATGAAAAACACTAGGCTAGGTCTGGCTTCTGCCAGGCATCAAAGCCCTGCAGTAGGAGAGGTCTTTGCTTAACCTTTCCCTTGGGCAGGTCAGCTCTGAGTCACATATATAGCAGATAAACCATGGGATTATGTGTTGTGTAAGTGTGCCAGCTCAGTCCTCAGTGCTGCCCTGGAACAAAGCACATTGAGGGCAGCAGTGAAAAAAGAAGCAAAAGACAGTGATCAGCACCCTGAAGGTCTATGTCTGTATGAAAGATTTACAGAAATCAATAAAGTATTTAGGGTGTATTGTGTCGGTGAGGGGCCATTATGTTTACAAACAAATGGAAACTTTTGTGTAATGGAAATTACTTTTCACTGAGATTTTTTTAGCATGGAGGATTTGAAGCTTCTGCTAGCTTGAACAGGACACAAAAGCTAAGTATCTCATTTATTAGCTTTTCACACACTAGGCTGCTCCCTAACATCCTTAAGGGCAAGTTTAGGATAGGATGGCTAAACTCAGAGAACTCAGGCATTAATAAATGCATCTCAAAATATTTATGCTGAAATTCACTCGACCTGTTGATGTCCTTGAAGGTAGCTGGGGAAGTAACAAGAACATATTTCCAGACTTCAAGTTCCATTTCTTTTCTTAAAGCGTGACATTTTTAATGCATTTATGAACAGGAGAGCCTGAGCACTCTCCTCCTGAAAGTCTGAAATAATTGTTTTGAATCTGAGTTTCCTCCTCACAGAGGAAAAACAATCCTAGGAAAATATATTTATTTAGTTGAAGGGCAGCACAAAAACTATTTAGCATGTACAGAAGCTTTGGTAAAGTACTGAAATCTCCAAACTGAGAAACTTCAGTTATTTTCTCTTGCATTTACACAGCCCCTATAAACCACCACCACCACCACAGCAAGAGAAGCTCCTGTGCCTCGCACTGCCATGCTCAGCTGGCAGGCAGGTTGCCAGTCATTGCTCACATTGACTTCAGTGTGATGATGTATTCAGGATGCTTATTGTACCAGGGCCTTATTTCTGGTTTCACATGGATGCTACCTACCTATTACATTCACCACAAGTTTTTCCTCAGAAATAAAGATTTTATTCTGCCTAGAATAAAACTGGCAGTGCTAGACTAAAACTAAACTTGAGCAGGGAGAATCTCACTAACAGGAAACAGCATAAAGGAAATGATGCAAGATATTTGGCTTCTGTCTGGTAAGCTGGCAATGAAAGACAAGCAGGGCTCCTTGCTTGTGGTATTAAAACCCCAGCAGAAGTTGTAATGCTGCTGCTTTACAGTGCAACAACAGCTGAACCTTGCTCTTAAGTTGAACAAATTTATATATTTGAGACATGTATGTTTTTAAAGAGTATCAACCCTCCATTCTGCTTCCTCTTCTGTCTTATCCATTTTCTTTGACTCTTGCTCTATTTCTCCCTCTCACTACTTCGCAGCAACTTTCTTTTTACTGTGTTGTCTACCACAAACTGCAGAACAGATTTCATCAGGGTCCTTCTTCTATTTCTTTATTTTATATGTTTAAAAATTCAATCGTACTTCACTTAGTAATCCTGTTAACAAGCTCCTTACAGTAGAAAGCAGAAATGACAAGCTTCTCAAGCCACAGGGAAAGTTGAGAGTCCATGACCATCCTGTGCTGCTGTGCTGGAGCTGCATGCTGTGTTGCCTGAAGATGCTTTATGTTGTAACAGTCTCACTTGGTTGCAGCATGCTATTTTGAAATAATTTCAGGCCCTTCCTTGCAGACATGAGTGCTCTGAAACAGCAACAAAAATATTTTTCTACCACTTAGATATTACTAAACAATGTAAATAATGGTGGGTCTATGCCCCAAAGTATAAATCCAGATCTCAATCATTCAAATGGTTTGGTTCCATTCATTGAAAATAGATATTCATTATAGTAGTCTGGGATTTAACAAAGAAAGATTTTCCTTCTCCTGTGTATGTTTTAATTCAAGCTGTGGACTTTAATGCACTTCTTAATTAATTACGGAAGTTCTGTAAGATTCATCTCTGCCTTATGCTCTGCTGAGAATAGCACACCTAATTAGCAGCCAATTGCAGGACGAAAGTGAGCTCCCTTGTGCACAAGCTCCTCTGACAGCACGGTCTGATCTACTGCATTTTCATTCCATTGACAAGAGAATCTTTGCTCTTGCATCACAGCCTGTATTTGTTATGCTGGCAGCCAAAGGAAATGTTTTAGGTGTAAATGGAGACGTTTAACTAAGAAACTGCTAACATAATAAATATGGAACTTTGTGTCACCACTTAGGCAATTATTTATCAGAAGATGTTTGTTCCTTATGATTCCTGAGAGACAACACTGCATTTTGTACTTAACAGTCTAGCTAGAAATCCTACAGAAGAGCTCTTCTGGGGTTTGGTACCGATTGGCTTCAACTTTGCTGAAGTCAGAGCTGGTGCTGCCAGGATGGAGAAGCAGAGCTGAGCTGCTGCTGAGACCTTTCAAAAGGTTCATCCTGCATCACATCATCTGCAACAACATGGCCACTTCCAGTTAGGGACCATTTTGTACCAGGTGATGCCTAGACCAGGATCCTCTAACTTTTTTTCCCCTGCTAAGGAGGCAGAAATTTATAAAAAAATCCCAGAGCCTCCTCTATTACGGGGAACTGCAGTGCTCTCTGCCCAAGGGAGCCCAAGTGTAGACACTGGAGATTTGCCAACAGCTAACATGGCCTTAAACAATACACAGACAGCAACCTCTTAAGCACTGAGAAAAGCTAATATATCCTGCTTGCAACTGCAAAAGAAAAATAAATATGTTGACATACATGCTTTTGCATTCCCAAGGTGTGATGTACACTGTTTTGTTTTGTTTCACTGAGGTGGTCAAGGCCGTTTTTGGCAGAACAGGAGCAAAGTCAGCAGGGCCGGCTGCTCAGCACAAAGCTTGGTTTTGCCTTCATGGTGGTAACGATTTCAGACTCCGCTTTTTCCTGTTTGAAAACAATTATATTGATAGGTAGGTAGAAATCGGGCCTGCAGACATCTTAAACACGGATGTTAAAAACACAGATGTGTATTTTTATGGAAAAACAGAAGGAAGAGAGTGGATATCTGGCCACCGGAACCCAGGAGCAGGTTATGCTGGCCTCTTCTGATCGCAGCTTGGGGGACACGCTCAGTGCCACAGCCTGCCCATGAGATGTAGTCTGCCATGAGGGAAAGCTCAGCTGAACTCTTGCTTCCATGTTGCAATACCATTGTTATAGAAACTGAGTGTTTGACTCCACCTGATTTTACTGAGTAAAACAAGATGATCTGAGAAAAAATGGAAAGCATTGCCTAAAAGGTTGAAATACTTATGATTATCCCTGTAGGCATAATGTAATAATAATATTGCTTAGCAGAAATACTTTTCCTTTCAAAGCAAGCAAAACACCTGTCAAATCCTTCATGGCATCTTACACAAACACTTATGGAAATGTCAATAAAAAGAGTGCGAAGAGAATAGGAAAACCCACATGTAGTGCAGGTAGAGTTTGTGTTGCAGGTGGAAAAGCTGGAAGGACACGACTGGAGGGGGAACAGTAGGGAGCTGGGGCTGCCGAGGAGCAGACACCTATGGAGTGAATGCAGTTGGACCATGGCTGATGGAGGAGATGCTGTGGGAGCGGGTCTGGCTTGCAGATCCAATAATCTCCAGCTGGGGAAGAAGCAGCCAGAGGAAGAGCTGCTAGCTGTACTTGGATGGGAAAAACCAGGCTTCTCAAGCTGAAGATGTGACCTTCTCAAGAATGGTGAGTTCAGAAGGGAATGATGTACTCTTTTTAACGTGCATGCTACAGCTTATAATAGAGCAACTTAAGATCAGTGTCACAAGCAACATTAAACAGGAATTAGTTCTGATGAGCTTACAACACTGCCTGCCTCTAGTCTGGTAATGGTTTTGAAGGTTTTGATGTTTTGGGCTAAAATCTTCACAAAGACCTAAGCAAGAGACTATAGGAAAAAAAAGTGGATCAGGAAAAAAAAATGGATCAGGATATTTTGTGGGATCCAGAAAAATGGGTGAAGCCATGTTACTTCAGAGCTAGCACCTCAGGGTTTTTGTAGTGCTTTTGGGAAAAGCTGCAGTGTAGGGCAGCTGGGCCAGGGTGAGGCCCCTAATGGACCCAAGCTGAGAAGGAAAAATTGTGGGAAAGGCAAGCTTGGCAAAAAGTGTTTCACGGCTAAAAAGGTATGGCATTGCTCCCAGAACTGTTTCTTTATTAAGAGAGAGGGTGGACCTGTGTGTCGTTAGTGAGAGGATTCACTGTACGGCACTGAAAATTGAGGTAGATGTAGGAAGCAGGGTTGCTTTTGACTTTTCAGAGTCCAGCAGGCAGCAAACAACAAAGATGCCCTGCGCCAAGCGTAATGCAAATGAGCACACTTTCATATCATCACAGCAAAAAGCAAAACTGAAGCAGTCTTCCTGTTATGGTGACTCCTTCAAAAGTATTTAGAGCTAATGGTAATTAGGTAGACATTGGATCTGACCATGCTGGACAGAAGGAACATTTAGAAGAAAAATGCTGAGCTGTATTTAGTACAATCACATACTGATAAAATCATTTCTGAATTCCTCAAATCTAGGTCTGTGGAATGTGCACTGCAAAAGCCTGGCAAAAAGCACCTACCTATGTAAATTATAAAAGCAGAGCAAAATTTCACCCCTGGAATTTACAAAAAGGACTGCACTGATTACAGGTACTCCAAACAGGGATGGCAGCGCAGGCAGCTGTGGGTGCAGCAAAATCAATGTAAAACCCAGCTCAAATGAATCTGTACCTTGCTCCTAAATTTATTCTTTTGCAAAATTTGTAGGCTGTGGAGAGCTTAAGAAACTACGTTCAGTTTGTGTCTTCGTAGTAAGTATTGGAGCTAAAGCTGGATATGTTTCTAAGAATGAATGTACAAGAAGGACTGTTTCAGTATGAGCAATTATGGTAAAGCATAGTTAGTGTGTTTGCTGTATACCTAAGAGCAATGGGTTCATGACTTCCAGGACTGGAGTTTGCTGCCTGTTGTTTAATGGCATAGGAGTAAAGAGAAAAAAAAGATAGTGGGACACTTACAAAACTGAGAAGGTCTGCATTCTGTCCCACCTCAGAAAAATATAAAGCAGGTGTAGATAGAAAAGGAAAATGGTATACTGGAAGAATGCTGCTATTGCAGGGAAGAATAAGCAATTGCACTGAGTAGTGGTTATGGGGAATTATTTCTGACTGGAATGGGTAGGCATTACAAACCAATCTCTCCTGTAAAATTAGCTGAAGTAGTATCAGTTAAGAGTTGCTGGAGCAGCTGCTTTCGGATGAAGGTCTGCAGTACATCTTTGAAGCGTGTCAGACACTTGTATGGCAGGAGGTATTTAAATTGGCCTCATGTAGGATGACAAAGCTCTTTGTACAGGCTCCGAGAAGGGCATTATGCAAAAGCGATAGGGAATCCATCAGTCCCAGACTACTCCACCAAAGAGACGCTTGCACTGCGCTGGAGGGTTTGATTTACTGCAGGTAGACCTCGCAAAGGACTCAAGGTGAAAATGGCAAATAGCAAAAAAAAAAAAGATACCCACAGTCTGGAACTCCCTTCGTTTTTCTGCATGGTGGAAATAATGAAGATACATGACAAAGGAAGGAGAGAGGCAGTAAGCAGGAATGGCAGTGTGGATAGTGGGATGGGTGACATATTTAGTAGTGGAGGAAAGGAGAGGTAAGAAGGGTGGTTTAATAACTGCCTGCAAATAAAGCCAAAGGTTAGTCACAGAAGATGTGCCCTGACATTAATGAAAAATGTTTATAAGGTTTCATAATCTACAAGAGCGAATCAGCAAGTAGTACTGGAAAGTAACGTGTGGAAAAGAAGAAGCAATGAGTGACAGAGAGCAGATTCTCCTCTGACCAGGTACCCCACAGCTCTTCTGTGAGGCAAGGCTGTGGGCTTTGTACACAGGAATGGTTTGTTTTGTGAAAGGACCACTGGCAAATGCTGTGTTAAGCTCAGGATTGCCTGTTCTGCCTGTGTTCTTGGGTAGCAGCCCTTCTGCCAGATGAATGATTTGCAGAGCTACTTTGTGGACTGGATTTGTGAGGATGATCTGGGTTAAAAAAATAGCTGAGGGGGAAAAAGACAGTTATTTTTAACCCAGATCAGTTCATTACTCATGCTTAACAGGACAGCCTTACAGAGTCAGCAAGGCACCAGTGGCAGGGCAGCACATTGCAGGGCAGAGCATGTCAGCCACCTCACACTGGGGTGGTGGGGCTGGGTTTTAGCCGCTGCCGTGACCTCAGCTACTGGGAACATGGCAGGTCTCACTCTGCTCAGGCCTTTATTTTTGCAGGTGTTGGAAGTCATTGATCCGGATTTGAACAGAAGAAGGTTAGCTGTTAAAGGCTGCTGCTTTTCCAGGAAGAACATCCCTATTTCATTTATTTTTAAGATTTCTAGGTTGGGTAAAAGTGCCCGTCTCTGCAGGGAAGAGAAAACAATGTTACCTAGGCAAGGCAGTGTGGCCAAGGCTGGCCATCCAGCTGGGGAACAAACCCAGATTTCTTAAGCCTCTGTGCAGGGCCTGAAGTACATACATTACTTTATCCTCCTCTTCTTGTCTTTTATCTTGGGAGATTACTGAACAGAGAGCCTGTCTTTTCATAATGAGGCTAGAGTACATCGAAATTATCTGCGGGGATCAGTTGATAAATAGCAGAATAAAGGCTGAAGAGCTGGCTGAGCACCATCCATAGCAGTCCTTGCCATCAGCTCTGCAGAGAGCAGCGGCCCACTTCCATGCCGGCAGGGGAGATGGGTGTCGGGCAGGAGGGTACACCCGCACCAGTTCTGGCAGCTCGGTCTCTGCCTGGTGCACTTAAACCAAATTGTCTGGCTCTGTTACCTTCTGTCCCCTCGGAAAGCAGGGATCTAAACTGCCATCAGGCTGTGGCTGCTGATGGGACTGAGCTACGCAGTGGCAGGGCTAGTTTACCCTCTGCTGTGTGTAGCAAAGTGGAACTACAGATGGTGGGGAACATCAGAATCTCACAGCCTTCTCTGAGAGAAAGACGTTGACTCTAATTTGTTACAGTAGTGACTATATCAAGTTGTTATGCATTTACCACTGACCAGCTCAGCTGGGTGTAGAAACAATGGAAATGAGAGCATTATTTACTTTGAGTCCTTTTTAACACAGAATCCCAGAATGGCTGAGGCTGGCAGGGACCTCTGGGTCCATCTGGTCCAACCCCTGCTCCAGCAAGGACACCCAGAGCAGGTGGAACAGTCCCAGCACTTCATCTTACCATTGTTTCACACAGAACTTGTTGCACTGCCTATCAGTAAGGTTGTCTGACAGTTTCCTTTGTGAAAAGCTGTTTTCAACTGCTTGTAACAATTCTTAAATATTTGAATTGTAATTTTCCACACCAGATACCTGGCTCAGCCTAATTAGTTTTGGAAAATTTCCAAGCATTCTGGTTTGAAGGATTTTTTTGAGGCATTACCTAAAGAATATGCATTATTCTGTCCATGGTGAAGTTCTAACATGTCTAATACTTTGAAGGGGAAAGGTGGTGTTTGCTGTCCCCATGGTGATCCACCAAGATTTGGTAATACTATAAACCTACAGAAAAAGTCCTCAGTACAAGGAGTCCTCAGCACAGGAGGAACATGGTCAGGCTGGATGGGGCTCTGAGCATCCTGATCTAGCTGTAGATGTCCCTGTTCATTGCAGGAGAGTTGGACTAGATGATCTTTAAAGGTCTCTTCCAATTCTAAGGATTCTATGAAAAATATAAGAAGCTTCTTCACTGAGCACCATGCCTCACCTCCTAACTCTAGCACAACTGAATGTCGTGCTCCAAGAATAACTGAGCAAATAATTGTGTACTGTTTGTTTGCTGAGTCTGTGGTTCTCTTTTCAGAATGAAGCTTGCAGGTTTCTGTGTTTCTACATATGTTTATGTGGTGAAAGTGAAGCTTCTTTGTCTCAACTCTTGAAGTAGTGAGAAGGTATTTTCTTTGAATAAGGACTGCAGGATTTGGCCCTCAAACCTCTCAAGTTTGGGCCAATTTGAGTTTGTAACTCAAACCTCTGTCCTTAATTCACAGTTTCATTTATTTTTGATGGACCTGGGACATGAAGTTAAAAATGGGAAATGTCTTTCCTTCCTTCACTGCAATTAGTCGAAGGTAATTGTCTCTACAGAATATCACGTGCCCAGCTATTCTTTTAGTTGCTATTCGTCTAGTCTTGTGACTTTAGCAATGAAGATAAAATCTCATATTTTCCTCTGGTTGGATCATGGAACATAGAAACAGTAATAGTCTATTTATTTTAACGGTTGCTGAACCTCTGCTAAGAGGTATTATGCATGGTGTTTGATTTTTCTGCCTTTACATCTTTGCATCCCCATGGTTACTGTTTGATTAAACTTTGATCAAAGAAGAGACAAATTATGTTGTTAGTTGTTTAACCCTGTGTGGAAAGGACTCTGAGGATAAGAAAATCAATCTTAATTCATACAGGAACAAAATCTGCAATCCTTTATCAAGTAAAAATCCTACTTAATGAAAAAAGAAAACTTACTAGAATATGCAAGATACATTGTTTTTTTCTTTTCTTTTTTCTTTTTTTCTTCCTCCTACTAGATCCTTTCCTGGTACAAACTTGTAATTCCTTGTTTTTCATCTGTTGACTAGAACTGTCTGCTCAAAAAAGAAAGAACACTTTAAAGCTGAAAAAACACCCTATATTCAAAGTTAGTGACACTGGGCAATCAATACTCGATTAGAAAATTAATGCTGCTTCCTTTCCATTCTTTGAAAACATTTGCTTATTTGCATCTGCTCAGGCTGAACGTTGAAGATAGATAGGATAGATTGGTTAAGTTCTTGTTATCCTGACCAACTTCAGTTTATTGCTGGAAGGGAGAGAAGTGACCCACACAGAAAGACAGAGGGTGTGGGTAGCCCCGAGCTCGTAATGTACCCATGTATGTAAGATGAAAAGGGGAATCTCTTATTTGACTAATTTATAAATGCTCAGCTGGATTTAAACACTAGCAGCATATTTTTTTCTGATGTGTGAGGAGCCAGCCCAGGTTTAGGGGGCATTTATTGTGGTGCTTCTTTGGGCAGCAGTGTGTATGCCTGGCATTGCCAAGCCCATGGTTAGGGGGATCCAGATGGGGAACTTTCCCTCCGATGAGACTTGCCTGAGTGTTTGACTTTCACATCACACCTTGCGGTGCAGCACAGCTGGCTCTCCTCTGCAGTGGGATGAGGGGTCAGGATCAGGCCAGCTTGATCCCATGTGCAAGGAGTGACAGAGGCACTGCAGTGTAGTTCAAGCAGCCAACACAGCGTGGGGCAGGCTGTAAGGCTCAGCATAGGAGTGTTGACAGGTCTGTTTTTGGGAGCCTGTGATATTCATCACAGTGCTTGCACTGGCAAGAGCAGAGAAAACTCCTGCAAAAGCAAGGAGTGTGGGAGCCCACCACAGTGAACGCTGACGGCACGAGACTGTGCCAAGCTGGGTGGAAATGAGGGATTCTCATCTGTTTCACAGTGGAAAAAATGTTGTATTTTGTTTAAATCAGGAAGCTGGCGATCAGAAAAAGCAGAGAAGCAACTGAGGTAAATACTAATACTGTGACAAAACTACTCACAGACAGAGGACTGTTTGAAGCATAAAACAGTCCAGAGATAGGCATCACAAGCACTTAGGGAAAAGTCTGTTTAGAAATGGCCACAGTAGCTCTTCTTCTAAGCCCAAAACACAGAGCATATAAGTAAACGCCATTACGGTTGATATGGAGGACCCTGAATTTGCTGAACCCTTAAAGTCAACCTCTTTCTCCTCTGCCTTAAGCTCACAGATGAAATTGCTGAAGCAACAAAAATTGACTCAGTCAGAAGTGTGGCAGACAGATGTCTGGATCATCTGTGTAGATATTAACCACTTCCGGTTACCAGGACCTGAAAGAGAAAGAATGAGCTTAATGTAAAGACTTCTTTGACTGATGTCAACACTTTTTGAAAGGTATGAAAATGCAAAGTACTTTATCGAGCCTCTGACATCTCCACTATGTGTCATGAAGTTCATTTTGGGTTCTTGCCAGGTGGTGTTGTATGCACATGCCTTCTTGTTTGTTAGCCAAAGTGAAATGACTGAAAAAGTCAGTTTCAAAAATGTCTTAGGCTTGTTGTGTTCTTCCATTTGCAGCACTGCTGGACAAATGTGGGAAGGAAAATAAATGCCTGACAATTGAGAAGCAGACAGTAAATGACTGTCAGAGAGGAAGCTGAAATAAAGGCAATGAGAATTCTTGGCGCTTCTTCTCTACTATAGTGGTTTGAAGGGTATACATTTATGATGCTTGTATTAGGAACCATACGTACACATGCAAAATGCACTTACAAAGACTACTCTTGGTTTCCTGGAAAACGGCCTCCACCTCCTTGGTCATATACCTTTCTCTATCCTCCAAGAAAGTCTTTGCAAGTTCCCCTGCTCCTCTCTGACATCTCCTAGTTCTTTGGCACTCCCCATGGCTCTCCCTTCCAGCAGCCAGAAAGGTTTTTGGTTCTCCCAAATTCAACCTCAGCACTTGGAAGCGGCTTGTAAGAACCCAAGCCTGGTCCCTAAGGGGACATTACCAACAGCTCCACTGCAGCACAGAAAATCTTTCTACATATCCTAGCACATGCTAAAGCTGGGAATAGAAATAGAAATATTTACAAGTTGTGGGAAAAAAGTAAAGGTGCTCTTCTGAAAATGCAATCAGAGAAATAGGAGTTGTTACAGTAAAAGTTGCCTATCTCACACAGTCAGTAAAAAGGGAATTTCCACCATCAGAAACAAATGCAAAACTGCCCAAACTGGGCCAAATCCCCAGATGCTCACAGCAGATATACACAGGCCTCAGATTTTATCATGAGAGCTTTACTAATATGGCAAAACCATTGTGATAGTTTATGAAAAAGGGGAACCCAGAATTTACCAGACTGCAAAAAAAACCTCTTGAGACTGTTCCCATTTTAGGCTGCTCACATTTCAACCCCCTAGGGGAAGATTAAAAAAAAAAAAAAAAAAAGTAGTCAGCAGAGTTCAAGAACTCTTGACAAAAATACTATCTGGGAAGGGAAAACATTGCCACATCCTGCTACTATAACTGACAATGCAGTGATGGTAGTTCATAGTAGGCGGAGTCATCATAATAACAAATTGCTTCACCCAAAAAAATAGTGGACAAGTATGAAGAACCCTGGAAAGGTGTTCCCTCTCAGTTATCAGAACAAGGTTAAATGCAGCTGCAGAATTATTGCAGGACATTGGGTAGCGCCAAAGGGGAAACATGCTGGTCTGTGGACTATGGCCAGTTAGTGCTCACCTTGGCTGAGAGGTAAGCAGGCAAAGTGTGAAGTTAAAAGGATATTTAAACTGGAAGTTAATTTAGATTTGAGTTTGGGCTCCCCAGGGCATGGCACCAAGCTTGCTGGATTTCAAGAAGCATTTGGACAATTCTCTCAGACACAGGGTTTGATTTCTGGTTAGTCCTGTGTGGAGTCAAGAGGTGGACTCCATGATCCTTATGGGTCCCTTCCAACTTGGGATATTCTGTGATTCTATTCTATGATGACTTTCCTAACAAGCAAACACTGAGTCACAAGTTCGCACAGAGATTTTTAATTGCTATTTTTTCTTTGGTTTTCAACAGAATTTGATAGTGGAAAGACAGCTTTTGGTAAATTTATGGTGAAATTTAGGTTCAGAGACAGTCACAGACCTTGTTAACACTTCTCCTTCAGGCCAAACAAAAGCACAAATCAAGCCTTTTCATGCATTAGAAGTATGAGAAGCTGGGAAAATATAGGCATTGTTAGACTAAAAGTAGAGTAACCTGAAGCTTTTCAGTTCTGAGGATGAGTGTGTCAGAGCATGAAACAGGATGAAGGCACGGCCTTGAGAAAGTGAAGAGCATGTTTTGGATGCAGTGCTGCTGGAGTGATAATCAGTTGTGGCTCACAGCAATTTCCTCTTCTTATGCTCAAGAAACAGTCTTTGTGTACAGGACTGTAATAACACAAGACTATATTGAGAATTCATCTGCTTGGTTTCACGTAGAAACTTTATCCTTCAGGAAACATCCCTGGGAGATCCTTTATACTAACCACATTCAGGTGAAAAGAGGCATGAGTGTTTTTACATGTATAGATAGATAATAAAACTCTTGTGATGACTTCATTTACTTGTTTGAGGTGAAAATTTTAAAAGTGCAGTGACTACTGTGCGTGGATGCTGAGATAAAGAGGAATTTTTCTCTGGGGTGCAGTCATGGGGTTTCTACGCCTTTTCCCTGAAGAATTTGTGTCTCTTGCAAAGACAGGACTATTGCAGGAGATGAACAAATTATGAAGGCTCATCAGAGCACCAAGCTTCTTTCTAATTACTGCATACAGAATAATTACAGAAAAAGAAGGATGAAAGGATGAAGTGCAGAGACTCTTGAAAAATGCCATCAGGTCAAACACTGCTGCCATCTCCTCCTCTTTTCCTGTTGACCTGCCCTTTTATCTCAGCATTAACTGCCCACCTCCTTTAAATAGCTTTTTATCCTAACCCACTCTCCTAATTCTCAAAGCTGCTTGGACTTGTTTATTTTTGTTGCCTGCCTGTAACAGAAGGCTTTAATGCTTCATTCCTTGTAACTGAGTAAGCTTTGCGGGCTCTGCCTGCATTGCTTCACACAGCCAGGCAGTGGTCACCAGGCCCCAAAATGCTAACTTGTCTTCTTGAGCTAGAAGCAAAATAGACTCCATGAGTTTTGGGAGTCGGAGGAGGTGAAGGAGGAAATATAAATACGGCGTATTCTACAGGGGAGAGCTTGTATGTTGTATGAGCAAGCACAAATTGATAGAATTCTGCTTCATTTACCTGCAGACTGAGAAAACTTCTTGATATTCTTCCTCCTTGGAAGTAGCACACACCGCAATCATGTTACAATCATGTCTACAAATATCTAAAGTGTGGGAGGGAAATGAACGTGGGCAATCTCTTTACAGTGGTCTGTGGGGACAGGACAAGGGGCAATGGGCAAAAACTGGAGCATAGGAAGTTCTGCACCAACATGCGGAAGAACTTCTTCACAGTGCGGGTGACGGAGCACTGGAACAGGCTGCCCAGGGAGGTGGTGGAGTCTCCTTCCCCGGAGATATTCAAGACCCGTCTGGACACCTACCTGTGCAACCAGCTGTAGGGAACTGCTTTGGCAGGGGGGTTGGACTCAAGGATCTCTCGAGGTCCCTTCCAACCCCTACAGTTCTGTGATTCTGTGATTCTATAAATTCAAACGAATAGAACACATCCCTGCATTATGTAATTATTCCATTAAAGTGAAGGATCCATTTAAAACATCATTAAAATCTAACCAGTAGAAAATAATATGATTCCACTGACATTTGATTTAATTAAAATCTCTAACTTAGGAATATTAAAATGCATATCAGCTCTTGAAGGTCTCTGAAAGCAGCACCCCAGGCACCCCACCCCTCAGTGCACCCAGCTGCTCAGACAGCTGCAGGCAGCTCAGGGGCGTGAGGCGTCCCTGAGCTCCTGGCTCAGTAATGCTCAGCGACACCAGCAATAGGGGTGGCGTGCACACAGCCATTCAAAACGTACTTGAATTAGTCAAGCTGGGCTCCACATTATCAAAATCAGTATTATTTGTTCAATTCAGTCTTGAGAGTCAAAGAACCAAATTGATTCTCTGAACTACGAGAAACAATGGCTGTAAGCCAAAGCCCACTGAAACCAAGAAAGAGATCCCCTGCTGACTTCAATAGCTTGCTGGATCTTACCCAACGTGAGTAAATGACATTTTTCTAAAGCACGTTTTTTTTTCCTGTGTCAGCTTCACACAATATTTTCCATTTTGTACATTGCTGTTCTTGTACATGCAATTTCAGACGCATATTGTTCCCAGTACTTTGTAATTTTGCATTGCCAGGATAGTTTTATCTGTGGTTTCATAGAGTAAATCGACCTAGTTAAAATTAAAGGTTGCCAGCATAAATTAGATTAGGTTGGTCTAGTGATCTGAAAAAGCACTGTGACATGCTGTGTTTGTCTTTGTTTCTGTGAACAAGTGTGGCTGGATGAAAGGATAGCTATTAGAGCACTTGGTGTACACTGTCACAATTACAGGTCTGATGGTATCCTATTAGGACACAATAAAACAAAGTGATCAGTTATTTCAACTGGAAACACAATAATTTCACTGCTTTATTTTCAGCTATAGTATTTCACATTCCATTTGAAAAGTGCATGAATCTAGTTAGTAATAAACGAATGCTATTTCTGACAGCAAGGATATCTTTACATTCTTAAGACCATCTACATTGTAAACACTAAAGCCTAAAATAAAAAGAATATCTCATTCCAAGCTTTGGAGATTGCAAAAAGTGGCTCTCTTGCTCTCTATATCTCAGCACAGGCTCTCCCATTCACGAGTCCAGCAGACATAAGAAGGATTATGCATGTTAACAGCCTCATCTACCAACAAATATCTCAAGTTTTGCTCTTTATAGCCACAGTGTAAACACTTTGAGGCCGAGATGCAACAATGATGTCCCTCTCCCCCCCTTTTTTTTTGTACAGTAAAATGCCAGACTACCATCTTGTTTATGAAGGATATTTTCTCCTGTCAGTCCTATTGTTTAGGTAAATAACCACTCAACATCACTAAAAAGGGACAAGAGGATAATGGGTATTCACCCTGAATGGAGTCCAGAAGCACTTTACCTTGGGAAATGCATCATTCTTCTCAAGCAGAATCCCTGCAAACATCAAAGGAAGCTCTACTAACAGTAATAAATAGACAATAATTAGTGAATAATTGATGTTAACATTGCCACTTGCTGCTGTGTATAGCTCTGCTGTGTGTAAAGCAAGCTGAACAGTTAGCTTCCCTGGTAAAAACTGCCTTGCTTTGTTAGCACCTGGCTGTCCCTCACTCCATCGTCTAATGTAGACTCAGCTGTAGGATACCAACACTGTGGATGTAGATCTCCACAACTCTGTATCAGAGCACAGCCTGCTTTCTTCTCAAGTAAATTTTTAACACAGCTGCAGCCCAAAGTGACTCTCTTTTGGATCCATTTGTCAATGTCTGCTATCCCAGAAACTCTTCCTCTGCCACATCCTGGCTGCTGAGCCCAAAAACCAGTTTTATGTCCACAATTAGGCACATGTTGTCTCTTCTGCATCAGCAAGCCTAGAAAATCCACTCCTTCTTTCCTAAAATGTAAGGAGACCCCGGAGCGTGTTCACAGCGTGGTTTCTCAAGGCTGGGCCAGCTGGAACAGAGAAATGGGCATAGGAGCACACATACAGATTTTAATGATAGGACTTGAAATTGACTGAGGGACAGGCAAATATGTGCTAACCTAAGACAAGCTGTGGTGATAAAATCTAGTATAGTTGAAGCAGAGCTGCCTGGAAGTAATTTAACAATGCACAGAACACTGCAGCAGTTTAGGAACACTGATGAGGAGAGTCTTGGATAATAAAACCTGCTCAGGTAGGTGTGAGATGCTGGCCACACTGAATAGCATTAGCGGCTTCTTAAGGCCAAGTGAATAATAAATCACAGACTTCAACTGACTTTACCAAGTCCTTATATTGAGATTTACACAATGAACTGGGCTGACAGAATGCATTTTGAATTAGTATAACAAACTGATACTCCTCAGCTGAAGGACTTACTTTGATGATAAGCAATACACATGCTCAAAGAAAAGGTGGTTTCCTCATGCAGGGCTTTATAATTAAGCGGGGATTAAATGCACTATCTAGCACCTTCAGTGGAGAAAAGTGGGAGGAGTAGTAGCAGGAAAACATGGGAGAATAGATGTATGGAGATGCCTCTGGGGGAGGCAACTATCGAGGCAAATATTCCCTGACTGACTGGGAATATGTGCTATATGAGCACTGTGTGCGTGTGAGAGAGAGCGTGTGTATGCAGAGACAGCACTTCTCAAAAGAAGGTTGATTAAAGGTTAAATAATCTTCCCTTTCATAATGGAACCCATGAGGCTCTTGAAGCCTGCTCCAGCAGACCAAGTGAACAGTATCATTGCACAGTTCTTCCTGCAGACCTACATATTTTCCTCTATTAAAAATGTTTTGTTTTACAGATCAGATGCTCCATTAGTATTGTTATGATTTCTTGTTATTCTGACAGCAGTTGCATTTTATCCCTTGTGATTCCTAGAATACATCTAGTGTTGACTTTTATTTCTGTTTTTCAATCCAGCAACAGCTTAATTCGCTTTCTATCTCATAACAATATGAGAAAATTGAGATTGCTGGGGGTACATGAGCTAATAAACACATTGCCTGTAGTTCTCAGACAATTGATGCATTTTTTCCATCTGTATTTAATGGGATGTTATTTCTCACATTGAAATAGCCAGGCTATCATGGTAAAGGAATTCTCAGTATGCTACAGATAGATTCACAGTGGAGGGGGGGGGGGGGGCGCAAAAAAAAAAAAAAAAAAACAGCAAAAAAACCCCAAACCACAAAAAAGGAGGGAGCAGCAGGCTTCTTCTACACTT
>JAOWBO010000056.1:53630417-53651580 GCA_028564985.1 Crax fasciolata
GTGATGGGCGTTAATTCGCGAACGCGGTGTTTGCTCTGTGCTTATGCCACCTGCACGTGAAGGGTTCCCGGTACGCTGCCCGCTGTGTATCCGTCACCGCCGGGCTAGGCTCGGGGTCACCGTGTCGCGTCAGTAAATGTAACTTCCCAAGCTGACGGGGCTGCCTCGCCTTGCCCGGCCGCGCCGTGACCCCGGCGGGGCTCTGCCCGGAGCGCGGACGGCGTCCCGAGGGCAGCGTCCTCCCCGGCGGTGCCGCAGCCCGCGCGGCTGCTGGTGGTGGGGTGCTTCTGTTTTTTGTTTTTTCTTTTAATCTGGAATGTTTGTTTTGCCATCTGGGGCCGCGGATTAGGGTTGCTTATTTATTTATTTCTTGAAGCTTCAGATGGGCTTTTAAATGAGATGTAAATAAGAAATTACAACTTAAATTGTTTGAAGTTGTGCTCTGCAGGACAAAAAGACCCGGGAACAAAACGTTGGGAGTTAACTAATCAGAGACATCTGGCTGTTCACAAGGGGTCTGGTGTTTGAAACTCCTGCTGTATTCTGCACTCGCTTCCATGCTGGCTATTAACTGAAATTGCATTGTTACTTTTTTTTTTTTTAAATCGATTTGCAGCTTGCACATGATCTTAGTTAATACTTAACACAGCGTGAGCTGAGGAGTGTACTTTTCATTCAGCGTTTTGTGGAAGTCTTTGAGTACGATGCAGCGAGTGGGAGAAGCAGCCACTCAGCCCTTCAGAGCAGCTTGTAGCAGCTTACGGGTGATTGAAGTTCCCCTTAATTCAGTGACTTGAAATGCTGGCTGTAAGGTGTGCATGCGCTTCCTGTCCCTGTGTTTACTGAACCAGGAGTTCTGTTTACACCAATAGAAGGGTTTGAGCTCCTTTGCCAGCGAGCGCAGACCATGCTGAGGGCATGCTCAGGTGTGTGGAGTGCTTCCCTGTGACTTGCAAGCTGAGCTCAGTCAGTAGTGCTGGGCTGCACTGCCATGAGGCAGTCACATTTGTTTGCTGCGAACTCGGAGGGCTCGGGGGCTTGCACATGCCATTGGGTGATTGCACCAAGGCAATGAAGGCATTGCTGCTGGAGCAGGATTTACATGAAAGGAATTGCTGGCTCCTGATGCTGGGTGCTGATCCCTTCTCTAGAAGAGCTTGGAATACACTAATTACAGATCCACTTGGAGTGCTGTGTTGGTAGTAAAGAGGGATTAATTCAGTTTTTGTGACTGACAGGGGTTTTCCACCCTTGTCTTTTACGACAGTTCTTTTTTTCTTTTTTATTCCCACCCACAATGGAAGAAAACCCCAAATTCCTTACCCAGGTCATGATGCTGGGAAGGTAAGAAGACCTTACTGCTAGGAGAGAAGCCACGGATGCCATAAGCTTTCCTCACAGCTTATTTGCTGTTGGCTAGTTGGATGTGTGAGCTGAACTGAGGAACTGTTAAGATGGATACCTTGATAGCTATAACTTGATAGCTAATTTTGGTTTTGGAAGAAATGAATGCTGTTAAATAGTCATCCATCATTCTTTTTCAAACTAATTCAGCTACTGGAGCTAGCGGTGTGTTACTAACCGGAGTAGCCTGAAACTCCCGTTCTCACCAAGAGCCTGGAGTTGAGGCACACCTGTAGTGCATTCAGTGTTTGCCAGGATGCTTGTCCAGCCGGCAGTCCTGCTCACTGGTGCAGCTCAGGGTTCCTCTGGCACTTTGTCTCTGTTCTGCGTGAGTAGATGCCTCTCAGTTTTTTGGAAGGGTTTGGGGAGTGATGTCTGTTTGGCAGTCTGGGGTGTGTACCAGGTTTCTCTGCTTTTATTTCTTCAGACATCCCAAGGCCTGCTCACATTTGGCTTTAACGAGTGGCATTGCCTTTGGGATGGGGGAAAAAAGTCAAAACTAAACAAGCCTCTTTTCCCATTTGATTCAGTGAGCTTGTTTTCAGCCTGCATGTGGGCACCACGGTATCTCCTGCTGGGTTCTCTCTGCTGTGGCTGCAGGCGTGCTGGGGTGCAAGTGGGATGCCTGATGCTGAACTCATGGACAGAAAGGCACAACCGAGCTGCTCGAGTCACTGCCTTCAGCAGGACACTGCCCGTAGCACAGTGGTTATCAAGGAGAGGTAGCTAGTTGTACTGACGGCAGCTCTACTGATGGCTTGCTGGATAGCCTCACTTCTCAAAGCTGTCATGTAATTTCAGGTGCCCAAGCTTCTGCTTGGCCTGTATGGTGCAGCCAAGGAACTGGTACAAGTGCCTGAATGTTTTTATCTCAAGTCAGTTTTCATTTGAAGTCAAGGTTTTCAGTGCCCTATTTTAAGACATGCCTGTGGATGGCGTGAGATGTGGATGAGACTTCTGCTGGGCAGGTTTCATTGTGGTAATGCAAAATCTAGGTGACCGCTCTGGAAATGCTGGCAGTGGGATCTTGGCACACTCAGTTCCTCATTGCTAGCAATTATGGCGTGTATGCTGATAGAAATACTGATATCTGGGTGGCTGGAAAAAAATGGTCAGTATAGTTGTCATCTTGTTAATTTGCCAGATGGAAGATACTGCAAAAGAGTCAAGTGCCTTATTTTTTTCTTTTTTAAGAACAGAGAAATGGATGTGTAATGTGAACAGCAAAATGTTTTAACTTTAAATAAAATTCAAACGCTTCTGACAGTCTGTCATGCAAGATTTATATAAATAAAAGCAAAGTTGGCTAGCTTCTTCCCAGTTGGATAACTGCTGTGTGAAGCTTTTTATTATTTTTGTGCATGGATTTCAACAGGACAGATTCTAGCATATTAAAAGAACCCTAAAATCTCTGCCCACCAGTGTGAGAACAAGCACATTAAGATGTGTGAGAAACAAATCTTAAAGAAAAAGGGCAAAACCCAACAACTTTTAATGATAGTAGGCACAGCTAGCACTCAAGAAGCTGTGGGTGTCTTTTCCCTACAGTCCTCCTGGGTTCTGATACTATTTTATCCATTAACTGTCGGTGTTTCTTGTATGTGCCTGTTAAGGGAATGTGCGTACACGCCATGGTTATCTCTAGGGTGTTCCTCTCTGTGAATGCCCCCCGATAGTGTCCTGTTAATGGAGTGCAGAAGTTCTAACTGTTGCGGGCTTTGGTCAGTGAGTGGTGAGAAGAAAGATGCTATCCTCAGCCTGTGATGGCAAAAGGCTGTACCAGAATTCTTGCAGGGGAGTTGTTAGTGTAGACGTGTTCACTTACTCTCTGCTTCTTACTAGTTTTAATTGCATAGGGGCATAGCAGCATAGACAACTTTTCTGACCGTCTCACTACCCATTGGAAAGTAGCTGTTGCTTTGCTGAGTGAAGGTAGGAAAGAACTTACATAGGATTTGCCATTTGGTGATCCAGCTGGTGCTGGCAAGTCTTCCCTGTCTCTTGACAGCAGCGAGTTGGAGCTGGGCTGCGATTTTCCAGGAGGAGGACTGAGCCTGCACGCTTTCCTCACTTTGTTCCTGCTGGTGAAGAGAAGGATTCATGTTCACTGCAGAAAGGGAGAGGCAGCTGAGTGCTGTTTGCATTCTATGTGCGGTGGGTTCTTTGGTGTTTTCCTTCTTTCCTTCCCATCAGAAAAAGCTTCTATAAAACCTGTGTACGGTTTTTTTTTTTTTTTACAGTAGTCAAAAATGTTTAGCACCTTCTGTCATGCTCTCTCTGTAACAGGAAAGTCCTCTGACTCTTGGTCTTAGTACTTGCCGCTCAGCTAGTGCAGGTGTCTACAGGGATGTGTTCAACTTCTCCAAAGTATGCCTTCAGACTTCAGCTGCTCTTTTAGGAGTTAGCTGAAATCAGTGGGAGAAAAAAAGGCTCCAAGGAAACTCTTGCTTTGGTTTAGTGCAAGTTTATTTTGATTTACTCTAATAGGAAAAGGCTTAGGAAAAACTGGAGTAAATGTGCCCACATACAAGTTTGCCCTGCTCAACCGTGTAGGCTGAGTTTATGAACGGAAACAGATTAATGCTTGAGCTTATGCTGCTGAATTTAAAAAAAAGTTCTGATTTCTTGCTTACACAAGATGCGTTCCTAATCTGTTTTGAAATAAGGTGAAATCCATTTAAATAAACCACATTTCAGAAAACTTCCACGCGATTGCTAGCCTCATTTTTGAAGATGCCTCATTGGTTTGCATCCTCAGCAGTGTACCTGTTTCCACAGCTATTGTGTTTTGCTGAAGTCTGTGTTGTTGGAATCCCATTAACGTTTATTATGGCAAGTAAAAGCTCTATTCCAACTGGCAAGAGGCAAAGCCTTTCTAAAAGATCTTTTTCTCTTTTCTTGCCTAGTGCCTTTTGGGCAACAAATAGTAGCTCTGTCTGGAGGATGGGGGCACAACCCAGAGTGGTGAGGTGCTAAAGAGCACTTGGGAGGCCAGGGAAAGATGAAGTCTCAAATAGTGGATACTGTCACTTTCTTGACATTAGCAAAGCTCTTCGAAAGAAATATCAATGTGTTGTTTTTTTGTAGAGAACGATGTGACTTGACAGGTTTCTTGCATATTAAGTGGAAAAGTTTGCACTCTGAAGTTAAAAATGTCTTTCTCAAGTGTGTCTTCAGCTTTGTGCTAAATAGGTGTTAACTAAATCCATGTTTTAAATAACGTGATGAGAAATCTTTTCCTCTTTCCCTATGACTCAGCTGTCAGTCTGGCAGATTTTGAGCAGGAGAGGAATTAGCAAGAAGTGGTTTCTCATCCATGTCTGATCTAACGCAGGGTGCCTATAGCCCCAGTGCCAGCTGCCTGCTCTTTCAGGTCTCCTTATCACGCGGCTGCAGAGGAACAGGATCGGCCCACATCTGTGATGGGAATCTAAGCCACTCAGAAAAGACTGAGGAAAAAAAGAGAAATAATGATTTTCCGTTGATTCTGCAGAGGTTAGTGCAGCAGCAGCGCCAAACTTGCTGCAAGTGAGAAGATGGAGTGTGTGGCTGGGAGCAGGGCTGCTCATTTGGTAGTACACTGTTTTTGGTGTGTTAGGCATCACCTCTGGTCAGAGCTGCAGGCAGTACCTGCATTTGTAACGATCTGTAAGGAGTGGAAAGTAGTTGTGCAGATCTTCTCCAGGCACAACTAAAAGGGAGAACTAGCAGGGTCTATTTTTTGCTTTCCACTGAAAGATGCTGTTAGTTGAGGCGAACTTTTCCAGATGTTCCTATCGTTTTCCCACGTTACTTGCCAAGTGTCTGTCAGAGCAGAAACTCTCCATTCGGAGCTGGTGACCTCCCAGCCCTTTCTTCCCTGAGGAGCAGTCAAGGTTTGTGGCTGGAGAGCGTTTCCCCAGAGGGTCCATCAGCACAGCGGGGGCTGTGCACCTTGAGTCCAGCTGGTGAGTGTGGGCCCACCCTGCCTTCTTCCAGCATTTCTCCTCTGTCCTGGCAGGCTGTAGTGCTGAGGGTGAATCCTTCCTCCTCAGACCTTGCACTGGGGGCGTTGCAGGTCATGATCATGCACACCAAGCATGCAGGCCATACCTGCACAACTCTGGCTATCAAGTACACTAGGTTAAGGCAAGCATGTTTATGCTATCTTTTTGTCTCCACTTACGTGTATTCCTGTCTGTTGGCGTCCTCCTTCAGAGAAGGAAGAACCAGAGAACTCTGGAATGAAATTACTGTGTTGGTAGGATGGCAGGGGTCTCTGGCAGCAGACTGGAGACCATGGGCAACATGTTTCAGCACCCTGTCTTGCCAAAGGCATTCTAACCTGACAAGAGAGAAGTATGTAGTTTGCTCCGAAAGTAATGCATCCAATTTATTTCCATGGAAACTACAACAGATACAAAGAGCACAAGAACACTATTTGATAAAGCACATTCTCAGCTACAAAACATTATTTTTCAACAGTCACCACCATTAGCTCTGCATTTTCGCCAGCCACAAGCAACTGCCTTCATGCTGCACTGGTAAAATCTGTACCAGCGGAGGTGACTGCTGTTGCTGCTGCTGAAACTCACCACCTTGCCTCCTCACTGTGCTGATATCTGTTTGATCTCCACAAACATTCAACAAGTGTCCATGAATGTCAGTGGGTGCCATTTTTTCCACATGGAGGAATTCAACTCCACACCTTTGCTCCATACGTGCTTCCATGTCAGACACCATTTTGTCAGGCTGTCCCTCTGCTGTCCCATCTGTCGCACAGCAACAAAATGTAATGGAGTATTGGTGGGATGGTTCAAGCCCTGCTGCCATATCACCAACACCCTCCTCTAATGTCATGGACCAACAACACCAACAAAAAGCAGGCATTACTTTCGGAGCACCCCTGTACACTCCCCCTTCCCCCCAAAAGAAAGCCAAAAAATAAGACAGTGGTCTGTAGTAGCAAAGCCATGCTTGTTTTAAGATGCTTCTATTTTGCTGGTGTAGTTGTTTTCTGCATCTGATGGGTATAGGTAGGCCAACAAAATTCTCGTGTGTATCCTGACCTGTGTCTGTTTTTCCTTTTGTGATAGGAGAGACTCCTTACCTAAGCAGAAACATTTTGTTGTTTATGCCACAGTGGTTTTAGTACAATCCATTTAGTGCTTGTATAGTGCAGTGACTCCTATTAGAGAATGACAGCACAATAAAGCAGGCAGCATAATGTCTCCACCAGAGGAATTGTCCAGGTGTAACTCATTGTTCTGCTTTTTAAAATGATATTAAATTTCTTAGTGAAGAGAAAAAAAATTAATGTGGCCTGCAAATTCCTGCCAGCCTTCCCTGCAATATTTCTATGTGGAAAGTCAGCGCAGGCGCTTCTCACTGCAGCGGGTGAGAAAGCACCCACGCACTTTTATCTGTTGTTGGAAGTGCTGGGTAAGGATGAGTCAAGCAAGTGTTTTCTTTCATTTGTGCTCCTCAGGGGAAAGATGTATTGCTCATCGCTATAGGTAATTATCTCAATACTGGTGTAAGTGAGATCCAGAAATTCACTGTTGGCTCTCCTACGATTTGAGTTCCCGGCTCAGGGCTGCACTTTCCTACTACGTTTGGAGCCTTGGGTTCAAACCGGTATAAGGAAACTTTAAAATTCCACCTGCATCTGTTCATTGCCATTAAGCTTGGCAAAATTTCAGTTCAAAACAGAGGAGAAAACTTTATGCTCTGAAAATCCTGCTCTCACAGGGGAGAGTGGTGTGCAAAGTCTAGAATCTACTTTTCCGTGGCTTGCTTTTCTTTTTTGGGCAGGTGTGAGCTGTTCCTATCCTGAGCACTGCCTTCTTGATCCCAAATAGCCCTAAATAAAACCATGATTCTCGGTGGTTTGAGAAGTAGCAGTGCTGAGGAGACCTGCCCATCCTCTGCTCTCAGCGGTGCTGTCATGTCAGACCTCTGACCTGCTGTTGAGTATGGCAGCTCACATCTCCTATCTGTAATGCAGAAGAAATAGAATCCTCTGAGTTGGAAGGGGTCTTTACAGGTCATTTAGTCTAACTGCCCTGCAATGAACAGGAACGTCCCCAGCTATATCAGGTTGCTCAGAGCACGGCTGAGCCTGACCTTGAACGTCTCCAGGGATGGGGTTTCCACCACCTCTCTGGGCAACCCGTTCCAGTGCTTTACCACCCTTATTGTAAAAACATGTTTTCCAGCGTACTAGATTGGGTTAAACCACTTCAGAACTGGGTCAACCATTGTGTTGCGATGGTGTAGGACAACATTGAGCCCCTTCATTCATTAGCATGGCTCAAGCAATAGCTCTCTCCATTGCCAAGGTGCTGCTCATGTCCCTGCAGGAACTGGAGGCACTTCACGCCATGGTGAGGCTGGAGGTTTTGCTGCGTGTTGTTGGGGATGGTCTGCAGCTCTGCTTGTGATACCAGTGAGCAGAGGCAGCAGTGAAGTGCCGAGTAATGGCCAAACACTGCTAGCTGCATAATCTGAGAGAACGCCAGGGAGAAAGACCCTTGCATCAGTGTCATTCAGAGGAGGTGAGCTGAGATTGAAGCTGTTGTCCTGTTCTGCTTTCTGTTTTCTGTTCCTTTGGTATTTAGAGAAATAGAACTCTGGTTTTAGCAGTATAGACAGCCTGTTGTTGAGGGACTTTGCAGTTCTGTTTTTTCCCCTCAGTGGCAGCTGTCCACACCTAATTAACTTTGGCTTATGCTTAGCACCAAGTGTGGTAATGGTAAAGTATCCTGGGACCTGCAGGTGCGATCTGAGGATCTCAGAACTTGCATTTTAGGAAATACCCCACTCTTCCAACGTCTAGGACTTACACTGTCCTCACTTACTGAGGGTAATACTGGATGCTGGTTTCTTAAATAATTGGGCAAAAATTGTAAGATTGGGTATTATTAAATCCTGTACATGCCAACGGTCTATGTAGATATCTGCTGTTAACTAGAAGGCATTGGGTGAGATCTTGGAAACAAAACGGGGTGCACTGGAGTGTACCTCAGACCTTTGGAAAGATGAGGTTTTCCCCAGTGCCTGCACTGACTCGCATTGGGAGCCCTCCGAGAACAAGCAAGAGCCAGTCCCTGCTCTGACTTTGCCTGATTTTTCCTGCACACAGAAACTTTGGGCATGGCTGTGGTGTAAATCCAAGGGCATTTGGATTAAGTTTATTTTAATTCTGTAGTAATCTCAACCTTCTGTTTTTATTGAAGCCCTAATGTGGGGCCCCATCCAAAGCCCATTAAAAGTCAATGGGGATGCCCCACTTGATCCCAGCAAGCGCTGGTCTAGCCGCTTTGGAGGCTGCTCTGCACCTTGTAGAATCCTGCTGCCTCCAGCGTCTTGATGCGCTGGGATGCAGGTGGTCCCTGCTCTCTCTGCTTTCTGGATGCCCCTGCCTTCCCCAGCTGAAGGCACGTGTCCATTCCATGCTGTCTCCAAAAAGCCTGGTTGCCTCGAGTTGGCTCTTGCCTTTGTTCCTCGCACACCTATGGTGACAGTAAGCCTGATGTGCTGCCAGTGCTGCTCTCCTTCGGGGAAGGGGTTATTTTGGCCGGCTTGTGTTGCGTAAGTGAAGTGCCTCATAATGATTATATAAAAGATTATGTAACCCACTAATTCTGTAATCGCTTCTCCAGTGAGCCTCAGAAGAGCTGGCGAATGTGCATGTGTCTCCTGGGTTCCTGGCTGCAGTGATGCAGTGTGCTGAGCTGGGTGCCTGGCAGCAGTGAAGACTTAGCAACATGCATGCTGCTCCAGCAAGGCATCTCAGCAACTTTTCTCTTTTCCCGTTAGTGTGGCGTGGCTGCGCCTCCTGCTCCTGAGGCGCAGTGAAGTTTCAAAGCTGTTTGAACTGAGAGTTGCTTTTAGATCTTTAGATAAACCTGTACGATGCTGCTGTCAGATGCACTCTGAACATGATGTGCAGTGTATGGGCAGAGCAGCTGATGGAACAGGGAACATGTGTTGTTTCTCAGTGAATTGGGGCCCTTTTTACTTGCTCTTGTTTCCCAGGATGTATATTTCATCCTGAGGTTGCCAGTACCTCATGTGAGATACCTGGCACGATGCAACTGGACAGTGCCCAGGATGCTGGCAAGGAGCAAGGAGCCTCCTGGGCTCCTCTGAGACAATGGAGGAAACCATGCCTGCTCCAGCCTAGCCACTGCCTGGCTCTCGCTGCCAGCTTGGTCCCCGACCACTGCTCTTGCTGAGTGGGATGTGACTCACTGAAGTCAGATGCAGCCAAGGCTGCAGTGAGCTCATGTAGTGCTAACTGAGATCTTCAGGGAAAAAAATGCCAGCGAGGAACTGGATGCTGTTCCTTAAAATCTCTCAGCCCCGAGAAAGCCGTGTGCAGATAAGCCAAGGATAGCTCAGGAGGGGGCGAGAGGCTGGCAAGGAGAGGAAAGGAGCAAAAGGAGTTCTCTTAGCACCGGTGATTCATCTCAGAGCATGAAGCCCAGCCTCTAAAGTGCTGCCGCAGATCCTAGCTTGGCTGCCGGAGTCTGCGTGGCTGCCTGTTTTATTTCTGGCTTCCCCTACTCCTGGTTTTGTGGGTTTTTCTTTTGCCTCCACTACACTGTCCTGACTGCATTGTGGTCACCCTTTCTCGTTGCTCAAGCCACATCATCCTCTCTACCTTCCATTACTCTGTTCATGCTGAATCTCTTGCTGCCTGAAGCCCAAGCTGTTTATCCTTATCTTCAAGCTGCCACACAAGCCTATCTCCACCTGCAGCTCTGACCCTATTTCCCCCTGCTCCTCCTCCCAGGCTTGCTCTGGACATTTGTTCTGCTCCCCTGGGCTTTGGGTGGCTTTTTGCTCTTTTTGTGCGTTGCTGATTTTATAATTATCACCAATGCTGTTTGCAGAAGTTTCCATTTTCTTGGCTGCTGAGCCATTGTTCTCTTTTAAAAACTCTTTCCTTCAACATTTTCTGTGCTCTCCTTCTCTCTCTTTTCTAGGATTTCTTTTGTCCCACCTATGATTCAGCCCTGGTATACCCACGTCCTACATGGACTTTGCTTCTCCCATCATTTCTTTCCTCTATTTACAGAGGTCCATTCTTGAGGTCCTACTGTCTGCACTGAGAAGTGCCCCGTAAATCCATTTTTAGTATATATATGTATGTAAATACATTTTTAGTGTATTGCAATTATCTGTTTGATATAGATAGAAAAAAATATTCCTTTTTAACTTGTAAGAAACCCGTGTTTCCATTCTATCAATTTTACCAAAATTGTTTCTTTTCTTCTCCCTCTCCCCCATTTTTTTCTATATTGGGGTAGAGAGTTGAGGATTCTGTTAGATATTTATCCCTAGAGTTTGTTCACAGCACAGGTGACCCCTCATTACAGACGCTTGCCATGCGTACAGACTTTTTTTTCTTCATATCTGTGCCTCCTCTTTTTAGTAGGATATCAGCCCTGGAATATACAGCTGCTGCTGTTGAGGCAAAAGAGTATTAGGGAAATGTTTTTAATAAACATATGGTTGTTGCATAATGTAGATGGGAGCTGGGAAGAGGAGACTCTGCATGCAGCTAGTAAGCTTTCTGTGAACCGCTGCAAAGAGCATGAGAGACCTGCAGGTGTTTTGCTATGGGCTGATCATGAGTCATGGATAATATAAAATTACTGTAATACTGTGACAATTCACAGAATTTTGATGAATTTATCTTTTCAATCTCAGACATCTCGTCTGGGAAAAGATGCGAGTTCAGTTGCACGTTTTAGTGCAAGAGCTTGTAAAGGGGTGGGAGAGCTGTTGTAGGAGGATGTGTAACATGAGAACTGTTTCATGTGCAACTGTACCAACACAGTAAGAATAATCCTAGTGGGCCAGATATGCAAAGAGCAAGTAGTGAAATGAGGAGCAAGACTGAATTCACCGTTGTATTGACCTTTTAACACTAGTGAAACTCCAGTGTTGATGCAAATTACATGACATTTATGAGGTATGTCTGTAAACTCCTGCCTAAGATCAAAGAAAAGCATGATGTCCTAGTTACAGATGGATGCAGGGCCTTAAGGTACAGAAATATAATTCAAACAGGTGTAAGTGCAATTTTTGCATCTGTAGCAAAGACTATGTTCGGTCTTTTCTTTCCAAATTGTCTGCATTGCCAATGTCAGATATAGTGTGTATAATGTGATTTTAGAATGTGTGTATTGTGTACAGCCTGGGATTCCAGATGCAACTTTGATAACGCAGGTTGCTGGTCTGCGACAGGAAGCCCGGACTTGAGCTGGAATATACGTCATGCTGAATTTGGTGGCAGCATTATATGATAATTGATATGATAGCATGATAATTGGTTATGTGTTTTGGAGTTTTAGCCCCGATCCTAATCGGTGATATGCTAACTTCCATGAAAATAGGCTGTAAGGGCATTAAACTTCTTAAGAAGATTCAAGTTCAGTTAAATAGATTCAGTTAGAGTTTAGTTAAATAGATCTCCAAAAGCAAGTTCTGCAAAGCTGAAAATTAGTGGTGCCTGCAAATACCCTGCTGTCTGGAAATGCCTTGATGGAGCCAAATTAATAACTCGCGAAATCCTCCTTTTGAAATGTTCCTGCAGCAAGCTTTTAAATAAATTTAGAGAGGCTTGGAAACAGGGATCCTTCGTAAAAAGGCTTTCCTTCAAGCAGGAGCAGTTGAGCATGTGGAAGCAAGGTTATAAAGGGACAATTAATAGCAGACTTTCTGACGCTGCTTAGGGAAAGCTCTACAGCCTTGCTCACAGCAGTAGGAAGGGCACTTGTAATTTCGTTGTCAGCATGTGCAAGTGTTATTCTAGCACTGGTAATGATTCCCTGGACATCTCGAAGGTGACTGCTTCCCTCATAAGCATTGCAAATGCGTGGGTCTTGGTAACTGCTTCTCCAAATACGCATCTTTCAAATCAGATTAAACCTATTTGTATATTCAGGATATTCCTTCATGCTGTATTCAAATAGCAGTAATAAAATAAAGAGCAAATGGGGCTGTTATGCTTCAGAAGTCTCTGACAGCACTGAAGTTTCTATGGGAAACCAGAATTTTGCAACTATTTGTAATGCCTGTAAGCGTACTTCTTGGGCACCTCTCTGAAGGATTTCATCGCACTTCAGAAACATTAAATATATTGTATCTTGTTCTTGTCTCCCACAGGCCAGATGCATAAGGGTTGTACAGATGGGTAAGTGGGCAGGAAGTAGTGAAAGTGCCATGTGCAGCATTAGTGGCAGAATTAGAAGCTTCCTATTTTTGACTCCCGGTTTCTTGGTCCAGTGCAGCACACAAACTACTTTGACCTCACAGTAAATGCTTGGTTTGGGTGAGATGAGCACGTGCTTTGTAATGCAAAAGGATAACTGAGTGCTTTACTTTTTATGGGCATCTAAACGTGGACATTTTTGGATGCCTCAGGCTAGACATCTTGTAGAGGGGATGGATCCTTCTGCTTGAATGGTTTGGAGGAAGATTTCTTGGAATGGGACTCTCCTGCTTGTGTGATTACCAAATTGTCACCCTAATGCTTGTTCAGTGATCCTGCTGGTACCAGGTCTAAATAAGTGCATCCAGATTCGCATCTCATGAGTTTTTAACCCAGTCTTTTGATTACGTGTTTGGACACAACACTGAACTGTACTTGTGTTGTGGTTATACGTGTGCTTGATTTAATGACCTTCTGTTCATCTATCTAGTCTCAGACTATTAGTGATGACAATCTTTATTTGAGTAGAACTGCCAGAAGTTTTCACCTGCATCCCACCTCTTGGGATCTTTGTCTGAATTGAGGATTTTTGTTCTCGTTTTTGTGTGTTTGTTTTTAATGAAACTGTCTTAGGATCGCACTTTTCAGGGAGTAGAGTTCTGCAGAATTTAGTCAATGCAACTGAGTAGTTTCAGTCAAAATGGAAATAACAGCATGTTGAAACAGTTTCAGCACTTAAAAAGACTGAATTTGTTTCCAAAAGCTAAGGATTGAATAGGTTTACAGAATGTGGCCAGAGGACAGTGGAGCTTTTTTTTCTGAAAAACTTGGCATTCACTCAGAGGCCAGTTTTATTTCCTCTGTGTCCTCAGGATTATGTGAATGTTTATCACTCATGTCCTAGAAGAACTCCTAGCCCACAGGGTGTGGGGGATACTGGAATTAATCTGTATCAGTTGTTGCCCTTATGTTCTGCTTGGTATAAAACACAAAGGAAATGCACATTAAACCAGATGGAAAGCTCAATGGTTTAGATGGCCTCGTGAAGAGGGAGACCTGTGTTTGCAGTCCTTGAGTGGAAGAAGTTAAAGATCCAAAAAAAAAAAAAAAAAGATCATGGTGGTTAGGTCTTTTGGCTGCTATTTAACAGCATGATCTTGGCTGGGGAAGTGCTTGTATAGGGGATTCTGCCTGGCTTTGGTGGGGGAGGAGGTAATTCTGTCCTTGCAAAACATTTGGGATATCCTGTGAAAAACAAGCTACTGGTGGAGATGGGATGCTGGTGGAGGTGAGCACTTGGTGTGTTTACAGATTTAATGCAAGTAGAAATAACTGCCAGCAGGAAAATATGAGATGTTTTCTTTCCGAATTTCCTGTGGCTCAGTGGTTCATTTAAGGAGAGAGAAAGGTTTACCTTTCCCTGGGTGCAGGAGACATGAACACCATTTGCCACGTCTCAGCAGAGCCCTTGAAACAGCTTGGGTGAGTTTTGACTGAAAGGGGGCATCATCACCTCCTCCTTTCTTTTGCCTCCATGTGTTGCAGATGCATCTTTTGGGGGATACTTAACAGATGCTAAGAAAACAAAGATTTTGTAAATTTATTTTAGGAGTGCAAAAAACAATTAGTTTCAGAACCAAAAAACACAGTGATGCGCCTAAGTCCCTAATGTGAGTGGGTTTATCCGAAGATTTTTGCTAAGGTTTCATATCAAGCTGGCACCATCTGGAGTTTACCTGTCACTACATAATTAATTCATATGCTGATATGAAATATTTAATAAATAGCTCAAAAATCTGTGTCCTCTCCTCCTTTTAAATCAAGAGTGTTTCATAGCAGTGTTACGAATGTTGTTGCACATTTGGGCAAGGAGTGTTGTCAACACTGGAGAGACATTTCAGATATTCACCAGTCCTCTGCAGTTTCTGGGGGTTGGGGAAGGTGGTACAGGAGGGCTGCAGAGAAGGCAGCATCCCAGCCTTAGACCCTACTATAAAATAGAACTGCGTAACATATGGCATAGTGCATAGGTTCCAGTGTCTTTTCAAAGCAGCAGACTTTTGCTGGGCTGTGGTGTTGCTGACCTAGCTGTTCTCAGTTCCTTCCTCGACTTCTGCCTGCTAACAAGGCAGGGGGCTCGTGCTGAGAGTGGTTTTGAGGCTGTCCTCATTTATTGAAAATCTCAAGGAAATCTTTATTTTTTTTCTGATGTGATCTAATGTAATGTGGACCCAGGAACTGGGTGGTATCAGAATATATGCAGTGAGCTTATACGTTCCTACGTATGTCCCTGTGTCTGCTACTGCAATTGTTGTTGCTTTTTTGTTGTTGTTTTTATTTTGTTTTTGTTTTTGCCCTCAAATGTTTAGAAGTAATCCAATGACAGCAGCTTACCTTTTTCTGGGCTAGAGCAATGTTCCAGTGTTATGTTTCTGTAGCTGGTGATGGTGCTGTTAAATCAGGATTGATTTAGCAGTGACAGCCTTTTGTCAACAGAGGGGATCAAAGGACTCTGTGCAGTGAAATTAATAGCAAAAAAGATAAACAGTTTTCAAGTAAAAGTATGTGCATTAGCAACATCAGACCAAGCCAAGAAGTTCCTTGTGCCAGTGTGTAGGATTGACGCTCCAGATTTCTTGCACACTGCATTTCGGATCAGGGGAAACCCTGCATTTTTGTTACTTGTTAGCCTGCTATCCCAATTTGCATGCATAAATAGTGCAAGAATGTACTATGTCCCCGAAGACGTCTCTCTCCACTGTCAAGCAGGCCCTGCACAGCATTGAAGCAAGCTTCCTACGCGTGGGCCCTACACATTCATCTCCAACCGAAGCTGGAGGGACTAAATCCACAGTGGAAGTGCAGCTCAGGCTTCTGGCGCCGTGGTGCCTCAGTCCAGGCTGGTAGCAGCATCGATAAGGAATGCTAGTACTGGAGGTGACCTCTTTTGTCATGTGCAGAAGGGCCTAGTATGGAGACATCACGTTTTATAGAAACAGATGTTGCTTTCTTAGAGTTTGGCTCGTGTTAGAAAAGGTCATTTACTTCATTCTTCACCTATGTTAAGATGCTCTCCCAACCAGTGAGATAGGAGCCAGAGGCACTGCCATCAAGCAGCCTTAAGCTGCTCCACCGTTTGGCGGAGCCGGGCCATCCTGTTTCTGTTGAATTACAGAACTTGGATATATCATTTTGAAAGAAAAAAAGTGAAGTTCTGTTTGAATACATGCAGTTTTGTTTTGTGATCTTTGTCTTCAAGTGAATTGTAACTCAGAGTGAAATTCAGTCAGTGTTACCTCAAAATGATGAGTTCTCCATGGTTTTCCAGATGCTTCCCAAGGTTGTTTGAAAATATTTTGAATGCAAAAGGCCTTCCAGAGATTTTGATTTGTCTTAAGGCCTAAAATCTTGTTGTGACTCAATCATGATGCTTTCATGGGAAGCCCCCTCAGTAAGTTACTCCACAGACTCATCCATATGTTCCTTGGTATTCGTTGCTGTGTGGGAGGTGTTGGCCAAAACTGGGGACTTCTAATCTTCATCTGTCCGGTTCTTGGGCTGCTAAGTTCAATGCAGCTCTATTTGCACAGGAGGGAAGAGCTGCACCTCCTGTTAGAAGTGCTTTGTGTTAAAGTGTATGGCCTGTGTCTTGCAGGCTCATCTTTGGCTGTCTGTGGACTTCAAATCTGTAGGGTTGTGGGTCTTTCACTGCAGCTATATAGGGAAAATCTGAATATTTAAGAGCCATGTATGAAATTGCAGAAGATGTTCTGATGGGTTAGTTGGTTTATTTCTCAAGCCTCTATGTGGCTGGAGGTCATGTATCTGAAATATTTTATATATTATGTAGATTTTAGGTAACTAATACTTTGTGCTTGCCTCTGCGATATGTGGTGGTGGTGGTTAAAACTTAAGTGACGATTATGCTGAATGATGACTATGCCATTTATTTTATTTGAAATAGGAAATAAAATGTTACTGTCATGCCAGTTTCATTTTAAAGGGCTGTCAAGACTAGATTTTGTCAAGATGCTGTGTAAAGCAACTTTTACAACTAATTTCCTGCTAGGACAAGGGACTTTCATTGAAACTAGTGTTACGGGTTTTGGAAAGTGACAGTTCTGCATCCAGTCTCATTCTGCTGTGCATCCAGCCTTGCTGGACCTACCGTGCAGGCATCTTCTCTCGAAATCAAAGGCTCCCAAACCTTTTGGGCTCTTCCTTTAAGGTAGCTGGTCTTGTTATTCATTACAGCTGCCCTTCTCTGTTCTGTAGATTCCTACCTACAAGCACTTACTGGAAAGCTGGAAAAGGGACCTGTGCTTTGCATTCCTAAGGTGTTAGAGCTTTGGGAAGAGCTGCTAGGGAGAAGTTTGTCACTGGTGTCTACTGAAAAGTTGAAATTGCTCCAGGACTCAAACTGATTGTTAAAATAAAGCTGATTTTAACTTGTAAGCTTGTGAGGAACTGTAACAAAAAAATTGTTACAGTTACTTGTACAGGGCTGCGCTGGATCCCAGTAGTGTTACTGACTTGTGATTTTAACTTTCTCTGCGTGTGGTTATTGGTGGAGTAAAGAGCTCTACAGCACAGAGCTGAAGACTGTAAATCCTACCTTGAAAAGTGTGTATTGACTAGTGCCTCATGAAGCTTCATTGCTTTTGATAGGCCTGGACAGGAGGTAAAGCAGTATGCGTTCATCTCCTGTGCAGATACTGAGAAAGAGAGGAATTAGTCTAGCATGATTTTCGAAATTCAGTTCTCAGAGATGTGCTGGAGTATGTGCGTGGGAATAGGCAGACTCATTTTAGCCTGAAGGATTGTGGATAAGTTCTGCTGAGAACAGATACTTGGAAGACACGTACCACTTCTCCTGCAAGTGCTCAGTTCTCCTCTGCGGTGTGGACACTGGAGAGAAGGCTGCTTGTCATCGTGACCGACTAGTTAGAGCTGTACCGCAGAAGCTGATGTTTTGTCACATAGTTTGAACCTTCCTGAGCTAATCCTGTCAGCACAGGTACTGCTGGGGTCATAGTGGTGAGATAGGAGTGGAGCTGAAAAGTGAACTGCATGTTGTCAGCGTTTACGTTCATGTCTCTTTTAACCCTTTCAGCACTGCTGTAAATAAGAAAATTGATGCCTTTGAGCCTTAGTTCTGTTAGCAGGATACAAATTGTGGGAAAAAGAACTGGATAAAATAACTGGAATATATGTTTTCACCTGTATTATATCAAATGCTCAGACTACGTAGTTTCTCTGTTCTTAATGACCAAAGTGAGTATATTTTACGTTAAATATTATAAAATCAAAATTCTACAGCTGAGGATCCCACATCTTTTTTTTTTTTTTTTTAAATAAGCTCTAGGTGTGGGCCTATAGTAAGTTCATACATCTATGTAGCAACTTTTCCGTAAACATGCCCACGATTTAATGTGTCTTGTAGAAAAACTCATGAAGTTGGGTGCTGCTTACTCAGAGGGGTGCTTGCTTCTACTGTTTGCCCATTCTTATAAAACCAGATAGATGTAGTTTGTTTCACTTGGGCTTTTGTAGACTTGTATTTGCCTACTTCTTGTTGATGAATGGCTAGATGTGTTTTTTAAGGAGAACTGTTCTGATACTTTTAGGTGTGTGATTTCTGTGTCATGTGAAATAAGAAGTGGTTTATTATTATGCGTTAGACCTGAGATAGTTGAATGGAAGACACGTGAAATTCAAGCACAGGCACAGTTTGAATTCCAGCTCTAAATTCTTTTGAGGGTTTGGAACACAGATACATTTCCTTTTTTTCTTTGCGATGAAATGGGAATAGTGCTATATTGGCAATCTGCTATTTAGTTCCAAGTTTTTGTAAAAATTATTCAATAAACCAAGAATGTCACTTGATAAGAGTTTTTTAAAGAGAAGAGAGGAATTGACCGTCTAATGCCAAAAAAGTCTTGTCTGACTACATTGGGTCAGAAAACCAGGTAGCAAACTTGTCAGCACAGATGGGATTGCAAAACTGCTGTTTCTGTAAGAACATTGCTGGTAGAGACATGCTGAGATCTAAATCCAAAATAAAAATATTTGTAGGCTTGCTAGGTTCATGTACTCCCTGTGAGTGCTTGGTATTTGTTGGTGCTGTGCTTCGAGGAAGACTTGCAGAAGCACAGGGATGTGAACAGTAGTGTTATGTGTGGATGTAGTGTCAGAAAGGAGCGTGGTGGGTCATTCCTTGATGTGATGTTACAGGATGTTCCTGCACTGCTGCTGTTTGAGTGAGAAGGTAAACAGGGTAGTCGGAATAAGACTTTTTGGATAGGCACTCTCTCCTATTGATCTGGTCCTTGTTCTTTCTTTCTAAGTCCACCCTAATCTTCAGATAAGCCTGTGGAGCCCTCAGTAGGCCTCCTTCGTGTTGCCTTTCTCCCTTCTCATTGGGCAAGGCTTTCAGTAAACACCTGTAATCTCCTCTTTTGCTTTTGTGCGTGTCCTACTGTGGACTTAGTGATGAGAATGCAAAACATGACAGCTGCTGAGTGGATGTGCTGAGACCACTTGCCGTCACAATAAGGGGCTGTTGCTTCCTTGGTCACTTTTACTCTCGGTTTGCATCCTGCTTTCTGATCCTTCTCTTTGTTGTTTCATTTTATACTTTGATAGTCCCTGCTTCTGTTTTGTGTCATGATTGTGCAGCAGTGTCCTGGTTCCTGGTTAGGGCTTGCAGATGACACAAACAAATATGAAATAATAATTATCCTGCTATACTTTCTGCCAAACTGTACTTCTGGTGAATTTATTTCTGCTTTATTTCTTTCTGCAGCGTAAGCATGGCAAACAGCTGCTTCTCGCAGCAGAAACGCAGGAGAACTGACTTTCCCACTGTTCCTTTCCCCTTCAGTCCATATGGATTTCTGCTTAGACCTGGAGGCAGATGCACAATACCTGCACAATTTTATAACATGTCATTGCTTGCTTTTGTGCCCTGAACAAATCATGAAATATCCTAAGTGATTATAAAAACTTTAGCACCAGCTTCATTTCATTTTAATAGACCAATAAACGCAACCAGTGTGCATGCTTCTGGCTCCAGTACTCCTGCATAAGCCATTAGCAAAACAATGTTACTGGCTCTGGACAAAGAAAACCGGGGATGACAAAAACAAGAATTGGCTCCAGGAATAAGTCGACCAAGTGCCAGTGAATCCAGAGCCCTGCTCTTATGCATGCTGGCTGCAGTGAGCCCTTGGTCTGAGGCTGAGAAGTTGGCGCTTCCTCATAATTTGCTTTATATTCTGGCTTTTTCTTTGTCTTCTGTAAATATCCTTTGCAATGTTTCCAACAACACTGGCAACTTTCCATGAGCTTGAGGAGCTTTTCCAGTTTACTTGCATGCACAGAGGCCTGACAGATTTTGTATTTTATGCGTGAGAGCAGCTGGTCTGGCCTCTTCTTTTGCTCTGCCCATGCAGTGCTAGCAGCTCATCTGTTTGCAGAGTTATGCTCACATGCCAGCAAGAAGGGGTTGTCTGTGAAGCTCATGAGTGTCCCCACAAGACATGCACTTACCTCACTAGTGGTGTGGAAGTGGAAGAAGAAATGTGCTTATTTCATGGCACCCAGCATGTGTTGTCTTCTGTCCTGGGCAACAACAAAGGTAGTTCTGGGAGAACTCTGTTTACCTAAGGTTTGCGAAGTGTGCCTATAGATTTGATATATCATGTATTTCAAAGTACACTGAAATTATAAAACCACCAGTTAGCCCTAATCTAATACAAACTAATACCATCTGCATATGTATTACCTTTTAATGTTTTGCTTTAAGAAGCAAAAGCCCTGCTGGTGTGTTCTTACCTGCAGGGTCTGGGTGCAGACGTGTGCTGCCTGCCAGAGTAGCTGCATCTGGGTGCTTTCCTACAAATGCTGAAACTCTTGGCTAGGAGGTCTCAGCTCTGATGAAACTCCTTTTTGCATGGCTTGTGGTTAGGCTTTCCCTAAGCTCTCTGCTAAGGTAGGATATGGTTTTAAGAGATTTGATCCTCTCTTCCCTGTCTTTCTTCCTTCCTTCTTCTTCAGTGTAGAAAAAAACAACCTTTCATGTTCAACAACATGTCATGTTCAGCAAAAAATGTCATGATTGCTCTTTCCAGGAAAAGTTTTCACTATTTCAGACTGTCCCAAGATGTTCACTGAGTACAAACGTTCCCAAAAACGGATTGTCAGCTGGAGCAATTTAGAAATGCAGTGTCAGCTTGGACAGGACAGGTGCTGGAGGAGAGATGCACACGATCTCAGGGCAGGTGTGGGGGTAGAAGAGAATGAAACTATCCCAAAACAGGGATAGAGGCAATTTATTTTTATCTTCCAATTATGTGGTATGTTCTATTTTGGTTGGTTGTGCATTAGGCACAAATGAGGGACCTGAGACTTCTGCCTGTTTCCTTATAACCTGGAAAAGCATTCAATGTGTTAGTATATTGTTTGGGATCCCTAACTGGGATTGTTTAGTCTGGAGAAGAGGAGGCTCAGGGGAGACCTCATCGCACTCTACAACTTCCTGAAGGGAGGTTG
>JAOWBO010000056.1:53653065-53670414 GCA_028564985.1 Crax fasciolata
TGGGTAGTGATGGTGATAGGAGGACGGTTGGACTAGATGATCTTGTAGGTCCTTTTCAATCTAGTGTTTCTATGATTCTGTGGTTCTATAGTCTTCACTTTAGTCTCCTCACTCTTACAGAGCTGGGTGAACAGCATGGCACCATCACTTTTCCTTCTCATCCAGGCCTTTTACATCTGCTAAAATGTTTTACTGTCCCTATACAACATCTGTGTGTCATTTAGTTGCTTATGGTTGCATATATCCTTAAATTTATATTATTCAGTGTGTTATTTGTGTTCAGCAGCGTCTCTTCTTTAGCAGCAATCAGAGTTCACAATCTGGGATTCTGGTTCCTTGTGCTTTCTTTCCTTGCTTCTTTTGACTTACCTTTGTAGTTGTGGTTCTTTGAAGAATGCTCATCCTTTGTTTCCTATCTCCTGATGTATTCTGTGGTTTAAAGGAGATGTTTCTAGCCTATTAAGAATACCATTACTGTAGTAGCTTGGTTTTTTTTTTTTCTTTTTTGAAGTGGCAGGATTTTTTTTTTTTGTAGAGCTGTTCTGAAATAGAACAAGAATTTCCAAGCGATCATCCTTAGACTCTTGATGCATTGTAGAATTGTTATTTTCAGAAATCTTTGCCATTTAGTTGTCAGTCTCAAGCTGGCCCCACAATCTTAAGTACTTATTTCAGTTTTGATCTGAAGAGTTTCTCCTGATGATGTTTCCTTTCTTTTAATTTAAATGAGCATGCAGAAGTGCCATGGTAAAACAGCTGTATGGTGTGGTGGTATGTATTTTCTGTTTCCTTCCTTCTAATGGAAGGAAAACATGGTCTTTTACTTGCACTGGTTGGGATGGTACTATAGTTACAAGCCTTGAAGCCTCGCTGAAACTACTGACTGGACTGAGATTTAAGTGTGAAGAGCATACTCCAGCAAGATTTCCAAAGTGTGCTGTGAGTACCACTGCTGGTGTGTGGGCTCGTTCAGATGGATGCAGAGTCTGCTGCTTGTGCATGTGTAGGACCTGTTAGTGTCTGCGTAATATTGGGCAAGGTCTTGTTTGATCCCTTCCATGCGTTACCTTCATGTTGCAGGACATGCAGGAACGTTGCTGTGATTCCAGGTATGGGATTGTTTGTGGGGATGTTTTCTGTTTTCTCAGTTTTTTGTTTTGCCTTTTTCTGCAGTTGCTTTGTGACACAGATGTGTGCTTAACATTATTAGTATCTTTAATATGAAATACAAAAGCTGAACAAAGTCAGTTTTGTGGTCTGGTTTCCTTCTCTGGAGGAAAACTGCTGTCAACTTCAAATTTTGATTTTTTTTCTTCCCCCTTTAAAACTGTTCCTTAATTGCCATCCTTTAGATTTTGCTGTTGCAATGGGCCTTTGACAAGGTAACAGATTTCTTTCCTTAAATATTACCTGCTGAATGCCCTGACTTCATGACCTCTAACTGTGCCCTTATGCATGTGAATGAGGCAAATGAAGTCCAATAGAAATAGGTCTATATTTCCAAGTATAGTGAAGTTTCCCAATTTCCTTGTTGTTTGTGAGCCTGTGAATTTTACTTCTGTACCTGTACCTCTTAATTTTTCTTTTGTATTTCATTGCTACTCTTGGGTGTTATGTGCATCATAAGCATCATCTGTCTTCTAATTTTGCTTGGTCTTCTTTGTAAGCAGGTAAGTTGGAGAAAATACTTACCAACTGCAGATAGTAGTGCAGGAGATGCAGCCAAATAAGCATTTCTGCTTCATCTGAGTTAAGTGTTTTAAAAGTGTTTTTAGCATTTAGATGTGGTTTTAGTTCGTAGATTATCTTTGCAAAACTTGAGAGACAGGCTTTTCAGTTCAGTTCCCTAGAAATACCCGGCACTTTAGTTCTGTTCTAAACTAGGAAACCCAATTATCCAAACTATAAGCAGGTTGATTAAAGACTTTATTCAGGGAGGAAAAGCAAGCAAAATGTCCCTGTTTAATGCATTTCATGCTAGAAACATTCTATACTTAAAATAGAAAAAACAAAAAACAAGCTCTTCAGCTGTAAAAATGTTTTCCACATTGTGAATTTTTATTGAGCACATTTTTGTTTCAGCTGTACATATTAGTAAGTCATACGTCTGTGAGCCTGATCTAACCAACTGGTGAGCTGACTAATGGTTTTAAATGAGAAAGAAGAGGCAGGGGGAGATGTTGTGAGTGGACATGCAGTGGTCTACATCATGTTGTCCTCTGGCCCCTTCTCTGGTTGCTGTAACAGTTTTCTTGCCTTTGGCATTCACACCAACTAAAATATCTGCCTCCTGTTCATGCAGCATTGTGCCGGGGCTGAAACTGGAGCATATTGTTCCATCATTAAATGGGCAATGTTGAATACTTGGGAAATTAACAACAGCTGCAAGTTCTTCAGCTATTTTTATTTGTACTGTGGCTGTAATTTTTCTGATGTGTTTGTGCTGAAGTTAGAAGAGGGAAGAGAAATAGATCCCTCAAGAGACTGACTTTTTGTTTTTAATTAAAAATAAAAAGATCATGCCTAACAAAAGCATCCATAAAACAAATAGCTCAGAGGGCAGCACAGCAATTTATCCAGCATTATGTGGGCCCCTTAGTCTGGTTTTAGTATGAATGACTTTGTAGAGTCACCTGGGCAGATGGTTTGGTAACTGCCAACTTCTGCAGGCAGCCTGCTCCTTTAAAAGCCCTGCTGCAAGAGCATCTTTCTTAGCTTTCATAAAGATTAACAGCAGCAAAGGAATTCTGTTTTATTTATGTTTTATAACCCTCCCATAGATGCAAGTCAAAACCCATAGCAGTCGCTCCTTTCAACAGTCTTTGGATGGGGGCCTAAAATCAAGCTAAGAAAGCTTAAGAGGATGATGGCAGAACAGAATTTCTCAAATATCCTTTAATAGTCCAGCCACTCAGATTTTTTTTTCCTAGAAATTGTGTGGTCATGCATCAGGAACGATGAGGCAGAGCCAGTGCTTCCAAAGGAAAGATCAGTATGAATCCATGAGTTAGCTGCTTGCTCTGGTCCTGGAGCGGTTCTGGTTCCTCATCTGCTCCTTCCCCCAGCAGCAGGCAGCTTGCAGAGGGGCTCTGGGGAGGAGATGTGGGGGAGGATGAAATATCAGAGTTCACTCTCAGTGCTTTCTGGAGCACCTGAAGTCAGTGTTCTTTCCGTAGAGCTAGGATGTTGTCTTGGAAGTCTGGAACATAGCAAGAAACAGCAACTAGAAGGGTCACTAGGGAGAAAAACAAGGTTTTAATTTAGTTTATGGCCTTCTCAGTGTGCAACTAAAGGCTCAGTGAATGCGGAATGAATGGGAAGAAGACCATGCTGAAACATTACCTTTTCCCTAAGTACAAAAAGATGCTTCTCAGAAGCCTTCCCATTGAACAGGAATCGACTGTAGATAATTGCTGCTTTATTTGCAAAGCAGCTTAGCAAGAGGTGGTTTCTTTTAGCTGAGGAGGTGGAAGGTCCAGTTCTTTGGCATTTGTGTGACTGATGTCAAAGCATCCATTGCTTAAGCTGAACATCATTTTTGAAAAAAAAATGTATGCTACTGTGGGAATTTATAGCCATTATTGTACATGTCAAAAATACATTGTTATATTTCTGCGTTTGAGTGGAAATGAGTAAGGGAGACGGTTTTTACTGCTGTTCTTCCTTAAAGTTTCCTAAAACTTTAAGGACAAAGCCAAGCCTATTCCCATTAACGCTTGTGCATGTGTTCAACTTCACTGCCATGAGTTAGTAACACAGGGTCCTGTTTGTGTATGCAGTCCTATTCACATATTTCAAATATTGAATCATAGAATCATGGAATGGTTTGGATTGCAAGGGACCTTAGAGATCATCTGGTTCCAACCCCCTGCCATGGGCAGGGTTGCCACCCACCAGATCAGGCTGCCCAAGGCCTTTTCCAGCCTGACCTTGAATGCCTCCAGGGATGGGGCATCCACAGCTTCTCTGGGCAGCCTGTTCCAGTGCCTCACCACCCTCTGAATAAAAAAAAAAACTTCCTCTTAATATCTAATGGAAATCTCCCCTCTTTCAGCTTAAAGCCATTCCCCTTTGTCCTATCACTGTACAGACTGTGTAAAAAGTCTGTCTCCCTCCTCTTCATGATCTCATATAAATTGAGGCATTATTTGGTGTCTTATGAGTTATTTAGGAGCCAGTAAACTGAGGTAAAAATCTCTGCTGCTATTGAGACATGGCTTTGTTGACATGAGTTGACAGCTGCATTTAAACTGTCAGGCACCAAGCTGTGCAGACCACACTCAGGAGGGACAGGATACCATCCTGAGGGACCTGGACAGGATAGAAAGGTGGGTTCCTGCAAGCCTCAGTGTTCAGAAGGGCCAACTGCAAGGCCCTATACCTGGTTCAGATCAATCCCAAGAACAAATACAGGCTGGCTGAAGAGTGGGTTGAGAGCAACCCTGCAGAGAAGGACCTGGGAGTTCTGGTGGACAAAAAGCTTGACGTGAACCACCAGTGTGTGCCTGCAGCCTGCTGTATTCCAAGTTGCATCAAAAGAGGGGTGGCCAGAAGGTGAGGGAGAGTATTGTCCCCCTCTGCTCTGCCCTTGTGAGGGCCTGCCTGCAGTGCTGTGTCCAGGCCTTGGGGCCCCAGCACAAGAAAGATATGGAGCTGTTCGAGCGGGCCGAGAGGGGTCGACAAAGGTGATCAGAGGGCTGAAGCATCTTTCTGATGAAGAAAGGTTGAGGGAGCTGGGCTTGTTCAGCCTGGAAAAGAGAAGGCTCTGGGGAGACCTCATTGCAGCCTTCCAGTAAGTAAGGGAGCCTACAGGAAAGATGGAGAGGGAGTCTTTGTCAGAGAGCATGGTAGTAGGATGAGGGCTAATGGTTTTAAACTAGAAGAGGGGAGATTTAGATATGAGGGAGACCTTTTTTTTACTCGGAGGGTGGTAAGGTACTGACTCAACCTGCCCAGAGACGTTGTGGATGCCTCATCCCTGAAGGTGTTGTCAATGTGAGTGAGGCTTGATGGGGCTTGGAGCAACCTGGTCTAGTGGAAGGTGCCTTTGCCCATGGCAGGGGTTTGGAACTAGATGGTCCTTAAGGTCCCTTTCGACCCAAGCCGTTCTGTGATTCCAGAAGCATTCATCTTTTAATTGAAAATGAACAATGTTGTGATATGCATAAACCAAGGGTGAGCAGCCTGTCCATGGTGAAATGCCACTCTTTCTCTCTCCCAAAATGAAGGTTTTTTTTTTTTTTTTTTTTACCTTGCAGTATGTGAAGATGATACCAAGATTTTCCAGATTGATGCAGTTAGAGTGAAAACCAACAGCTAATTCATGGTGTCATGCTTCTGCGTCAGGGAGGGCTCCCAGTTTGAAAGTTTTTTAGCTGAAAAATGGGAACCGCTGCCTTGCAGAGGAGAAATGCAGCTGGTTGGCAGCACCGGGTGCTTGTTGTGGTATAAAAATGACAAAGACACTGCAGTCTTCCGTTTCTCATCAATACCCTTCAATGCTCGCAGTCCTATGCATTGGTCCTACTACTTAGCGTGTCATTCAGTCTGCCTTTGTGATTTCTTTGCCTGCCATCTTGTTAGTTTCTGACCTCTGTTGTGAGCAGCCTGTTTAGAAAAGTGAAAGGCAGAAGTCTCAACTGTGGCTCTGAACTTGTGCCATTTGTTCCAATTACCCTCTTTTTCCACTGCCTGACAGTTTTGTTTCTGAGGAGCAGAAAGGAGGAGGGGAAGTGGACTGACTGAGATCTGAAATTGTTCTGTACAATCCACATCCTGAAAATGTCACTTGTGGGGTCACTGGAGATTGCTTAGCCTGATTCTAGTTTGATTCGTGCTTGTTACCTGTTAACTCTAGCTGGCATATACCCTCGCGAAAGAAGAATCAGCCTCAAATCTTAAAGGTTCTTTCCTTACTGTTTCTTCCTGTTCCCTCATTTAAATGAGGAAAGGAGTGAAAGATCTGTTGCACTGAGAGACTGCCATGGCAGATAATTGGTACCAGAAATGAGAACTTGCTCCTTTCTCAAATGACATTCCAGTCTTTGCCCTTTCCTTCCCCCCTCTGCTTTTTCTTATTCACAGGTCTTGTCTCTGCTTCTCATCTTGCCTACTGTCTTTGATACTTCATTCCCTTGTTCACTTCTCTGCCCTGTTACTCCTGTTCCACTTCTTTCTCTCATTTTGTGAGTTTACATTTATGGCTACAGAATAAAAGGCTATTTGCCTGCACAGAACTGTTTATCGTGATGCTGCCTTAGTGCCCTCTTTTTGTGGTGCTTTTTCCATCTGAAATGCACCCTGTAGTGCATGGGGAAATGAAGTGCTCTGTGTCAGCTGTGAAGAGTGGTAGTGAGCTAAGGTGCATCCCATGCAAACAGAAGCACTGCCCTTGATGGCTCTAGAGCTGCCCACTGCTTTCACAGGGATAGAATTTTCTCTGTAAGTTTGATTTGCACTGTCAATGCTGACCACCTTTGCAAGTGCATCTGTGCTTGGTTCTAAGCACTGTTCAAGTCCTCAACGCTTTCAATTCAGTTGAATAATTTTCTAGCTGCTAGGTTTATAAATTAAATATTTATGACCATATCTCATGCTATTATCCATCCATAGCAGTACCTTCAGGCTGGAATTCTGAACTTTTTTGGAATATAGACCACATGTTAATGGAGGGCTGATGTTTCATTTATACCTCATCTCACTCTTGCAGTTGTCAGTCGCAGAGTGTCCCTAAGGAAACTTCACTTACTCTTTGTGAGGAAAATAGTCTCAGTGAAGAGGTTTGTGATATCTGTATAGTGTGTGTGAAAGGGAGGGGAGTTCATTGCTGCATCCTGACTTTGTCTTGTCAAGTAATGTAAAGTGAAATGCAGACCACCAGAGTGGTTACCTGGTGGTGATTGCTAGAGAAGTTGCATTGTAACTATTATTTGGGAAAGGTGAAAGCTTGATGAGGTCCCAAGAAAACCCACGATGTGTGTGGGGAAGCAGTGTTTGGGCAAGGAGCATGCACTGGTTGAACAGGAGGAGACGTGAAAAGTTCTCACCATCCAGCATAGCCTTCATCAAGCTGTGAAATGGGTGGAGAGAGAGTTAAATTGCAGGATGAGCAAAGTTGTATTTGCTATACCAAGAGATTGAGTTTGTCTGGTTGTGAGTATCCAGTGTCTGCACGAAGGTAGAGAATCTACTGCAGGTTCCAGATAGTAGGGTTTTTTTTTCCTTTTTTTCTCTAACCTTCCTCTTTCTTCCAGGGAGACATTTTAAGTGTGGAGAACACTCAGGTGATAAATCAGACCAAGGAAATGATGCTGTTAAAAAAATGCTGAATGCTGGTGTGCTTTTGATTTACTTGAAGAGCTTTGTCAACACTGTTAGTGAATTACGCTGAAATTTGACAAATTGGGACACGAGATTATTTTTAGGTATATTGAGGCTCTTAATAAAAGGAAAGGAAATATTATGGTCTTACGTAGGTAGGTAGTTCATGTTGAAAAATGCCTTGCAATTAGTAGGTAGGCACTGTTACCTGCCAGAAAGAGTTGAGCAGTCTTTTCATAGGAAATACACCAAAGACAAATGCATAGTATTTCTTCTGTTCAAATAAGGAGTGAGGTACAGCTGTCAAATTGTGTTTGCGCTGCAATTTAATAATCATATAATGTCACTATGGCAATGACAGGGTAAGCAGGAGTCAGTTTAGGTTCTTAGTTTAATTAAAAGGGCGTTGATTTTTCAGTCTACCTGGTGAGTGTCTGTGCAAAGGTTTCCTGAGACTGAGGAGTTCCTGCTGTCAGCGATTCAGATATTTCTGGACTTGAAAGCACGAAAGATTTTGATCCGGTATTTGCTGTTTTGAAATAAATACCTCAAGACTGTAAAGGGAAAAGTCTTTGTTGAGTAAACAAATACTTTGTTTTTCAAGGACTGCGCATAAGGAACTGAGGAAGGTGTACATCAGTGGATTAAATGTCAAGAATGAAAAATAAGGGTGGTGAGAATGGGAGCTGAGTCCTGTCAGCTCTCACTGGGGAACAAATGAGAGTGTGTGCATAACACGATCCGAACTAAGCCCGGGAAGTCCCAGAGCAGCTTTCCTGAGTCGTCATAGCTATCAAAGAAATGTTCTCTCCTGCAGCATCTGATGGCCTGTCATAGTTTAACTAACCAGCATCTGTAGCATGGAGCCGTTACTGCCTCAATCTTGTCTGCTCTGCAAGTGACTAAGAAAATTGAGTTCTGAATCCATCTTCTTTTACTCAGTCTTTCTTTGCTTCACTTTTATTATTATGGGAGATGAAAGATGCCCCCTGAGGATTTAAGTACAAGGTAACTCTAGGGATGGTACATTGTAAGAATGAAATGTATTCATGTGCCAGTTCATCTAGAACTGAAGGAACTTGAATAGTGGTGTAGATATAGATTAAAAAATAAAATAATAAAAGAGGGTGAAAGCTAAATCTAAACTTTGCTATGAGCAACATTCTAAATAGTTCCAGTTCCTGAGAGAGGGTTTGTTCCTAGGGTTAGGACTGAAGATGTCCTAAGCATCCAGTCCTAAGTTGAAGGAAGATAAGTTAGATAGAGGTAGTTCATTAGAGTATTATAGGTAAAATCCACTGTATGGTGAAATCCTTCTGACTGTAAAAAGCTAACATCTGATTTGTTTCAGTTTTAAAGAGACTGAGAATGGATATTGTAAATATCCTCACTCTTGGCATGGTCTTACTTTCAGTTCCTGACAAATGATTCCTTTCCCCCCCACGTCCTCCTTTATGGATTGTTTTATAAGGTGACTTATGACTTATTCTGTAGCTAAAAAATGCAAATAATACCCTTGCTTTTGCTTCACATGCACGCATAAAAGCAAGCATAATAATTGCAGAAGTTAAATTCAATTTTGGAGCTTTGGAACCTGCCCAGTACCATTTGGAATAGATCAACTGCTTCTAGTGGAGCTTGGGAAATGTTACATCTGTTTTCTTCCAGTTGGAACAGGAAAGGCTACCACTATTTCCTTGAAGTTGCGAGACTCAGGTGGAATGTTGATTTTTTTTTTTGCTTTTCTTTGGTGAAAATGCTTTCAGTATGTGGCATACGTCATGCTTGTTTTATGGATCTGCCATCCCCCCTTCCCCAGCATGTTGCAAGTGCTGCTGAGTCAGTGGATGTAGAAGCAGGAACACAAAGTAAGTCCTCGCCTCCTCTGGTGTAGAGGATCTCTTGGCGCTTTCTGGCTTGACATTCTGGCATAGACCCAAGCTGGATAGTTCGTGTAACTATGATAAGTATTGTAACTGATTTCACAGACATCCTGAAGAAGATTCAGCACAATTGTTCCGTTCAATTATTATTTCTTACATTATCTCGAGCACCCAGCAGGCTTCTTGCCAGGCGCTGTCCGTGGTTCTGAGAGCTTCTTATTCTCTTTTTCCCCCTATTTATATTTCCCCTAGGTCACTGATGAAATGATTATATTCAATTCAAATTGTATCATTCTAGGGCTGAAATGCATTTGCAATTTGCTGCAAAATGGCAAAAAAAAAAAAGTTAGGCTCTTGAAATGAAATTGAATGTGAGGGATATTTGTATTTCTTTTGCAGGAAAGGTTAATAGATCTAAATGTAAAGTGAAGCTTTTTGATGGGTGATTTAGTGCTAAACACACATCAATTTCAGGTAAAAAATATGATTAATGCATGTGCTCTGAGCACCAGAAAAACTAACAAAAATTAGCTGCTTACATTGAAATTTTACTGTTGCAAAGCACAGACTGATTAATTCAAAGTGCAGAAGATGCTTCTATTAAAAACTCTTTTTGGGAAATACTCCCTTCTTTCTTGGAGGACAGAAACAACTCCTTTGGAAAAACAGGAAAATTAGTTATTTATATTATCAATTATATGACTTGGAGTTATGATGAAACAACTGGATACCTGGAATAATTTCTGTTCTGTTCAGTGCTGCATAGGGTGGAAAGCTTGGTGAATGACAGAGGAATCAGCATTGTATTATACAAGACTTTTCCTGCTGTTTCCTCATTAGCTTAGGAAATAAAATACTTTACTGTAATCCTGATTTTTAGAAAGAGTTGCTTTTGTCTTTAGTGACAAGTATTTCGTGCAATCACTGGTGACGTGGCTTGCAAGCTCAGTTGCTTAGAATAGTTTAGAATAGTTTGGAGATGGGCTACTTTTGCCCTTATTTGCTAGCGTCACAAGGGAAGAAGTAGGGATGAATTTTGATGGATTCAGGCAAGGCTAACACAAAATGTATTTTCCGTAGTAAATTGTTTTCACCCTTAGGCTGCACTTTTCTGTATGTCATCTGTTACTCTAATGGATGATATTTTGCTCTCTTCTTGGCTGTGGAGGAGCAGTATGCTCATCTTGTCACTGCAAATCCAATCTCAAACTCAGCGTGGAGAAGTCCCTCTGATTTCAGTGCACCCTATCTAGTGAGCAGCTTGTATCTCATAATGCTTTCAGTTCTTGTCTAGGCACTGAAATGGATAGTGTTATGAAAACTGATACAATTTTAAAGGTCAAATCCCATAAAGTGTTGTGATTCCTAGCCATTAACAGGCCTTCTGGAACCCATTATTTAGTCTGGAGCTGCACTGTAGACTGTGCTGTCCTTTGTCTGGGCTCCATCGAGCAGTTGCCAGGTGCTGTGACCAGTAAATCTGTGGAAGGTTGGAGCAAGTGGCTGCTGCTGTATCAGATCATGTGCAGCAGAGGCAGCAGGCAAAGCCAGTTGTGTATCAGATGCAGTGGAGCTGTGTGGTCAGAAAGGTGTTGTCCTTCTCATTTCCTCAGTGACCCATTTTGGACTGGCTGTGTGGAGGATGGAGTTCTGCGTGTATGCTGGGATAGGAAATTGTTTTCTAATAATGTTGTGTGATGCTCAGAACCAATGAGGTCTTACTCCATATTTTAGATGCTTTTAATTCTTTCTTCCTATTCATCTGTGGATGAACTAATCCTAGCAGAACTTCAGAGGCTGTAGCCAAAAGAATGAGGTTTGGATCACCTGATCCCCTAGTAGTGCATAGCATGTACCCAGCTGGGTGGGAGGCAACAGCCCTCTGATGGGCTACCCCAGAACACTGGGAGTCATTCTTGTCTCATCAGGATGGCAGGTCACATTTCTGCTTCTTTTTCTTCTGAATCTACCTGTTTGGTTTCTTGTAATCTTTAAGGGAAATGGTGTGTAGTATCTTCCTTTTTGTCTGGTTAAGAAGGAGCTGCATCCTCAGCATCTGAGAGCTGATACAGTTTCATTGACTCCGATCAATAGCAGACCTGTGCCTTTCACAGAATCTGGCTTTGAGTAGATGTCATCCACCCAGCCTGAGTGTTCCTTCAGAATACAGATAGTGATCATCCTACCCTGCCCTCCACAAATGCGTCTATCAACAGCAGGCTGCTTTTTTCATTGCCACCTGTCACAAAATTTGATTCTACTTGCAATGGAAAGTATTTCCCATCCACAAATAGGGCTATAATTGTTCTTACTTTATTATTATTATTATTATTTAAATCTCCAGTAAAAGCACTGTGCATAAATCCACTTCTCCCTTGATTGCAAAGAGTAATTAATTGATCTGTTCTCTTTTTATTGTGAATGTGAATTTACTGTGAATGGAGAGATAATAGTATGCCATGTGTATAATATTCCTGCTAGATAGTATTTCTGAAAACCCTGCAAAGCATTAAGTAATGATCTGTGGAGCCCCTTCTGACATTCAGTGAGCAGACTGCCTGCTCTGTCTTCCTCCACATAATGTGCATACATATGTGCTCTCACTCTATATTTTATGGTGTGATCAAAGCCAGTCTTTGGTTCATGTTTTAGTAACTTCGCTTTCTCATTGCTCTTAATAGCAGCAGCACCGTTTGCAACTTCAGTCTGTGGCAGGAAGCACATCTCCTTTCTTAAATGAAATCTGAATGAATTTAGAAGCCACAGAAAAGCATGGCTTGCAGTTCATATTTGAGAGATACTTATTCATTTATTTTAATAAATAAGCAAGTCTCGTGGTTTTTCTTTCCAAATAAACAATTGTAAGGAATGTATTTAAGCATGTGGCTAATTCACATACCATTAATTCTCTGACAATTACATATGCACACCCAATTAGACCTGCGTTGTTCATTTAAAAAATGGACATACTCTTGTATTTGTATTTTATAGCTGTGCCAAATTGTTAAAGGGCATAAAAGGGGGACTTTGTAAGCAAATTGTGCAGAGTTTTTCTAGAAAAGTGGAAAGCCTCCACAGGGTTGTACCTAAGTTCAGTTTAAAAACCATATACATACTTTTTTGCTATTAGTGAATGGGTAAATGGCCTTTTAAGACAGTACAAACTTCTTAGAAACTGTGAGATACAGTCTTGCTTCATACAGGAAGTGGCAGAGCGGGCACCAACTGCTCTGTCTGAGGTTCCTTTATATTGCAGTAATGTGACTGATCTTCCCTTTCTGTGTTTATGGACTGGAATTGGTTGCTGCCTGCTGAGCTTTCCTAGCTGCCTTGCCTCAGACAACTGCAGAGGCACAATCCTCCAAACACTGGGTGAGGATCAGAGTCCAGTGCTGGGGGCATATGTCCTCTGTGAGCTTGCACGGCTTGCCAGAGGAATTATTTGGACTTGACATGAGATGGGTGATCACAGTCTGCTTCAGAGGATGTGTGTGGGATGGTGAAAACTAATTAGTGTCCAAACTACCCCCTTCATCTCCCTGGTAGCTAAAGAGATTGAGATCCTTAGAGGCACTGGCAGTGTCATCGTCTTATTGTCAGTGAATTCCTGTGAGGTCTGCTAACTAGCAGTAGAGACTGTAGTTAGTAGCCTACTGCTTTACGTTGGGATTTACTTATCAATGTTGCCATGGAGATCAGGAGGAGTTTTAACTGAGCAGGGGCTGTGGCTGTTGGTCCTTTATGTGTAAATCTGTATGACACATAACAGGTACCAGATTCTGCCCTCCTGCATACATTTAATGTCTGCGTATTTGTTTGGCTGATTCCTGTGTAGGAGAGCTGAACAGCTCCGTGCATTATTCATATAGCTGTGATACTAAAAAGGCAGAATCGGAATTGATGCCAACTGTTCTAGGTCCCATATAGGAAATAAGGTCTGTGCACCAAAGAGTTTTTAGTGTATATATCTAAGCCCTGTAAGCTACAAGGAATTATTTGCAAAGCTTGCCTAGGCTGGAGCCTTTTTTTGTGATAGCAATAAGCATATTAGCTGTCTGAAACAGATAAGTCAAAATAAATTAAGAGGCAGAAGCAGAATTTTTATGGCTTGAAAGATGTGGAAAGAAGGAATCTTCCCAGTTTGTTTTGGAACTTGCAAAGGGGATTGAAATGTGGGGAGGAGGGCAGCAGAATGAGTACTGAATGTAAATGCTTTCTTTACACTTGTAAATAAAAAGAAAAAAAAAAAGTATGCAGGCTCCATGTGCTCAGAAACGTTGCTGGGAAAACATCAATTAAAATGCTTGAGACTGAGGAAGGCTTTAAGGATGTTGAGGTAAACAGTGAATCATATTGGTTCAGAAGCAGGAAGAAAAGCATTTAGCAGCATATGCTTCAGGCTAGGCTCCGGAGTGAGACTTCCCAAGGGGATGATTGGGGTCTTAGCCAGGGCTTGATGCTTTGGAGGCTTCAAAGGAAAAGAGCCGAAGTATTTTGCCCTCAGCAGACCTGCTGAATTTGCGATGGATATATGTTTGCAGAGTGATATCGAGAGAAACTTCTAATTTCAGAGTAAGAGGAAACAGCATGCTGATAAAGAGATTCAGAAGACCAGTTTCAGAAGTTGGAAGCTTTGAAGGGCTGAGAAAATAAAGGGGAACAGGACAAATTTGGAGATCGCTGTCCGAATGCCAGTATCTCCAGCAGAAACCACGGAGCCCTCCTGCATATCCTACCTTTGCAGCAGCACGGATTTGATAAGGGCATGAGGCTTCTGCTCTCCCCCAAGGAAGAGGCTCCCATTCTTCCAACAGAACTGACAGTTATGCTTTTTGGAGGTGATGGGAGCTTATCATAGGATTAATGGCCAGGCCTGATCATCCGCATCAGAGTTCTCCTGCCCTCCATCCCTTCCACCGGTCTTAACAATTTAATCCATAGCAGTTTGTCTTCAGGGGCTGTAATTGATCTGTCTGTGATTTAGCTCATCAGATGCTCATTAAAGAGCTTGCAGACTTTCTTATTCATGAGGAGTGAGAGTCAGAGATCTAAAAACACTTTGTCTTTGTCTTAACTGGATTCATTTAGTATTCTAGGATTCAGGGAGGCTAATAAACTTACATGAGCTATTATTTAAAGGTGAGCTGCCAAGTGAGCATGAAGGATAATCCAAGTGCTGCTGATGTGCGAGTGCTCTCTGACCCTGGTGTCAGATGTGAGCGGCATGGAGAACTGCTGTTAAAACCCCATCAGATACTCCTTGCTGCTTTGTGGAGGTGTCCCAGAATGCCCAGTCTGTGTGTGATCAGATAATGCAGCTTGTGGTGGAGCTTCTGGAGCTACATCTGCAAAGGAGGCAGCATTTTCTGCTAGCGCTGTCAGCAGGATACACAGAAACATTTTGTGCCTTGTGCCTGTAGTTTGGGCTTGACATCTGGTTTTCTTTTTTAAGCGCCACTATTGTTCTTAGCTGCTGTCTGTACTCCAGCAGTGCCCATAATGATGCGTGTTTCCCACATTGCCTGGACCCCCTCCCCTCCCAGAAAACACCTGTCACCATCCCTTAGCAAGGATACGCTGACAATCTGCAAAAGAGAACAATGCCCCTGGACTGTAGAAAGCCGTTTCTTTTCCCAGGTTCTTTAATGAACACTTGAAACATTTTCAAGGTGTAGGAAGATGAACTGGGATCTCTATTTTGTTTCTTTCCAAGCCTGACTCCACATGTAGAGAATTTCATAAAGATGAATAATTTCCTGCAATTAATGAATTCACTGTGCAATCATGTGCCTTGCAGCATCAGGTAGGGCCACGTGGTGGAGGTCTCTTGAGTGACTACAGCCACAATGGGCTCTCAAGTTCTCCATATTCTTTTAAGATGTCAGCTTTACCGGGGAATGCACGCAATGCACAGAATCTATTAACTATGGTCGTTAGTTGTAGCCTTTGGGGCCCCATAGACAAAGCCTGGTTTGAACGATGTCAACCCTAACAGGGCATGCTGCAATTCAGATTAACTGAGTTCCCAGTTCTGTGTTTTAGGATTGTGGAGTCTTTGGGAAAAGACATCTTTTCTAATTGCTCAAAGTTGCAGTATTTATAAACACTTGGTGCTTGTGTTTATAATTGCAGGTTGTCCTACATAAACATTAATAAGGTATTTGTCTTTCTTTGTAGTGTACAGAGGCCAAAAAGCATTGCTGGTACTTTGAAGGATTGTATCCTACCTATTATATGTAAGTAGACATCACTTTCCTTTTTGTGTTCTCCAGTGAACAAGAGGTAACTAGACTCTTTCAACTCCTAAAATGTTATTCTTTTGCTGATTATACTTATGTTTCCATAACTTCTTTGAGACCTTTTCCTTGTCTAACTTACAACTGAAAATGCAAGAAATTCTTTCCCTACCTTTCCCATCTATTCTTATTTATTTTCCCTCTCCCCTATTTAAAAAAAAGTATCCAGATTCATTTTCCTACCCATCCAGGTGACCTTTCCAGTTGAAAACAAAATGTTGGTGCTTAAACAGCTCTCATTTCAGAATGCTGAAAGGAAATGTAAGTAGAGCTGTGTGAGGACAGTTGTCTCTTTGTTTTGAACAGGGGAAGGTAATCAGGCAGCATACCAAGAATGCTTTGAAAATAGCTTTATCCCTATGGTAATACTGTTATTTAATTTAGGGAGTTGAGATGATTTGTTATCCATGGTATAACTGTCCTTTTGATGAGTGGCATCTGCATTCACGTCAGGTTTGGGTATGAACCAAATGCCAATGAACTGTAGGTGCATGACTGAGGATCTTTCTGAATTGCAGTTTTCTGTTTGAAACTGCCCACAGCAGCAATAAAAAGGCGGAGGAAATGTGTGGGTGAGAGGTATTGTTCCTGTGGATTTGGGTGCAGAAAGGAGATAAATGCAGTAGACTTTGTCCTTGGATTATATAACTTTATAATTGCAAACATCGTTTGAACCTAAGTTTAAAAATAAAAAAAGTGGGGAGTAGGTAGCAGCCAACATGTCGTTGTTCCCTGAGCAAACTCTTCCACAATCATGAATAGGAAATTACTGTAATCCTGATGCTTCCCAGGAACCTTCTTCCTTTTTCTTTTCCACCTCCACTTCATCTGCCAGAAGCAGGAGAGAAATGCTAGAGACAAAAAGCAGCCAGGAAGCCAGGCAAGAAACAAAGCTCCCTGAAAGAATGAACCACTGTGTGGTTTAATCATCTGTGATCCTGAATATTAACTGGTTAGGAAGTGGTTTTGCCTGCAACTTACTGTCTTTTTCTTCAGGTGGCTAAAATATTGAGATACTAAAATATTGAGAATGACCCAAACAGTGCATTCAAAAAAAGAGGAAGGTGGGCAAGAATGCCAGGAGGCCTCCATGGATGAATAAGGAGCTCCTGGACCTACTAGGGCACAAAAGGAAAGTCTACAGGGAGTGGAAACTGGAACGGGTTAGTTGGGAAGGTTACAAAGAGACTGTCTGAGCAGCCAGGGACCAGGTTAGGAAAGCTAAAGGCGAGACAGAATTAAATCTAGCCAGGGACATAAAGGGGAACAAGAAGAATTTCTGCAGGTATATCAGTGATAAAAGGAAGGCTAGGGAAGATGTGGGCCCCCTCTGAAAGGGAACTGGAGACCTGGTCATGAGGGATATGGAGTAGGCTGAGGTACTCCATGACTTCTTTGCCTCAGTCTTCACTGGCAGAGGCTCTAACTGCACTGCCCAAGTTGCAGAAAGAGAAGGTAAGAACTGAGAGAAGGAAGATCTGCCCACTGTAAGTGAAGATCAGATTCGAGACCATCTAAAGAACATTAAGGTATGCAAGTCCATGGAGCCTGATGAGATTCATCTGTGGGTCCTGAAGGAACTGGCAGATGAGGTTGCCAAGCCAGTATCCATCCTATTTGAAAGGTCATGGCAGTCTGGTGAAGTTCCCACTGACTGGAAAAGGGGGAACATAGCCCCTTTTTCAAGAAGGGGAAAAAAGAAGATCCTGCAAACTACAGGCCAGTCAGCTTCACCTCTGTGCCTGGCAAGATCATGGAGCAGATCCTCCTGATGGCTCTACTAAGGCACATGGAAAATCGAGATGAGGTGATTGGCGGCAACCAACATGGCTTCACCAAGGGCAAATCGT
>JAOWBO010000056.1:53670422-53683017 GCA_028564985.1 Crax fasciolata
TTAGACTAGATATAAGGAAGAAATTCTTCCCTGTGAGGGTGGTGAGACACTGGAACAGGTTGCCCAGAGAAGTTGTGAATGCCCCCTCCCTGGAAGTATTCAAGGCCAGGCTGGATGGGGCTTTGGGCAACCTGGTCTAGTGGGAGGTATCCTCCCTCATAGCAGGGGGGGTGGCACAAGATGATCTCGAAGGTCTCTTCCAACCTGAACCATTCTATGATATGAGTCTATGATATACACAAAGCACAAAATGTTTCTGCATGAACGGTTGGCCAGAACAGGTGGATGAATTGAAATGAGATAGTTTTCTTTGCATTCTAATAAAAGCAGGACTTTGGTTCCACCTACATTTTGTTTTGCTGCAATGTGAGAAGGAAGCTGGGATGTTATGAGAATCCCCCTGAAAATCCTCCTGTACATTCAGGAGTGTGTTATTCATCATCACCTTAGCGTTCTGCTTATGTATTTGCCCACGTATTTTTGCAGTCAGTGTTTGTTTTCCTTGTTAATACATGGGGTAGCTGCTTGGATATTGAGTGTTAGCTCAGACTCTTCAAGCCGGAAGTAAATAGGCTCTGAGTCCTGTGAAAGCAAGAGGTACAAGGGGGAGGCCCACTCTGCAGTACATCTGATGCACACAAGGTTGCTTTTGAATTGGTTTCCATTTGGTTACTAATTTACTGTTTTCTTTGTGCGCTGAAATGGATTACCTTGCTGAAAAGCAGTGTGTTTATTTTCCAGTCCATCAAAGAGGTTAATTGGAATTGCACACAGCTTTGAACATGGGAAGGAAGAAAGTTGTGAATTAAACAGAACTAGGAGAGGAGTTATATATGGTTGTTAAAAAGGATTGCTTGATTTGAGAGAATTTTTTAAAAATCTCTGATGTGGAAGGAAGTCTGTTGTATATTGGCTATGTCAGGCCAATCAGAAGAATGCAACTTGTGTTGTGGTAGTTAGTATAGCACCCTGTTGTCTGGGATTTTGTATAAATGTGTGGCAATAGTCACTCTGCTGGACAGTGTAAGTAACTGGAAAAAGGAAGGGAAAAGGTGGGGTGTGTGTGCTCAGTGGTTATTATGCTGGTGGTGAGTGCCTTATTAATGCCATTATTATTGTTGTGATTATGAGTTTAAGTGAGGAAGATGAAACACTAAAGAAAAGACAATAAGGATTTGGGGATGGTAAAGCTCAGAGGGTAGCTGAGGTGTGACAAGTGGAAAAAAATTGGAAAGAAAGAGGAGGGAGACTGTTGGGAGTGTGTAGGAGCCCTATAGGTTTAAAGGGGGAGCTTGCACCAAAAGTATAGCGAATCCATGCCTGGAGTTTCCTGATTTGTTACTCCTGCAATTTCATTTCCTACTGGATAGGATCCCTTGCTGCTTTCTACCTGTGCTGTCTTTCCACACCTGTGTCATGAAGGAGGTGCACAATGCCTATCTTGGGGCAAAGCCCCATTGCTTTAGCATTCGTTTGACCCTTAACTGAGTTAACTCACTAATGCCACAGAAGATAGGTTTTTTTAGCATGTTAAGATCAGTGTTGAATCACCTTGGTACAATTTCTGGCAAATGCTGGTGAAATGGAAGAGAGTGAGTATTATTCGTATTGTGGAGGAGGAGGCATGAATAGGAAGGATCTCCTTCATTAGCATATGGTTAGCTGTTAAGTCATCTGAAGCTCATACATCTAATATGTAATTTCATCCTGAGACTATCTCCTCCGTGCAAATCTAGATCTGGAATGTGTTGTGGTGAAATGGATTTTATTTTATCTTACAGACTGCTGCTCCAGAAAATAAGAAGCAGATATACTTAATCACACAAGTTCACAATAGATTCCATTCCTTCTTATCAGTGGCTTTCTAACAAAAGTTTTTTCCACCCAGTTAACATATGTAGTTTGTCCTCTGGTCTTGAGACTATCTTGAGAGATTTCTGAAACCCAGCAACGCAGTCTTTAATGGCTTCCCTGTGATTTCAGTCGCACGCTGCCAGTATGTCAGTATGTCTCTCTCAAGACACTTTGTATTACTATGAACAGATTAACTTGTCAGCCCAGAATTATGAAGTCCTGTGTCGATTCACAGATTTAGTGTGGTATACTCAGAGCACAGCCTCCTGGGACTGGTGTATCCGTATGCCTTATCTCGTCTGGGTAGGCATTTCTTCCTAGAAGGTGCCTCATCTCTTGAAATTGCTCAAAGTAGCAGAAATCCAAGGTGGCCTATCATATAAAATGGTTGTTAACTTTTGATAAAAGTTAAGTGGCAGAATAGCTGAGTTAATCTTTCCTGTAAAGCCTCTACTTCAGCCGTCCAAAGACAGAGATAAGGCTGTGTCTGTTAATCAAAAGGAGCAGGGGATAAGAAATCACAGTTCAAAGTAAGTGTCCTAGAAATACAGCTAGACTGGGGACAAAATTTGCAGTGATATGATTGTCTTTTTTTGTAACTGAAATGCCTTTTTTTTTTTTTTTGGTTTTTGATTCAGTGTGCCTTCCACTGTAATTATCTTCAAAAGAAGTAGTTGTTAGAGGTGTTACTCAAAACTTTCTTTAGTGTGAGTTATATGTTGTGTACTAACAGCTAATGCTAAGGTGGAGGTCTCTGTTATGTAAGTAGTCATACATCTCTCTGTCCAAGTAGTTAATGGTATTAATACTTTTCTAAAAACATTTTTTCCCAAGACACATAGCTGTTCGGATGTTGATAAAGTAGATTTCCGAGAGAACTCTTAATTTACTCCTCTAACCAAACCAACTAGTTTTCTGAGTCTTGAGATATTGTCAGTTGGTTACTTTTCCCTTCCTTTAACAAAATATTTATTTCTTTGGCCAGGAAAAATAAGTAAATATAAAATAAACTGAGAAAAGTATTAGTCATTGGATTCTAATTTTTATCCTTCGGAAAAGAAGAGTCAAATTATCCATGACTGTGCTGAAAGAATTAGATCATACTTCTTGTTTGGATGCTCCGAAAGCAATTCAGAATTGAAGCTGCCTGGGCAGGCTTGTATGTGATTCTCTATAATGATCATCATCCCACCCTCACTTAAATAAACTAGCTCGGACTTGTTCTAGATGTACTTGAAGTGTTGACAGTTGGCAGAGGAAGCAGTAGAGGTATTTCTCTTGACACAGCGAATAATGGCATAGAACACAGCATAGCGAATGCATTAGACTGTGGAACCTCCTCCTCTATTTATAGATGTCAGCAGCATTTAAGATACTCTAATTGGCTTTTTCACTTCTGAATTGGGAATGAACAGTAGAGGGAAGGCTGCCTTACATTTTACTGATGAGGAGTAGTTTCATTATAATGATTGCAAGTGTATCTTATTGCAGGGTAAAGTATGTTCCAGCTAGGACTGACCAATCCCACAGGTCTTTTCTGTTTATTTTTTCTTCTGTTGTTAGCTACCTTCACATCTGAGCTTTTAACAAAGCGATAAATTCCAGATGCTAGACCCTGCATGCTTCTAATCGTTTTCTTTCCAGAGTCAATGGTGTGTTAATAAAACAGCACAAATGTTTCTTAGTGTGAACACATGTCCAGGGAATACCAGGGTGATGTTACTGGGTCAGTGAGGTAGTCATACACGGTAAGGGGACTGAGTAACTTAGAGGGAGAAAAGAATCTTGATATTATCCAGTGTAAAGTTAACATTATTTCAGATCATTCTGTTGAATAATTGTATGTTGATGTTTTTAATGATGTGATATGCTAAGAGAAGTATTAAGGAAAAGAGAGGGAAGGGTTCTCAGCAGATCTCCAGTCCAACCTCCTGCTCAGAACAGCGTCAGCCATGGGATCAGACTGGGTTGCTCAGGGCTTTATCCAGTTGGGTCTTGGAAAAACTCCAAGGGAAGAGATGGCACAACCTCTCTGGGCAATATGCTCTGTTGCCTGACTCTCCTCATGGTGGATGTGTGTTTTGCTGCCTATCAAGCAAGAACCTCCTTTGTTTCAATTTACATCCATTGTCTGTTGTTGTCCATCCCTGCACCACCAGGAAGAGCCTGACTCCATGTTCTCAGTAACCTCCTGGGTTGTGGCAGGCTGCTTTTGGGACCCTCTGTAGCCATTTCTTTCCTAGGCTGAACAAGCTCAAGTCCTTTGGCCTCCTCACAGAGCATGTGAGGCCTCTTTGTGGCCCTCTGCTGAGCTTGGTGCAGTTGATCAGTGTCATTCTTCTTACTGGGGGCTGCAAAATTGGATGTATTATTTTAGATACGGTCCAACAAGTGCTCCGTTAGGGCAACAGTTACTTTGCTTTATGAACTCACAGGGCTTCTGTTGGCCTTTATTGCTGCTGTGGCACACTGCTGGCTTGTGTTTTAGCTTGCTATTTAATGTGACCCTGAGGGCCCTTCTAGCAGAGCTGCTCCATGCAAGATGTTTGTCCTTCTTACAGGGAAGGCTTTTGCATTTGTCTTTGTACATTTTTATGAGGTTCCTGTCAGGCCATTCCTCCAACCAATCTAGGTGTTTGAGTGGCAGCCCTGCCCTTGAGCTCACTGATTGATCTTCCCCACATTTGGTGCTATCTTGTGAACTTGGTGAGCATGACCTAATTTCAGTGACGTGCTTGTCAACAGGACAAGTTCAGGCCTCTGTGGTACTGTCAGTGGTTATTCCTACTCTCTAGGGGAGAGCATGACCCATAGACCACTGTCCTTTGAGTCCTGCTGGTCCAACTAGTTGTTTTTTTTTTTTTCTTTTAATCCATTTAGCTCTCTGCCTGTTCGGACTGTAATGCTCAAAATTGGGTACAAGAATAATATGGTCTGGAAGACTGTAGAAAGCCTTGCTAAAGTCAAAGTAAATTTTATCAGCTGCTCTCTGGCTTGTCCACAGATACCATAGTTTTAGCCTAGAAGGTCCTCAGTCTGATCAGGAGTGATTTACCCTTGGTAAATTCATGCTAGCTGTTCTCAGTCACTTTCTTCTCTTTCATATGGTCAGAAATGTGTCTTAGGAGGACTTTGTCCTCAATTTATTTTTATTATCATTATTTACTTTTTTACTTTTTTGCCAGCAGCTAAAGTGACTGTGAATGACTCATAGTTCTCCAGATTATCCTTTTGTCCTGTTTTGAAGGTGGGCACAAATGTGCATTTTCCCAATGTCTGTCTGTCTCCCAATATCCCCCAGTCTCCATGACTTTTTCAGAGATGCTGAAAAAAACGGTGTTATGACATTTGCGAGCTCCCTTTCTCTGTCTTGGGTGAAGCTTCTCTGGTCATATGGACTTGTAAGTCTTTGTAAGTAATCTGTGATGTGATTCTCATCTGCTGCTGTTAATTCATCACCTTCTCCAACACTACGTGTAAGCACTGAGGCTTGGGAGATCTTGCTGATGAGCAGTGAGATGAAGAATGCATCGAGTACTTCAGCCTTATCTGTTTCTGCTGCCACTAAATCACTCCGCCCACTCAGCAGGGGGTCTGCATTTCTGTTTTTCTTCCACTGCTAGTGTAGGGGTGGAAGCCCTTCTTGCTGCACTTTGGTGTCCCTTGCAGGTATCAGTTGTAGGTGAGGTTTGGCTTTACTAACAATCTCTGCTTGTGCATGTGATGTTTTCTGTATTCCTCCTTTGTAGACCATATTTGGTTCCACCCCCTGAGCGCTGATGCTTTTGCATTGGAGCTCAGTCATGGGTTCCCTGTGTAGGTATATTTTGAAAGGTCGCTGGTAGAATTTTACATGGAAAGATCTTCAAAAAGCAACTTTCTTTGAAAGAAAATGCTACAATTGATGTGAAGGACAGAAGAAGCATAAAGGAGTGTCATCTTGTAACCTCTTCTAATTCTTATCTGGTGTAGGACCTGAATTAATATTAAAAATGCGGGCAAACAGAAGTACAGTATTTTTAAGCCTACATGTTTCTGCCATAGAAAGTAGTCTGCTGCATACAGCAGTGTGTACATGTACCTATTTATGTTAAATATCTGTTTAATTTTCATTTTGGAATTAGTATAAGAACTTTAATATAAATCTAAAAAAATGAATGTTTTGAATGTGAAGAATACTAGGAAGCATATGTTCTGTAGTGTTTAGGAGCAGTCGATTCTTTTTCTTATTTTGGAGAAGAATGCTTTTTTCCCTTGGCTTTTGAAATAAATTTTTGTGCATTTCCATATGCTTCTCTTCCCTTGCTGATTAAATTTTGTTGAATTTGTCACACAGTCATATTCATTTGGGTTTAGAATACAAGTCCTTGTTTGCTTGGTTGTCAGTCTATAACGATATTTTTGTGTTACCAAGAATCTGAGAAATGTTCCATATAAAAACAGTAGAAAAGATATTCTCTCTTACTGTTGCTCCAAGAGCTTAGGAAGCAGCTCTTCTGTCAAAATGCGTACAGGAGAGCAGAGGAAAAAGCCACAGTTTAGACATGGGGCATGTTGCGTTGTGGGAGTTTCTGTGTTCCACATCCTGCTATGTTTACTGCCTTAAATTAAGTTGGCTTTCCTGATGATACACTCAGCTTTCCAATTGCAATTACATCTGCATGAAATGTTAGCAGGTGTGTGCTTAGGGCAGTAAGCTAGCTGTTGATTTATTCTTCCATTTGATTTGAAAGCAGCATGGGAGGGAGAGGGGACCAGCATCGTAGTTCTGCATGACTCCAGGCATCTTGAGTGGCTGGCACAGTATGGAAAGGGAGACCTGGATTCTGGCCAGAGCTACCAGTTTAGCTGTGAGTAGCTACAGGAAGGGCTTGTTTGCATATGTAGTTCAACTTAAGAATGAAAGTGCACAGTTTGTGTCTTGAAGGAAGACAGCAGTAATGATCAGACCATCTGTATATAAAGGCAACAAAACCACACCACCATTGCTCAGTCCTGTGTAGTTTTAAACAGTAATGGTACAAAACATGACAACTAACTTCAACAGTTTCATGCCCTTACAAGGGTGTATTCTTCGCTTCAAATTCAAGGCAAGATTCCCTCAATGTTGATGGATCTGTTGATTCTGAGCACCATAATCACCCAGCTGCTGGAAGCTTTGCCATGCAGCTGAATTTTCTCTGATGGATCAGTTGTCCGATGTGCAACCGGGGAAGAGTCAGGCTACCAAACTGACAACCAACTCAACTTGATAAGAGTGGCTCCTGAGGAGGGGAGACGACTTTCCTACCTCAGCCTTCACAGGCAGTCAAGCGGGTGACTGACCTTATTTGAGATCTGAAACTCTTGTCTCTCAAAATTGAGGGCTGACCAGGTGCAGGTGGGTTATTCTGAAGAAGGGAGAGGAAAGAGGGAGCAGGGGCAGTCTGTCTCTCTGCGAAGTACTCCTCTGGGTGATGTGGGCACTGAGACCAGGCTCTCCAGTGCCTGAGGTGGAGCAGGGAATGCAGTCCTACTCCTTCTTACTTCCACAGTTGTGGCTTATCATGAGTGAGCCTCAGTTTTTCCAGATGGAGTTGTTTGCCTTGAAATATTCTTCAGAGTGTAAACTCTTCCATGCCCCAGGCAAGAACCCTAATGCAAGGCTGAGAAGCAATTTCTTCTTGTTTCCTGTTAGTGGGACGGAATGCTTGTAGGTGGTTTGAGCTCCAGTGAGCTGCATCAAAGATCACTCAACCCTACAGGCATCTTGATGCTTCTAACCCTTTCTGCAGAGGGTGACCCTGAGTGAAAATTCTGAAAGACTTGATGCTACCTAACTGTTGGTCATTAGTACCCATGTCCTTTTCTGTGTTTGGTCCTGTGGTGGCCTGGTGGAGGAAAAGGTTGGTATGTGTTAGTATGTTAAATTCAGACAGACAGCAAATTCCTGGATACCCATTGCCCCCTACCAGCAGGCTGCTCACAGTCTCTCAAAACAGATAACGGATTAGATGCAGTAGGGCCTCTTGTCCACTGGGAGCACTTTGAGATACAAAGAACTAATGATGTGTTTAATAAGGGGTCTGATGATTAACTAGAAGTCCTCGTTTCTGCTGGTATGAGAAATTTACACTTTCTCCTCCAGAAAATTAAAAATTGTCATGATACAGTTTATCTATGTCTCTCTTTTGCTAGAGCCTTAAATCAGGCCATTTCTCTACTTTGTTCTGCTAAAGAAAGGCCTGCAGCATGTGTTCAAAAAAGGACAAAAAAAAAAAAAAAAAAAAGGCCATTTGAGGTGCTGCACACTAAGTCCAAAGCCCCAGGAGGAACAGAGAAAATTGCAGGCTGGAAAGCCATGAGACTTGCTACCTTTGCAGACAACAAAGAGAATTCCTCTGCAGAGTGCTTTCCTCTTGGGCTCTGAGAAGAGCGAGCTGAGGATACTCAGCTGAGGATACTTGCTACCCAGCAAGCCACTGGGTAGCCGGTTTGTGGCATGGTTGATGTGATGGGAGCAGCTGAGCAGATGTTGCTCATCCCATCAGAAGGAGAGAAGGTTTACCATATTGTGCTGAGTTCTTGCACGGAGACAGTGTTTATAAATTCTTCACCTAAAGAATAAGTGAGAAATAACTCATTTTTCAGGTGTTGCCTGCTCTTATTTTTCATGTCTGTATGAGAGCCAGGGCTCAAGTATCTTGTCTCATTGTGGGAAATTTTAGTTGTGTCAATGCAGACAGAAATCGAGTCTAAACAAATGCAAGTTCTATCTCTGTTGTTTCTACTCTGTGAGGAAAAAAGGATGACCCAAAAGGCCCTTTCCTCCTTTTGGCTGCCTTCTTGCCTTACGTTTTCTGAAGTAAAGGCTGAGTGATTTATCAAGCACCTGGATAACTATGCCTCGAGAATTCTTAGTTACCAACAGCAGAGTTTTTCTCTCAAGTACAGATGTTTCACCAAGGTCACAGCTGCGTTCATCTATGAAGCAGTTATATTCTTTACATATCTATATATATGCAATTATACATTAGCCAAAATCAGACCTACATGTTACAAGGCACTGTTCTTGCATGCACTGAGAAATCACCTTGCTATGTATAAGAAAAGAAGAGAAACACAGGAGCGACTTACCCAAGCAAAACCAACAGCATACAGAGAGAGATAACCATACTTTTGTGCTTAGCTAGTGAGCCACTGATTTTCAAACTATTTCAATTGCTGGGGCCCAAAATTTCATCAGGAGAAGTACGTACCTTTGCATAGCAAATGTAGGTATAGTTGCAGTAGCCTTGCTTCTTTGATTTTCCATGATCCCCTTGAAAGTTTTGATTCCCCTGAAAATTAGTAAGAGATAGTAAGACGAAGACCATTTGAAAAGATCACTCTTAGTCAAAGGTATCTTGTTTGTGATGTATGTGTAAGCATGCTCAACATGGACACTTTGGAGTGCTGAGCACCTGTGGCTGCAGGTAGCCACGATGGGGTTGTGTCCTTCCTGAAAATTAGGCCTCATGAGCAGATGTTGCAGGGAGGCACAACCAGCTCTAAGACTGAGGCTAGAAAGCAAATGTTGCCTATCACTTTGCTCTACCAGCTGAAGACCTTGCATGTGTTGTTGTTTCTCAAGCATTTAAGTGAATGCCAGTGGAGGGATGTGGCACTTGTGTTGCAGCATCTTTCTCTTGAGAGGTTAAACCACTTGCTGCTTAAGAGTTACTTATGTGAGACACCTGAGTTGGACTCTGTGTTTCCAGGGATATACTCAGCAATTTTCATGTTCAGTTGGTTGCTATGGCAAAAATGGATAACCTCTCCACCCTACTTGTAATGTTAAGCTCCTCCACTTGTCTGTTGGTTTTCTTCATGTCTTCATTCAGTAACCTGGGTCTTTCCTTGTGTAGCAGTACAGGCAATGTCTTTGTTTTGAAAACTGTTTTATATTCAAAGATGGAAATGCACATAGAGAACGGCCTTAAACGAGTTAATTGGTGAGATAAACCCGGTAGAAAAATAACTCCCCCTCTTTCAGTTTTTCATACACCTTCTGTTGATCCTCTTCCATCAGGTCTAATTCTGATGTTCATGACAGTGTGGTTCTTTTGAGCTCAGTGGCATTACTCCTCGATTGTAGCACAACCAGGCCTATAAGCTTCAGCAGAATTATCTTTGCTAGTCACTTTGTGGTGTTAGGCTGCTTTGTTTTTCGTTTGGTTTCATGGCTTGTTTGATTTTACTCTGTTCAGCATCACTGTATCCTGGCAGCTGAGTTTCCAGCAGATTACGTTTGTTTTTTTAAAAAAAACTTTTTTTTTTTTTTGTCCTTGAACAAATAAATATGTATGCAGATTTCAGATGTCTTCCTTCATCTTTTAACATTAGCAGACCTGAGCCTTCTGGCTTTGAGGGCTCAGCCTTGAGTCTGCTTGGAGGTGGCCCCATCTCAGCAGTTCATCTCTTCCAGTTCCTATGAACACCTGTGGTTCTCCTTCTGGTGTTTTGCCTGTACCAGTATTAGGACTACAGCTGGGACTTTATTACCTACATCTGATGCTACTAGCCATTTCCCCCAAATCTTTTTCTTCTTAGTTTCAGTCTGTTGTTACACCCTCCTTTGCTTAAACTTAACTTTTGGTTCCAGCAGAGTGTCATAAATGAAGCAGCAATCATTTTACTTATCACTGGCACGCAGCCCTTTTTGGAATTACAGTCAGGCTTGTCTATAGGAGGCCTGTCTATAGGATGCTAGTTAGAAATCATGCAACTTTCTGTATCTAAAGCACTTCTGGTTGTTGTAGGGTCTTCATGATTTTCTTTCACCCTCCCTTCCTCTGTCCCTGCATCCACAGCAAGCTTTTTGCTCCTACATATAAATTAACAATTTGTGTTTTGTTTTACTCTTCCGAAATACATTGCTAATCACACATCTTCACTGTTATATCAGGTTTTGGCACGTATGATACAGATGGTCTAGAGAGGAAAACTAAGAACATTACAACCTGCGTTTCAAAGGGATGATTTGGATGTGGGATATGTTGCTAGACCACTATGACCACAGTCCACTGAAGACTGTAGTCTTTGCTTACCTCTTTAATTTCTCCAGTTTTCAGCAAGTGTCAATCAGGGAGTTGTTTTTAGATGCTGTTCTTTCCTGAAGCAACTCTGCTAAGAAGGAACTTTGTCAGCTGTATAGAAGCAAACATAAGTGGAAAAGAGCTTCTGGACTGTTTAATCAAACAGTTGTTATCTGCAGAACACATGCAAGTACAGGCCTTGCTTTTGGGCTTGGTCATACCTTATACCCTTTGTGTGAAATTTCATGCTTTGTGTGTCCATTAAGGAAAAATATTTGGCTTTGTGATCTAAGTGGAAACCCATACAAAAAGGTTGTTGCTGTGATCTGTCAGAGTGTAGCTTTGATCCCTGATGCAGCGGTTCCTTGGTGTGCTAGCAATACCAGTAATTAGACATGGAGATGCATTCATTTCAGTCCACTGAATTATGAATGAAAAGATTTACCTTCTAAATCATAAATCATGGGGAGGGCAGTCTCTAAAAGAGAGAGCATACGCTTAGTAAAGTTGCAGATTAGCAAAGCAACTAGTGGATCGTGTCTTATCCTGCATAAAGGACTAAATTTTGATCTATGATGCAAACATTGCCCTAGGGAAAGGCAGATCTTGAGATCATCGTTTATGTGTGAAAGAAGGAAATTGGCTTTAAAGTAGTCTGTAGGAGATGAGCTCAGGCCAGTCCAAGTTGATTGTAAAGCTCATTCTTCTTCAGGAATGCAATTCTGTTTTAACTGTTACGTCCAGTTCATGACAGACAAAACCCAGCCTGACAAATACAGATTTTTTAATTCCAAGCAACTTTTTTTTTTTTTTTAAACCTGCCTCAGAAAAAGGTTTTAATCCCGAACTTGAGGCAGACAGACATTCCAGGATGCAAGGTAGGGTCCTGTTGGAATTGCTGTGTGAAAGGCATGCCTGCACTGTGCACAACCAGCCCTTCCCCGTTAGACAGAGCCAAAGCACAAGGGTAATTTAAAGAACATGCTTATCAGTTCAATAAGTATATGTGTGTGTGCTTCATTGGTTTTTTTCTGAGCTGGGGTCTTAATTCTGCTGGGATTTGCTGTCAGGCAGTGAGAGATAGTATATCAAAAGATCTTATGCTTAAGCTTGTATGTTGCTCCATTAATAAGCTGATTTTATTGTTGTCTTTTGCTTGTGAATAATAACGTCTTTTATAAGTAAGTTAATTTTGTTGTAATTAGGATCAGTGTTAGTGGAATCTGTGTTGTTTTTTCATAGCACACTGAATCAAGACCAAAAGACAGGCAGAGTGCTCAAGCAGTACCCAAGCAGCAGTATCAGTGAATGGCCATTTGTTCATCAGTTTGCTTGGGCAGCTGCTCTCAAGTGGTGGCAAATACAAACAGCCAGTACACTGGGACCGCAGTGTCACCCTTGATTCCAGACTCCTGCATAGATTTGTTCATACTCATTGGCACAAAATATCAAGCACTTATTTGATTTTTGTGGGTAAAAAGTGCAACTGTTACTTGTGTCAGATCTCAAAGAGATTTCCCTGGAGTCATGATGATGATTTAGCTTGAGATCAACACAGGAAGTGCAATGCTCAGTCTTGGCTGTGTCACCGTGGAAAGCCTATTGACTATTTGTCCTGGTTTGACCTAGCAGACAGCTAAATCTCACACAGTTGTTCGCTCACCCTCCCCCCTCCCAAGTGGGAT
>JAOWBO010000056.1:53687931-53701082 GCA_028564985.1 Crax fasciolata
GCTGTCTCTTCCTGATGGGCCTGGCAGTGATGGAGCTGTGGCTGGTCTGTCCCAATGGAGGTGGATCCACTTCCATCGGCTCGTCCTCTGCTGGTGGATCCACCTCCATCCGCTCTCCATCACTGCCAGGCAGGTCCACCTCCATGGGCTCGATGTCATTGCTCCATGGCAACGGCCGCCTCTTCTTGAAAGTAGAGTGGACCATCCTCAGTCCTCAAAAGAGAAACTTCTTCTGTATCTCTCAGGGAGACAAAGTGCCACTGGCGAGCTCAGCTCAGCGACTGGCATTCTGGGTGTACCGTTGCCTTATATACAGGCATCAGAACATGAGGCCATGGCGATGGGCCATGTCCCGTGGTGACCCAAACATGGCAGTTGGGGCCTGTGGCCCTTTCCATGACATGGTGGCACAAGTGTCCAAGGGGGTTGGGGAGAGGGGGTCTCCCCCACCCTGCAGCTGCCTGTAGCTGAGCCATCCTGGTGCAAGACAGTAGCAGAGAGGGGGCAAAGCATACTGACGGCCCACAGGCAGCTATGGGAGATGCTGTCATTAAAAACTGTTGAGTTTCAAGGATTGTATCAGCTGTCCTTTCTCACCTCTCCTCTTGTTGGTTTTGTGGGTGTGATTCAGTCTAGCTCAGCCAAGTTGGGATAGCCCGGGGAGGACAGTGACCTCCAGCCTCTCTGGGCACCAGTTCCATGTCTGAGCACCCTCATGGTGATAGTCTTATTCTTTTTGCCTGACTGAGAGCTGTCCCTGCTCCAGCGTGAACCTGGTACCTCTGGTCCTTCCAGCACTGAGCACCTGTGAGAAAAGTCAGGTTTCATCTTCCGTGCTCCCAGCAGGCAGCTGCAGTCAACACTCAGGTTCTTCCTGAGCCTCCCCGAAGCATAGGATTGGGCCAAAGCATAGGATTTGGGAATCCAAGGCTGTTTCCTTACTCTGCCATGTGATATTGTGTGCCCTGGGCCCTCCCCAGCCCTGAGGCTCTGGGACAAACGTATAAGCTGAAGTATCTTTTTCTACTGGTTCTTCTCCGCTAACTTGTTGAATATTTGAAAGAGAATATTTATGAATGCTTCATTCCTCATTCATGCCATTAGAAAAGAACATTCAAGGCTATTGGTATTGGAAAAGTTAAAACTTCTTCATTTTCATAGAATCATAGAACAGCTTGGATTGGAAGGGACCTCCAAGATCATCTAGCTCCAACTCCTTTGTTGCAGGTGGGGTTGCCATGCACTAGATCAGTCACTGGATGAGACTGCCCAACGCCCCATGCAGCCTGGCCTTGGACACTTTAGGGGAGGGGGCATGAACAGCTTCTCTGGGCATCTTGTGCCAGCGCCTCCCCATCCTCTCAGTGGAAAATTCCCCCCTAGCATCCAATCTAAAACTCTCCTGTTAGTTTAGAACTGTTCCCCCTTGTCCTATCCATACCTACCTGTGTAAAAAGTTGATTTTCCTCCAATTTATAACCTCCCCTAAAGAATTGGAAGGCCGCAGTGAGGTCTTTCCTGAGCCTTCTCTTCTCCGCCCTTTATTTTCTTTTTCCTTTTCCTTTTGCTGTTGCTTTTCCATTTCCATTTTTCCTTATCCATTTTTCCTTTTCCTTTCTTTTCCTTTTTTCTTTCCCTTTTTGTTTTTCATTGCATGTTCAGCAACATAAGTTGCTTTCCCATTTAAAATGTATTTTTTTCTCATGCAAGTGTTTTCACTTGATTTTGAACCAAAGTAGTTGGAGCAGATAGGTTACCAGTTTCATTCCAGAAGAATGTCTGAGTTAAAAATAATAAAAAAAAATAGAGCCACTTGGACCATTTCTTCAGAGATGTGTATCTCGCTGCATTTTTAAGAGCTTGGTTCCTTATACTGCTGTTTGCTCAAGAGAGGTCATTTGATCCTGCTCTTTTACTGCTTATTAAGTAACAGCACTACCAGCGAGCCGCAGATTTTGTTTATCTGGAAAGCTCAGTTTCAAACACTCAGAATCTAAGTCAGATATTTTCCTCCTAAGAATATACATTTTACCAGACAATGGTAGGATTCTGGAAGGATGTTTCTGTCCTTTTTAAAGGCTTGTGGGACAGTTCAGCAGGATTCTGAGTAACTATGCAAAGCTGCTGACATGTGGGATGTGTGTCCCAAATGACCTACCTGGGTCTGCTTGGAAGGAAAAGATGGGAATAAGGGAAAAGTTCATCTGGAATCTGTGGGATTTCAATCTTTATACTCTTTCTTTCATAGAACACACTGCAAAAAAAAAAATTTAAACTCTTTGTTAATGCCAGCTAATGGCCATGGCTCAAGAGAAAGCTAAAATTAAATAAGGATTGCAGGATTGGCCTTTCAGGGTCTCACCTTGTCTCCAAATGTTCCTGCTCTGGGAGAGGATGAAGTAGTTTTTGAACAGGAGTATAATGTAATCCATGTACTCAAATGTGATATAAACGTATCAGGTATGTAACATACTTCATCCTCTTGTTGCTTTCACCCTTTGTAGAGAATTAGGTAAAATCTGATTTCAGGCAATTCAGTGTGGTTATTTTTTCCCCTAATGATAGCTGTTACGGGGTCCAGTTTACAATAGCTGAACTGGAGAGGGAAGAAAACAACAAAAAGAAAACAAAAAAAAATCATTCAAGAATACAGATGGAGGTCCGATGGGCTAAAACATCTGCTGAATGCCCATGTGTTACAGTGGATGCCAGACCAAAGAGGAGCCAGCACCGTGCTCTCCTCATGAGTAGGGCAGACCGTACACTTGGCTACATTAGGAAGAGCATGGCCGTCAGACCGATAAGTTATCAGCTGTACCTTCTTGGCACTGATGAGGCTGCCCCTGGATTTCTGTGTCCCGTCTTGGGGCTTCCTGCATCAGAATGGCTGCACAATTTAGAATTTGCAAATCAGAATTTGCACAATCTAGTTGGGCAAATTTCCTGAAGCCAGGTGCTTCAGAAAATTGTGTGTGCATTTAACATACAGAAGTAAATAGCCTGAAAAAGATGGATCCAGTTGTGATACCCACCTCTTTCCTTTTTGTTGTTATTTGCTAATCTGAATATTTTCACCCACGTCTGTCACGTCGTAGTTTCTGCGTTACCTCTGTCCTTTGTCCTGCTGCACATGTAGCATGTTTCCTTGATGTGGAAATGGTACTTTCCGTAGAAATTGTTCAGAGGTTGCAGTTAAGCCATGTGCTGGCTTTGGTCTGAGTAAAGCTGGACCTTGTGCTTGCTTGCTTGCTTGGTGTTAAAATGTTTTTAAGGCTATTCTATTCCCTAAGAAATACTGTTTTGCAGTGCATTGTTGAAGTAATGGGGGGTGTTGGCAGTTGCTGACTGCTGCAACTTCTGGAAAGCAAAAATGCCCTTGTATTTGCCAGTAATGGTCCACTTGAAGATTTTCCTGCCCTTGCTGTTTACTGTGTTTGGAACCTGCCACTTTGCAGAGAATGATGGATCTGGTGGTTTTGACCTTGCAATTCTTCTCTGTTGTAGTGAATAAAATCCCAAACAGTTCACATTCGATGTCTGCAGCATTCATTTACTGTGAAGCAAAACACAACACCACTCTTCCATGTAGCTTGTCCTGTTACACTTAAATAAATGCTAAATTCAGTCTTTTTGAGGCAGGTTTAAAAGAAGCATATGGGAAGGCAATTTCAGTAACGGGTACAAAGCTTTGGATTGTGGTAGTCATGCCGTGGACGATGTGTACATGTGGGTCACAACCGTATCCCGTTGGTTTGCTTCTGCCCAGTTCAGTTTGACTTTGTTCCCTGTGGTAGCTCTGGGATCCTACACGGGGTGACAATCCCAGCGTGTGAGTGTATGGAAATTGAGAAGTGAGGACTGTGGTACAAGTTTAAGTGCAGACTGATGGTTGAATCTGACTCTTTTTTGTTCCTGCAACTTCCTAGACCAGAAGCAACTCTAGATACATCAACAGGGTACAATTTGTGTGTGTCAGAGTATGTCAGGCCGGTGTTAGATGTTGGCTCCTTCGCAGCCCTAAGTAAGCAGTGGTGCCTGCCCTTTGGAAGAGGGCAGCTGTGCATTGTGCCAGCGGGCAGCAGCTGCAGGTTTTGTCTCCCAGGCTCAGGGCACTATTGTAAGTAAAGCCTCTGGGACTGTGCTAGTGGCATCCAAGTCGTGGACTCCTGCCCGTGTTTAGACTCTGTATTGTCAATTTAAAATAACTGAATTTGCTGGAAATTTTATGGTGAGTTTATATTCCCTTCCCCAGCCTGATGCTGTTTGTTTTACTCAGAATGACAGCCACCTTCCTAACATCCTTCTCTCTATTCCTGTGCAGATGTCGCTCCTATGAGGACTGCTGTGGTTCAAGATGCTGTGTAAGAGCTCTCTCTATCCAGCGACTATGGTATTTTTGGTAGGTCACAGCTAAATTTCGTATTTTAATCTTCCCAGTTCTGTCTTGTTTGTAGGACTCGAATCAGGGTATCACCAGCCCTAGTATTTTAAAGTAAAGCAGGTACAAGTATACAGCAATATGTAGTCATAAATGCAAGCAGTGCTTTTTCAATTATAAAACCCTCCTGATGCTAACACATACCTACAACAGTAAACAAAGAGGTATTTGTCTGATAAGTACTGACAAAACACTGGAAAAGGAGGCTACTTGTTTCAAGTTGGCTTTTCCCATTTCTGCATCCTGTGGGTTTGTACAGGCAGTGGTCTCACATTTATCCGTAACGCTCATCCTAGCTACTACGCAGTGGCAGCATTAGTCCATTTTTGTTGGGCAATAAATTTTAAAATTTTTAAAGATTGCATTAGGACAGTTGTACTTTGGTGCAGGGCTTGATACAATCTTGCCTGATGAACTGAGGCTTCAATTAAAATGAAAGAGTCGTACATTTATGGCTGTGAGGATTTCACTGAAGATGACAGCAATGGAGAAGGCGGCAGAAAGGTTTGAGCTTGGGAAACCAGCAGCTCAGTAATCTGGATAAAGCTTAAACTAATCACTTTTGTATGCATAATGAAAAAATAAGGTAAATTCTTTTTAGAGAGGAATTTAAGAAAGCACTGAATAAAACCTTCTCATTACGGTAGAGAGAAAGCAAAAGCCCTCCTAGAAAACCTCATTTTAGGCATTTTTATGTAGAATTTGAAGACTGCTTTAAAAAAAAGCCTTCAAAATTGAAATGAATAACCACTGGAAAACAGAAGCCTGATATAATACTGAGATTTCCCAAAGCTGACTGTGGGATTTCAGTGTACAATCCTTACGGATATAACTGAAGAGTTCTGCATCTGAATCCCTAGAGTGACGTTGTAAATCTCTGTTTTTCTGTTCAGAACAAATCCTTTGTGGGAATGCTGCCAAAAAGGAATGTATTAGTTTTGGCTCAGGGAAACAGGACCTTGTTCTGCTCTTGTGTCCACTGTAGAAACATGAACAGAGTTTGACCCTGTGCATAAAATGTGTCTTGGAGTTGTGCAGCGTCACAGTTCCTCTCAGGCATCTGGGAGTGCTCCAGAGGAGATAAGCATGGTGTGTAGGCTTGCCTCTGGCCAATTTAGGTGGAAAAAAAATACATGAAAATTCTCTTCTTGCCTCCAACCCTTTCAAAAGAGCACAGTTATCATAGTCTTCCAGAACATGGCCCCGAAAAGAAATAAGTTGGCAATTAAAGTCCGAAGAACCATTTAGATTTACTGGAGCTTTTATCAGTCACTACCATGTCTGATAACTACACTAGGAAACACAGAGAAAGTCGCTGTTTGAAAGTACTCCTAAAAGCAAAATCTCGTGACATGCTCTTGTTGCATATACCAGAATACCAAGGCAGGACAATGATGAGGAAGGTTTAATTGGGTTAGAAAAGCTGAGAAGATAACTGAAGCAAAATAATGTCTTTTTCCTTAAGAGTGTATATCTTGTCTAGAAAGCACAAGGAAAACCGACATTTTCACTGGTGAATGCTTCAGCCTTCTGTCTTTAGCTTAAATGTCAGCTTCCATGTTTCCCATGGGAGAAAAAATTAGTGTTACTCATTGAAGAACATCTAAGAGCAGAATAATGTTCCTCTTTGTACAGCCAGTCCCCCTAATACCTGCTGACCAGCCTAGATGCTTTAAGAGCTAGACTTGGGCCTGAGATACACAGCTCGAAACTGTATGGACCTGGCATTTCAGTTTAACAGTCCAGTGGCAAAGCTCAGATATGAGTCTGAACTTTCTAAAAGTTCAAGGGTACTTCAGTTTCAGATTTATGTTTTATATGCCAGAAAACGTTGAACAATAATACCGATGACAAAAAATGTCCACAGTATGTCTGTAAGTACCCTGAGATACAGCTGTCTCAAATGACCTAGGCCTGCTCTCAAGAGACAACCCATCCAACTTGAATGATTCTGTGATTTAAGAAGCCCTGATAGAAGTTAGATTGTTGGCTGGTAAATGGTACTTGGTGTTGTTCAGTGAAGTCTCAGCTTGAGAGCTGCCTGAATGCAGGTGAGTTTTGACCTCCTCCTTCTCTTTGCGTAGGTTCCTTTTGATGATGGGAGTTTTGTTCTGCTGTGGAGCTGGTTTCTTTATCCGAAGACGGATGTACCCTCCTCCACTAGTAGAAGAACCTACTTTTAATGTGTCTTACACCAGGCAACCAGTCAACACTGCATCAGGTCAGAAACTGCTTATAAAACAAATTTCACTAATTTCTAACATTTGCCAAAGCATTGAGAAAAGGTGGTTTTCTGGGGAGAGGGTGTTTGTTTCTTGAGAAGTCGGGAATTTAGACTGGGAATTGCCCTGCGCTATAAACCACTCAGCCACCTCCCGTGATGAATGAAGTTCTGCATTCCAAACAATACCATCCAAACAATACTGTATAACAGTATTTTTGAGACCCAGAATTGCAGGACTTTCAGTTCTCTTCTGTTGTGGTTCCTAGTGTCTTTACAGCTGCGTACCTATGAATGGGAGAAGGATATCAAGTGCTCACTTTGCAGCGTAGGCAAAATGATAAGATACCCCAAATCAGCTGTGATTCCTCCATGTGAGGAATTTGAAAAAAAGAGGTTTAAATATAGTTGACGATGTTTGGCAGAGGCGAAGGAAAGCCGAATGTTGTTCTTCCATTGTCTGGCAATATTGTGAGACTTCTCTTTTTTATTTTCCTTCCATGTTCTGTACTGGTTTTTCAGTGGTAACATTGTCCTTCTCCCTTTGTCAGTCTGATTGCTGGTCCGTCATGGCTGTGAGCCTCAGGAGTGCTGCTCTTCTGGTTGTACTGTTTCTGAGTTTCTTATTGCTTACCCTCTAACTGTTAGAGAGTCTCAGTTGGGAGAATCCTGCAAAACAAGACTCACCTGTAAGCAGATGTTTGTGCCTTGTGGGAGCATTTTAAATCTAGCTGTCCCTAGTTGGAAGATGTGCGGCGCTGAGATCATATCTGAGTGCACGTTCAGGTGTTTGCCTTTTTCCCTGCCTCGTCAAGGCCAAACTGAGATTTTTAACCCCCTGCCTGATGGCATAAACCACCACTAGCTCGTGCCTGTGAAAGCACACATAAGCAGGCAAGCTTGGCTCACTGACACTTCTCCTCCTTGGCTGTCATTTTGTTACAAGGTGTTTTAGAGAGAGCTGAAGCCAGAGGGTAACTACATTTTCTGACAAGTTTTTAGGAACTGGTGATTTGTTCTAGTTTAGCGCTGCCTTGGAAGTGGAAATACAAAGGAATATTTTGCATTAAAGAAGGGAATCTCTCTGAAAATTTGGTGCCTCAAACTTCTCTTTTAAAATCGTTTTCTGAACAATTACATCTGTGTGCCATAGTAGACAGCCTCATTAGAAAAGTGTTATGAAAACCATTCTAGTGAGCTGCGACTACGAGCATTGTAGAGAGATGGAGCGTTCAGGCTTTCTCTTCCTCCATGCCTGCTCTTGGACACCTGCATGCAGTGCACAGACTTTGGAATGCTCTTTATGGCATTCTTAAGTGTGTGCTCATAGGCATGCATTTCCCTCCCTCTGTCACAGGTCTAAAAGGATAAAGAGATGTTATAGACACAAACTAACACTCCATTCACCCTTTTTTTTCTTTTTTAAATCCAAATGTTTATTTTCTTAATCCTAAGAGTCCTAAGGCATCCATTCAGCAACTGTTTTTCTGCTTTCCACACATTTCCCCAGAGAGTGTTTATTTTTCAGCAGTGGAGGGTTGGAGGAGGAAACCAAACTAACTAAAGGATATTTTTAAACCTGAAAAATAACTCCAAGATTATGTAAACAAGGAGCATCTTTGGCTGGATTGGTGAATATCAGATTCAATTTTAGAACACGGTTTTAGTTTTTCATAACACCTCATGAAGCAGAAATTGTGGGCAAATATAAAATAAGCACAAGCACTTTGGCCTGCTTGTTCCATCTATTTCCAGACTGTTATTACAGTTTCTGAAAGCTTTGACCTCTGAGCTGAGCTTTTTTTTCTACTTGTTTTGCATAATTTTGTGTCAGTCTCTCAGCAATCACAGGTGCTTTCCCTGTTCACAGAATCACAGAATGGTTTGTGTTGGAAGGGACCTTAAAGCTCCAACCCTCTGCCATGGGCAGGGTTGCCACCCACTAGGTGAGGCTGCCCAGGGCCTCACTCAACCTGGCCTTGAACACCTCCAGGGATGGGGCATCCACAGCTTCTCTGGTCAACCTGTGCCAATGCCTCACCACCCTCTGAGTAAAGAATTTCCTCCTAATATCTGATCTAAATCTCCCTTCTTTTAACTTAAAACCATTCCCCCTTGTCCTATCATTATCAGAGCATGTAAAAAGTCAATCTCCTTCCTGTTCCTGTCTTTCTGTCCTGCCTTTCCTGAATTCCTGCACCTTTTGTGAGCTGCTGCTGTGAGGGTTTTTGAGGTGCTGGGTATCCCCTAGTTCATGGCATCCTTTTTGAGTTTCTGTGCTCTGAGCAGCAGTTGGGAGTGCAGAAATGCAATAGAAATGCTGTTTAATGAAAACATCAGTTCTTCTAAACAGCAGAGTGCAGTGAACTACCTTACCTTGTCCATTTCCCCCTGCTCTCCTGCAGCTGCATGCTAGTGCTAGGTTGAAGCTGGACAAAGGATTCTCACCTTCGTGGCAAAGGAAGAGAGGCCGTGGAACAGCCCTCTTCACTCACATAGGCAAAAGGAAAAACTGCTGTGTTGTTAAAAAGGAAATAGCTGGGTTCCTGATCTGCTTTCCATAATTTTTGCTCATGTGTGTCCAAACAAAACTCCTGAGCCATACACCCCGAGCTTTGTGATTGTTAGCATCCCTGTGCATTATGTTATGGCTCGACCCATCTTCGTCTTGTAAGGGTGCATTTTTGGGTGCAGTATGTAGGTCCTTCCTCAATGCTTGATGTGCTAGAGGATGCCCAAAGCTTCAAGATGCCTAAATTCCTTCTGTGGTAATACTTAGTCCTAGAATCAGCGAGTGATAGCAATGAATGATTGACTTGAAAATCCCTTAGAGGCTGTTTCGTTGTTGGAAAGACAGACTGCCACCCAAAGAAGAAAACCTGTTGCTCAGTCATAATTTTTTTTTTCAGTCCAGCCTTATTTAAAGATACAAGGAGGAAGCAGAGGAAAGTAATGAACATATTGAGACACAGGCACTCTGTGACTTTGATTGCTGAAATTGCACTCAGTAGTCTTCTGCCACCCATGGTAGTATCTGAGGATATCATATGCTACTTTTGTTGCTCCTCATGGCAGCACTCTCAGTTACTCCTCATGTGTCATGGTTAAGGAGATTTGTGTCTGATTGTACATTTCCACTCCTCGTCCTTGCAGGCTCCATTATCATTTACTAAATTTAATCTGTGCTGAATAATCTTGTCCTATTTTGTTAGCCAGCCATAATTGGCTTCAGCTTAGATTTTTGCTTTGTACATCTTTACCCTGTAGCCATATTCTTCCTTAAATGGAAATGGTCTATTTGAGATGTACTCTGATGTACGGGAAATTGCAGTGTGTTACAGAGCACTCTGTGAAGTCCTCTTTGTCTCAGAAGACTTTACACCTGAGTCGGGAGCTGCGGTGGAAACCCCTTTGTCCATCTGGGATCCCAAACCTCTCCTTTCTGTATTGTGACAGCCCTTCTGTCTGGAGAACAGAGCAGGGCTCCCTTTCAAATGATACTTGGTTGGGGCAGTAGTGCCCTGTGTTTCACTAAGTTATTTCCATGGCATGCAAAACTGACACATTTTGGTGAAGTTTCAGTAAGTTAATGTGGTCTTGCAGTGTGGGTCTTCCTTGGGATGGGAGGAACGTGGCTCCTGGTCTTTGCTCCCATGAACACTTGGAGAAGTCTTCTCTGAGTGTGCAGAGCCCTGGAAGAGCATGACTGCTGCTTATGCTGCCATTGTTGATGCCCTTTCTTTCCTGTCCTTTCAGGGTCACAACAACCTGGAGTGCCGTACTACACCGATCCAGGCGGACCCGTGATGAATCCCATGGCGATGGCTTTCCACGTCCAGCCCAATTCCCCACAGGGAAACCCGGTTTACCCTCCTCCACCTTCCTACTGCAACACGCCGCCTCCCCCGTACGAGCAGGTGGTGAAATCCTCCACGTGAGGACTCTGTGGCTCTCTGACCTGACTCTGGGAGAAGGTGCCATTGCAAAATGACCAGGATGGTGGGCATCTGCCCCTTCGAACACTTGCTAGCTCTCCACATCCTCTCTCCCTCCCTTCCCTGCACCTTTCCTCATAAAAGTTACTTGCAAAGGGGTGATTTTTAAATTTTTTTGTTTCATTTTTTTGCATTAGAAGTGGATATTTTCTTTGTTTTCAAAATGAAAGAAGTTGTCTTTGTAATGCTTTTAATGGAAACCTATATTTAAAACCTGTATGTCTTTCTCTTTATTTATTGTTTGTTTGAACTGTGTGTGTAATTGCATTGTGGCAGGCGACTGGTAGCAGCTCTTTATGCAACCACAGAGTAACGTGCGCTCTCCTTAAGTGGAAGAAATGTCCTCACCTAGGAGAAATTACAGAGAAAGAGGATAGACATGGAAAAGGTAGGGTGATCTTTTACCAGAACTGGTGGCCACCATCTTTTTTGCTTATGGTTTTCTTGTAAAACTTGGTTCTGATGCACACCAGAGAGGCTCTCTGATAGAAGTTGCTGAGTGGCTGGGGCACGGCAGCCATTTGCCCTAAGAAGAGGGATTCAGGGCTTTAAATGATGCATTCTGAAAGCAAAAGACTGGGAGCTGCACCTGGACTCTGCCTTTGTGAGCTGCTTCCTGGCTCTCCTTGTTTTGCCGAAGGTGAGGTCGTATGAACGAGCTGATGACCTGAATGTGGATGGGGAAAGGGAGGTGCTGTAACCTCAGAACTACTTGTGCTTGTGCCTCTAGACTAAATAGTTAGAAATACTGAAATATGTGAAGTTTTCTTCAATAAATTAGAGAACGGTTACAGCAAGAGGGAATGGGAGCACGTTTCCAAGTTTGCTCTCTTGAAATTGATGATAATTTTGTCACTGAGAAATAATACTTTTGATTATGGTCTTGCTGCTGCCACAGAGTACAAAGTAGAGCTGTCACCTCTGGGTGACGGATTTGTGAAATACTCTCCTTTCTAGGACAAATAAATAACTCTTTGGAACTCGTGCTTAAGAGCAGTTCCTTAACCTGATGTGCAAATGGATTGGCTTTGCATTAGCTCTTAATGCCTGTTGCTTTCATTCCCAGTTTGTTGTCTTCTGCTTGTGGCTGACTGCTCGAGTGAACGCAAATCAACACCTTCATAGACAAGAGTCCCTTTTCCTGTGTAGCTGCTCTTCGACATGGCCGCTAACAGCACCTTCTCCTTTAGCGTGCATTCAGAGCTGTGTCACTCATGAGTGACAACAAGAAGATGCCATTGCCTTGAACTGCTTAAAGCTCTGCAAGAGGACTGTAGCTGAGAGTCTGGAGTCCAGTATGGTCCTCTGGGTGCCAGGTGGATGCTTGCTCACTGCCAACACACCTGTGGCTCCTGGGTCACTCCAGTCAGTGCACAGAGATCACCAAGGTAATTTGGGGTGCTCTGGAGCCCTGTTTTGCTCAGGGAGCAAGAGTTTTATTGTGCTGCTAATGCTTGCCAGGGGGTTGTGAGAATATGTACCCAGGCATCCAGCTAGGAACTGACTGAAAGAGCATCCCCTTCCCTATGAACAAATCTATAGCAGAAGGAGCACTCAGGGACACTGTGTTTCTGTGGTGTTAATAGTCATCTGGCACAGAGTGAACTCCTGAGGAGCTCATTCCAGCAGAACCTGTGTGACATTAGAACTGAAGTCATCATTTGGCAGGTAGGCAAGGAAAAGTATTTTACAGCCTGCTCTACTGGTGGGTGCTGGGGAGACCTGCTTGGTTTAGCAGCTCTGAAACTCTGCTTCACACCGGGTTACGTTCCCCAACGTCCTTTCCCTGTAACCTGCCTTCTGGAAGGGCGGGTGGTTTCTGAGGCAGGGAAATGGTTTCTGTGATACCGTCACTAGCAGGATAGAACAAGAGCTCTGGCTCTGGTCTAGTCATCCCTGGTGAGTGACTCTCAGGTGGCCTAAAAGATCTTCAGAGGGCTGCAGAGCTGATTGTCCCGCCAGGAGGGACTCCTGGGAAATCAAGAGTTAATGCGAGGGGCAGACCCACGCTCTGAGTTTGCCCGTGTATTATAATCCATGCAAGATAGAGCTGGATCATACTGTGCTATGTTTGCTTAAGTTCAGCATATGTTTAAAAAATGTTGAATGATACAGAGTTGCCTTAGGCTGCGAAATCTTCCTGCTTATGGTGAGAGAGTCTTGCACTGTGTCAGCAGGATTCAAGTGCTCATCGGGTTGTTCTGCAGAACTTTCCTTGTGCGTGGGAGAAAGAGAATGACCAAGCGGAGTTGTGCGCATCTCTCTCCCATTGCAGTGATGCTCAGGGTCACCTCGTGGGTGCCCCTGCCCCATCCCCAGCATGTTGTGGGCTGGAGAACTGCCTCTTCTTACCCTTGTGTTGAACTCAAGGCAACACTTCAGAAGTGCCCAGTACTGAGATGCTTTTCACAGAATCACATAATTGCAAGGGTTGGAAGGGACCTCGAGAGATCATCGAGTCCAACCCCCCTGCCAGAGCAGGTTCCCTACAGCAGGT
>JAOWBO010000056.1:53701182-53717587 GCA_028564985.1 Crax fasciolata
AAACTGAGTACCTTGAAGGACAGCACTGTTAGGTGGAGGGGCGGGAGAGGAACCCAAGGTGTGGCTGCTGCTTGGTGGCAGCTGGGAGGGAGCCAGAGGCTGGCACTTGTCCCTCCCTGCAGCTGCATCAGGGTGTGGCAGGGTTGGAGCAGTGCTGGCTCATACGGTGGCTTTCTTATGGCACTTTTGCTTTTTTACCCTTGAAGCATACAGAGCTCCACCACCTGAGTAGGAATCATGGATGGAGGAGAAATAAAAAGGGTGGATGTAAGTTATAAGCAAGAATACATTCATGTCTCTCATCTTTAGCAGTAAGGAGCAAGAAGCCTTGCCTACTGAAATCGTGATTTCACAGTTACTTTCATCCAGAATAGTTCCAAATGCTTCTGAAAGCAGTGAGCGCTCACCCTTTCTTCTCACTCATGCCATGCACTTCTGTAATCTGCCTTCTGCAGCCTTGGCAAATGTGCAGCTCTGCAGCAAGCTGTTCTAGCTGAACACCTTTTCCTTTCGGTCATGCAGATGAAGTTACAATAAATGCTTAAGATACCAGCTTAGATATCATGTAAAGCAGGCATGTGCAACTCGCGGCCTGTGGCCCACCACTTGCTGCTGTTGATCTGTCATGGCAGCAGCTCTGCCTCGCTGGGTGGCCTGGCCCCAGGCATGCACCCATTACTCAGCAACAACCAAGCCATCAATGTGTGAGTTGAACCCAGGACGTGGGGAGGGCACAGTGCAGTGCTAACTCAAGTTATGGCAAATAATTTTATGCATTGTGATACACTGGCTAAACAGTCCAGTGAACAGTGAGAAATTTGCAGCCTTGCTTTCCGTTTTGATAAAGGTATTTGAGAATAGATTTCAAGATTGCCAAAAACATCATCCATTTTTTGGTGCATTTGTGACTCCATTTTCATCCACATAAATACATTACCTGCAAATTTTCAAATGGAATGTGTAGAGTTGCAATCAGATATTCAACTCAAAGAAAAAAATGTTCATGTCTCTTTACTAGACTTCTGTAAGACCTATCTTACCAGAGAAAATATCCCTCTCTTCACAATGACACCTTATTCAAATCATCATTTTTTGGCATTATGTACATTTGAGATCAACTATTTTCAAGGATGAAGTACAGGAAGAGTAAAATTTTGTTAAAAATCTCTGACAAACACCTTGAGAACTCACTAAGAATCGCAACCACTTCCATCAAACCAGGCTGATACATTAGTTTCTCAAAAACAAGGTCAAATAACTCACTAGTTCTACGTTTTTGCTGCTCTTTTTTATGTTTTAATTAAAAAAAAAAGTCAGCTATATGCATTAACTACATTTTATGTTTTATATGTGGCCCAAGACAATTCCTCTTCACTCAATGCAGCCCAGGAAGGCGAAAATCTTGGGCATCCATGGTGTAAACGATCCAAAGTTTTGCTAAACAGATAATTGGGCTAATCGTTCTTTACACAGGAGAAATTCACAAACCTCTATGTTTTACTTCATCTAGGCTTTCCCTTCCTCTAATCTCCCTTGCATCCTGCTATGTCCAATACTTTGCTCCCAACGGGACTACTGCCAGTTTTTAAAGCACTAAAATAAAGTATATGTTACTTTTTGAGCCATGACTAAACAACCAAAATCCATGCATAAGCCATTAATGATACTGTGGTTTCCCACGTATTTTGCTGTTTGATCCCTAGTGTGCTTGGCAAATTATTGTAACTAACGAAGAGGGAAAGATCTGTATATCACCGAGCCAGCCCTCCCAGGGCCAGTGCACAGCTACCATTCTTGCTACGCCCCAGGAGACCTACGTAATACTGCAACATGATGCAGCTTACAGAATTGGTGTGAGCAACCATCTCCGAAGTGCTAGCTGTGACACATTTAATGGTTCCTTTGGCAGTTCTGTTTGTTCTTATCACACTGTAATAGTTGTCATTTATTTTCGTGTGCAATGCCTTCAGATGTGCAGGCAACAGCTCCATCCATGTTTTGTTCAGTGGAGATCAGATGGTGAGTATGTGACTTCAGCACCCATTGTAAACTACCTCATAAATTCTGGGAAACCAGTTCAGCAGCTGCATTAATCTCATTTTATTTCTGAATATACATCAATGAGATCTGAGAGAAGTCAGGTCTTCAAGAATGAGCTGCTAGATGAATAACAGAGGGCCAGGCTGAGCACTGCTTTCTTCAGTTTGTCTGTGGAAAAACATCTGATCAGCATGACAGTGAAGACTGGGCACTTTATACCTGCTGAAAATCCAGGATCATACCGTTATTTGTCATGAAAATTGTAGTCTTTCATACTCACCTTTGTCTCCTATCTCCTCTTCAGCTTGCACTTCTGTCTATGATGCAGTCTTTGTTTTCTGCAGACCCCCTTTTTCTCCTCTGACACTGCATGCAATAGGCCTATACTAGACTGCAAGGACCTCCTCATTGCGTCTTCACCATTACTATCCCGTCCCCGTCAGCTGTATTTCCTAATTTCTTTTCTCCACCGCTGTCTAGTATTATATTCCTCAGTTAAATTATTTGAAACTGCATAGGCCTAACAAACTGTGGTGGACTGCTTTTTGTAATGAATATGATGTTTTAAAATCTGCAGGATCAAGCTTCGCATTTTGATTGCAGAAGACTTACAGACTTTGGATGAAATTCAGCTCTAGATTTCAGTTCTGCTTCAGGTGCAGTGTAACTGTTCACGAGAACAAATGGTTTTGTGTGATGTGCTATTTCATACTGCTTTCCCATAGCAACAAATTTCTGTGGCAACTGTAAATAACTGATCTCTATTGTAGCATAGTTTTGTTGTTTGGGTTGGGCTAGATGATCTTGTAGGTCCTTTCCCACCTAGTGTTTCTATGATTATGTAAGATCTCAGATTTCTATGAATCTGTTAAGACGTTGTGCTACTCAAACACCAAATAAATGTTTTAATAATAAATTCGTCTCATGTAGTTGTGGTTTTGTTTTTAATTTTCTGTTCTTATCTTTTGTTCTCTAGCAGAAAAAGCAATGTCATCAAGTCTGTTGCACTTCTGTTTTGGTGAGTGCACACTAATAAATGATAAGCCTGAGCAGCAGTTGTTGCTCTTCAAACTGTTTTTAAAGGATGGATTTTGTCATAGTCAAACATTTCAGTTCCTTATCCCTTTAATCCTAGCGGTTCTTGATTTTTCACATCCTGAGGAATACAACTAAGAATGAAATTATGCAAAGATCCCTGTAAATGTTCTATAGGTCTTTACTGTCTACGATGAAAATTGAACCAGCTCACTGCTATTAAAACTTACCCTTAGTAATCTTTGGCACAGCATTGGATTTTAAATTGAGCTAATTCTAACCCTGTCAAGGTTTGTAAGCCCAGAGAAAGAACATCTCAGTTAGTAAAAAAGCAGCTTTCCTCACGGCAAGGAGAATAATAAACAGAAGTGAAACGCTTACTGTTAGACTACCTGTGGCTGGCCTAACAGTACACATATTTCATCTCTGCTCCAGAAAAAGGAGCAATAAAACAAGTGCTGGATGAGGGGATTCCCTTTGCCTAAAGGAAGCTGTTTCAAGCTGGGTTTTCAAATTTCTGACTTTATTGCATCTATTTTCTTATTTCTTCTGGTATGCTTTGAATGACACAGTGACAATGTGACTTAAAAAGTAGCCCTGGACCGAGAGAGAAGGATAGGTGAAAGACTCAGGCCTGAGATTGACCAGAAGTAATGGGCTTGGTGCTGTGATGTACTGAATGGTCTCAGTCCTGTTCGTTTGAGGGGAGATTTAGAGAGGTTTGTCTTGTTCAAAATGTGCTTCATGGCTTTGAAAACCATATTCAGTGGTTTTCACCATGTCATCACTTTCATCTTACTCACAGGGATGTGGAGAAGAGTTTACATTGTGATTCATTCCTCTCTGCAACCTTGCTGATAAACCATAAAGAACATAGATCCAGCTGCCTCAACGCAGTGTGGGCATGTGGTACAAGGAATGAAGTGGGACCCATGTCTGAGCACCAATATACTCTTTCCCCCATCCTTCACGTTCATAGAAAGATATTTTGTATCCCTTGGATGCCATGTGTTTGACAGCTATTGGTGTGTCCAGATAAGCATGTTACCTGAAGATACCTGGCTTGCCACCAACAGTGAAAGGGCAGAGAGGTCAAGTATTTAACTAGAGAGACCTGTAATACAAAAGCAGCAAAGGTGAACAAAGAGCCAAAACTTCTCATATGTCTCAGCTGATTACCACTAATTGCTCCAAGAGCCCCTGGGACTACAGCATTTGTAGAAGTATAGAAAGCCTCATTTTCTGCCATATGTTATAGACTTGTTCCTGCGAGCTGTGGAGAGCTTTTTTGATGAGCATATACTTTTCAGAAGTCTGAATCAGAAACTGCTTTATTAAGAAGTTGCTGAAGCATTCAACACTCAGCAGGATTCTGTTCTTCTCACGTGTACAGTTCCTGTATTTACTAGACACTGCCTGATTCTGAGAAGAGCAGCAGGCAGTGCTCTTTACATCCCTTGCTGCGTGCTCCATGCCCCAGCCCTAGTCACGGAAACAGGAACTGCCTCATCTGGTGCCTTAGGTCCAAGCTTGACCTGAGATGACAGGATGAAGAGCTGAGCTAAGACATCTGGGGATAGATGGGATCAACAAAATGATATACATTTTTTCCTGCCTTAACTGAAAAAGAGGAACCACTTTCATGTGGAAAAGTTCCTAACACAGCCCTCAAACAGGAAGGGAATCCATATGGAAGCCAATTTATATGTTTATGTACAGCATATCCTCTTGTGGAGAACAGCACGGGGATCAGGTGAGAAGTGGTGACTAGGAACATGGCCCCCTTGTTATCTCAGCCTCTTTTCACAAAGTATAGGGGTTCATCTGACCCGTCAGGATGTAGAGGTTGTGCCATTAGCCTCTCCCTTCCCAGAGTTTCTGCATCTAGAGGTTGGGAAGAGAGAGAGACAGAAAAGGAGGCATCTCCATTTTTTTTTTTTCCATTACGAACTGAAATGCATTGGGTTCAAGCTAACAAAAAATGAATTCTGCCAAATGTGCCTGGCAGATCTTATTGTTTGAATTCTTCTTGTAATATGTTTCCAAGTTCTGACATGCATCTCTATTTTGTCAGAAATTATGGGAAAAAAATCAGAGTTCCCAAAATTAATGTGATTAGAATTGTGCAAAGGTTATCAACATCTGCCGAAACAACAGTAAAATTCTTTTAGCTAGATAAGCAAGAAAGAAGAGAGTGGTGTTCTTGTTTTGCTTTTGGTTTTTTTTTTGTTTTGTTTTGTTTGTTTGTTTCTTTGCTTTTTTCTTTCAATAGGGTAAGGAGAAGGTTAAGAGGATTAAGGAGATAAAAGGGTAATCCAAGTCTAGTGAAAAGCAAAATGAGTATTTTTGCTCAGTTTTCAGTAACAGATTACAGAACATGGAAATGAAAGCAGGGTAATGGGAACAAGTGAAGGAGAACAAATTACTATGTTCTGGGTTGAGGCTGAAGCAAAAGTTAAATTATTTAATACCCAGTTTGACTGAGATCATTAGAATTGGCAAATGAAACTACAGTTCCCTCAGTGGTGTTTATCTGTGCAGTTATAAAAGTTGGCTATACTGTGTGGTTGACAAATGGCACATACAGGACCTGTTTAACAAAAAGAGAAATAACAAGGCACTCCATTAACAACCATTAGTATGACCTCAGTGGGATGCAAAGATTTAGAACAAATGTTGAAGAAAGGATTAACTGGGGAGATGAATATAAATGGAAATGAAAGAAAATACAATGTGGGCTTGTAATACATAGCTCACACTGGAGAAACTTGCTACTGTTCCTTGATTAGAAAGCCAGTTCTATAGCTAAAGGATATACAGTAGCTGTCACTCATATGTGCAGTTGCAGTAGCATAACAGGTAATTTCCCATGTAGTCCAAGAGCAGATTAACACTATTATTATACAGTAAGCAGGGATCTTAGCAGGAGGAGAGGCAAGAATGTTCTGTCAGAGGATGCATGGGGCTAGAAAAAAAGACTGATCCTAATGGACGTTTATATTATCAATGTTTGTACAGTAAATAAGGAAAACAAGACAGTTAAGTTTGGCAATGGAAGGGCCATTGACACAGAGAAGGATCAGAATTTTGGAGTAGCAGTAGCCATGAATGTGAGGTTGGTAGTTTCAGTAGGGATAAGAGTGTATTTACCACAATACAAGGTCATAATTACTCTGTCTGCAGTAGAGATGGTCAGTCATGGCAAGTGAGATGGTTGTAATTTTCACAGAGCTCCTGAGTGAGATTTCCTTCATCAGGCTTCTAAAATCTAATTGCCATTAGTGGTTCTACACATGCGGTGTTTATGTGGGGATGGAGAACAATCATCTAAATCTGCTTAAAATTCTGCCAGGGGAGTGACAGGCCAAATTCCTGGGCTGACAGATAAGAGAGAGGGAAGTTAGAACAGGATGAATCTAGGCAGCTTTCCATTTTATGACTTGAAGGGAGATTTAATTCTGAAGTGAATTCCCCATTCATACAGTTTCCTGAATTATTTTATTTCTGTACCTCTCTCCTGGTGTTTAACTGTACAAATATTTCTTTCATCCAGAATGAACTTCCAGATCTAACAATGAATGAAAAGAAAGATGAAATACAAAAGTGGTGGCCTCCTGGAAGCCATTCAAGAGCTGTCAGTTTGATATAGAAGAGGCTATTAATATTTAAATTGTACAGATAAGCAAGATATGGGGGCATGCTTCCCTTTTTACCTTGAATTTTCTGGTTTTGAACTGAATTTTGGCTCAAGGAATAAAGGAACGGTTTGGTTGTTGTATAGTCCCTCCATTACTGTTGGACTGGGTGCAGTTCTGCGGAAGGCTGAATACTACTAATGTGAATATCTCTGCAGCTATGAAGGGATGATGTAGATGTTAAGCAGAAGTAATACAGTACAGAAGTTTGCATGCTTGAATAATGTGAGCGGTAATTGCTAACAACTTAGAAAATCTATATCCTGTTAGTGTAACTGCATCGACTGGTTTGGAGTTCCTTAACTAACAAAATGGATTAACGCTACTTTGTATGTGTGCTGCAATTCAGCTGCAACATCACTTCAGAATTAGGCAGATCACTTTTGCATATTCCTGGAGCAGTGCTAACCATTACAAGTTACAAGTGTTTTGTAATCCATGCTTAAGCAGGACATGCGTCTTTTATTGGACCAGAAGTTGTAGCAGGTTTCAGACACACAAATTGTTAGCATACCGACCTGACTTCTGTAAAAATGATAGATTCTAGATACGAAGCGGGAGGAAATGACTACAAAGCTATTGATCATAGTTTACTATTTTAAGAAAAGGGTGGCATGAGAGAAGCAAGATAAAGATAATGGGCATCAGTAAAGCAGACTTTGGTAAACTTGGGGAATTTTTAGGTAGATTCTCTTGGGAAAGTAATTTAAGGATAAAGTAGTGCAGGAGAGATGGCAGTTACTGAAAGAAGCTGTATTTAAGGCACAACAGCCAATTATTGTGCTGTGGAGGAGAAACGAATCAGTGTAAGAAGAAGGAATAGCTACAGCAGAAGCTCTTTAAAGTCTTGGATATTAAAAAGGGAATTATTTACAAATTAGCAACAAGGGTAAGGCTGAGTAGAAGAAAAGAAGACCAAAGGTTTATGGCTGAGCCCAGACTGATTAAACCACAAAATGACTTAAAAAAAAAAGTAAAATTCAGACCTATTCCTTAGTAGGAGAGGATTGGAAATAATAGACTACAATAATGAGAAGGCCAAGATATTCAATGACATCTTTGCTTTAGGCATGACACAGAGGTAAGTCATGAGCAAATGCCTAAAGAAATTAGGTTGTTTGCAAGAGCACAGTTGCATGAGTCTGAGCAGGGAAAGAACAGTTTAGAAAATACTTAATGCGTTATATATTAGAGTGGAATTTACCCTGATATATCTAAGAAACTGAAGCAGTTTCTGAACTGTTAGCACTTGTTGGTAATAGAAAAGGAGAAAGTTCTCTGTGAACTAGAAAAACAAAACACAGAAACTATCCTTCGAAAGAGAAAAAGGAAGGTTCAGGGAGCTAACAAGCAGTCAGTCTATCTCTGTTAGCCTGAAAGACATACAAGACTAAATTATTAAAGAATCAATTTATAACTACCTAGAGAATAATAAGGCAATAAAAACAGCTGGAGTAGATTTGTCAAGAATAAATCATGTCAAACTAACCTCATTTCCTTCTTTGACAGGATAATTGTTCTCATGGATAGGGGAGCAGCAGCAGCAGCAATGTCTTGACTCTAGTAAGGGTTTTGACACAGTCCTGCCTAACATTCTCTTCAGAAAAAGAGAAAAATGTGTACCTACCCAGAGTCATGGTACACTGAGCACACACTCGGATGGTTTGTTGCTAAACTGGGAAGGCATTAATAGCAAGGGTTTGCAGCAATCCTATTTCTACTCAGTATTTTCATTAACAACTCAAATCATGAAACACGCAAAATTCCAAGCAAGCTAGGAGAGATTATGAGCTCCATGAGATACAGGATAAGAAGTCAGTACCATATTAAAGATAAGCACAAAAGGCCCAAAACAACAAAGGAAAATCCAATAAAGTCAAATACAAAGTCTTACCCTTGGGAAAGGAAAATTACAGAATCAATTATAAAATAGGGGATAAATAGATGTGGTGGCTCTAGTGGAGCGCGGATGAAATTGTCATAATATAATACTGTTACAAAAATAAGCAACACATCTCATGCTGTGCAGTGCTGACAGAAGTGCTGTAGGTAACATAAGCAAGGTAATTCTTCCCTGCTTGGCCCTGGGAGGCTGACGTTTAAACTGGCTTTAAAACAGTTTTGGGCACCACACTTCATGAAGTGTTGCCAAATCTGGGGAAGTCCAGAGGAGGGAAATCAAAAAGGTAGGAGGTAATGGAAACATGAACAGAAGACCATATCCAAAGCCATGTGAGAAAAGATTGAAAGAAACAATTTTGTTTGGTTTAAGAAAGAGAAGACTAAAGGTAATAATAGAGAGAAAGGTGATCGTTTGTTCTCAAAGACTCTTGCAAACAGATTATGATGATCTCAATGAATTTGTGTTGGAGATATTTTGTGGCTTGCTATTAGGAATTATCTGTGGTGCTCTGCCTCAGTATGCTACATAGAGGAGTGCTGTTTATGGAAGGGTTTTAAGATAAAGCTAGACAAATTATTAGACACAGTCTAAGTGTAATAGCCCCATCCTTCACATAGGCAGAAGAGCTGCATAATCCCAGGAGGTCTGTATCAGGCTTGCATTACCATTATTCTGTTAAATTAAGACCAGGGACACAGCAGGGTTAACTGTTATTTTCTTTGCAGATAATTCTTGGTTCCAAGTTTCAAATATACAAGGCTATTATAAGGCCTCTTTTGCTTCATATGGGTGTCAGACAATCATAACTAAAAAAGGAATGTCATTAGTTTTTTTTTTTTAACTGACTTAAATTTGAGGCCAGTTAAAGAATGTGGAGGAGAAGATTTAGTTGAGGAACTGTGGGAAGTCTGTGAAGAATTAAATACAGTGCATGTAATGAAATCCCGATAATTTCCGCAGGCAGAGCTGATAGCCTGGCTAGTAGAAAGCAGGCTGATTGAGCGTACCTTGAAAGAACATTCTTATGGTGTTTGATATTGTGGAGGAGAAAATGTAGGATAAGACAGAATAAAACCTTGAGGTGAAAGAGGAACCATACAAGAAACTGAAAGGCTAGTGAGGAGAGGCTGTAGGAGTCATGAAGACCTCAAGAGTCAGACACAATAGCAGAGAAATATGTTTAATTCCAAAATCTACTCTGTATTTATTAGGTGGGACAGAAACTGTGAAATCTTCCGAAGTTACAGCTTACTCATTTGCATTCTTCATCCAAGTGTTCTAGTACAGTGTCTATTAGGGTCCTAGTACACTGTCCGTTGGAGAGCTGGGACCCTAATCTTCTTGGGAAGCTGGGAATGTAAAACCTGAATATAAACCAGAACCTGCAGTTCTGCTTCTTCTGTAAGAGCTCTTCCTAATAAAGGATCTGTATGCAAAGACTGCTCCAGTGCTGATTTCACTAATGCAACAACAGTGAAGGACGTTGCTTGATAGCTGCAGCAGACCAGTGCATTCACCAGAAAAGCTCTGTGTTTGTGAGTGCATGTTTTGGAGCCCCTGATTTGAGGTGTAGTATGGAGTGTGTGTGTGTGTGTGCATGTGCTTGCACAAATGGAGCTGCAGCCAAAAGGTTTCCCTTTCCCATTTAGTGACCAACATATTTTTTCCATTGCATCCTGAATATTGATGTCTGATAGAAAAAGATCCATTGCATGGTTACCATTCTTAAGCAGAAACCCCAGCGTACGCTGTGTAAGACCGTGGTATGCTGTTTAGAAAAGGCACAGAGTAGGAGGAGAGGAAGAAGGTGTTCTGAGGAAACTGTGTCTCCTGAGAAAGATTCAGTAGCAAAGGGAATTAAGTTTGAATGAATTCTAGCTTTATTCCATGTTAATCTCCTGAGTATTATCTGAAGTCATTATCCTCAAGCACCAGTGACTGCAAATGTCCTTCTGACCCTTTTGAGCAAATGTATGGCTGTTGCAAACCCATTCACCTGAACCTCAGGGACAGGTAGTGGACAAGAAGGATTGGGTGATGGAGATAACAAACCTTAGCAGAAAGAATTTTGTAATTCTTTGTTCCTAAGCAGACTCCTGTTGTTACTGAGAAAAGGACAACAGCATAGTGATTTTTCTGCATCTCCCTGAGGCCTTCAGAACACCTGAAATGGTGGTTAGACCTGGACCAGGAGGCACAGTGACCTGTAAGACTTATGTGTATCCATTTGATTTTTTAAATCAGCTATGAGGTCAGCATCTTTGTTTTTTAATGCCTGCGGCTTTTAACTCTAATAGAAAGCAATTATTTATCTTCTACAAATGATTATAGCAGGAGCTTAACAGGAGGTTTTTGTTTTTTGGTTTTGTTTTGTTTTGCTTAAAAATGTTGAAGGGTAGTGCTAGTTAGCTCTTCTGCTATTGATGACCACTGACCATCAACAACAAAATAGTTAATGCCCAATGTGCGTAAGGCACTTTTTCTCTAGAAAGTGAAGGATTTCTGCTTGGTGTCCACCTTAAACTTTGCCTGTTCTTACTGTATTACAGACAAGCCCTTCCCCATAATAAGATTATTACTTACTTAAGAAAAGAAAATTTAAGTTAAAAGTGTTCATAATCTGTGACTTCAAGCACCTCAGCAAAGAAAAGTTAATATACAATGGTGTGATCTCGATTTTCTGTACCAAGAATGCTTAGTATTGCACTTCCTTACAATATGGCAGCCTGTGCTGTAGCTATTTAAGCTCACATTTTCTCAAAGACAGGTAGAGATTTAGTCAATACCCAGCAGCACATTGTTGGGAGAACATGGTCTTCTTATCTTCCTTATATCAGCAACTATTGAAATGAATAGATTTCTACTCTAAAAACGCACTCTGAAACAGTGTAAGTGTCCCTATTTATCTAAAAATAAATTGAGCATCTTTTGCTCAATGTGTAAAAAAAGGAAGTTGTCAAATCGCAAATCCTGAAAAACTTATTCTCATATCTAAGAACTGAGTGCAATCTGTTTTTCTGGCTTAATTATCATCACCAGTGATAAATCTTGCCTTTAACTTGTAGAATTTTTTTTGGTTGGGATTTAATTAAACAATTCTCTTGATGAAAAGCAAAGCAAGCTAGAATCTGGTTTGTGCATTCATAGCTGTATAACATTTATGGAGCTCACGCAAGTAAGATTTGAACAACAGGTATTTTTATCTCAAAGTCAGCATAGAAGATTCTGAATGTATAAGACCAGCTGAATACTAAAGTAATGCCTTATACATATGGCTACTTCCCTGATTTCACCAACAGTGTAAGTATTGTGAGAAAGTCTTAGTGTGTTTTGATGCAGTAAGATTTTTTTTCACGACTCCTTTGTGCTCTATGTTTTATCAGTTCCTCTGTGAGATTCAGATTTCAATGGCTAAAGTGGACCTTTGTGCATCAGTCTTCCTGAGCAATGCAAACCAAAGAGCATCACACAGCCACTTCTGCACCTAGTGGAAAATTACATCTGAATTATAGCACGTTAGAAAGACATTCTGGCTTGCATTTCTTTCTGTTCTAAATGCTCTTTGCCTCAGTCCTTATCTGTAGGTATTTTGATTTTTATTAGTGCTTCAGTACACCAGCAGAAGTATCTTTCTTTGAAATGTACATATATTATTCCTCTTTTAAATAAAAGATGCATTAACTTTGTGGTAGTTAGGATGTACTTTTTACATGTATCGATGTTATTAATTAATTCCACACTTCAGCCTGGTAGTAATCTCAGAATAGGCACTGTTATCTCATCCAGGGTGAAAGCTGAAGGGCATTGGTGTAACATGCTTTGCTGTGGCCTGACCTCTCATTAGACATGTTGATAAAATGGTCAAAGATGTGTTGTACTTGTGACATTTTCAGAATGTGCAGTATCAAGAAAAATACAGAAAATGAATATTCTATGTAAGATATGATTTCTAGTGAAAAGATTAAAATAAGTTGTAGTCCCTCCTTTATCAAATATATAACATTATGGTTAGAGAAATCATTATTTCCTAACAGTACCAAACAGCTCTCAGTGCTGATAAAGCAGAGTTCACTGATTGCTAAAGCTGTGAACTTTTTTTTGTGCTCAGTGGAGATTCATTCCTGTGCTATTTTAGTCCTACTGGCAGCATTGGCAATGTGATATTTTATGCCTGCTGCCTCCTGGCTTGTAAATGTTGGTTTTTTTACTCTTGCTATCTGTGTTGAGTTTGCATTGCTTAAATGACCTCTCTTTGTTCTTTTTTCTCTGCCTGAAAAAAAAGAAATGCTTTCCTCTTTTCCAGTTGATCAAGCCTTAGAAACCCACTGCCTCAGGTATTTTGAGTCTCTCTTGAATTTAACCTTGTTTGTCAGGATTCTTGCCAAGTGCTTCAGGATGCAAAAGAATCAGAGGCACATCATCTGGGAGTAGATTTTATGTTCAAGGCCAGACTGAAATGACTTACTCATTATATAGGGTACTACGGAATATTCATATTCACTACATCTTCCTTCAAGCCAGGAATTCACGTAAGTACAGGAGGAGCAAAACTTAAGATTTATAGCAGAACTGTCAGACACGTTCTGCTTGCCATATTCTTAAATTTTTTTACACACAATATTCAAATGGATGCTTTCTAATGCCTAATGTTTCCTACTATTGTCACACTGAATGGTGGGATCACGTTCACACTAAAATGAGCTGTCTGATCACAGCACATTTTGTAGTTCAGTGTGCATTTGTTCTGAGCATTTTCTAACCTAAAGATGAATGGATTTGAATTTGGTTGCAAATCTTGCCAAAGTTCAATTATATCACTTAGATGTAGTCCATGATAACATTGGTCGGTAGCCATGCAATTTCACGGGGAAGGAAAATGCCCTCTTTGGTGAGATTACTACCATTCAAGATCATGATGTTACTCTTACACCATCAAGATACCATGTGCCGGACAGATGTCTTAACATAGTCTGACACCTTGTTTTTTGCAAGGTGCAAATATGCCAATCTAGTAATTCTTATTTTTCTTAAATTTCACATGCTTGTATCCTTTCTCCACCATTTGATTTAGGATTTTAGCTTTTCAGCCACATTACTTTTCTTATCATGGATACCACCAAGTCTTTACCTTAATGAAGGTGATGATTGGTGTTTGGATACCATGGAAGAAATAAAATATTGAGAGAATTACTGGGAGTATCTGGAGCCAAATTTGTCTTTAAGTCTTTTTGTCTAATTTTGTCTTTTAAGTTGGTCTTTGATTCTTGGCAGAGTTGAGATCCTGGAATAGGAAGTCTCCCAAGTAGGAGAACCAAGCGAGCTACAGTCCTGCATGTTGGGAAAGCATCAGAAAATGTGATGGGATATTGAAGGCTTTGAAATAAAGTAATTTCATACCAGTACTGGTAAACTCACTAGATTACAAACCACTGAGGCTACTCCTACTCTACCTGCTTCTTCTAAGTGCAGTTTGAAAAACTGAAGAAATACTCCTTTTATCCTTCTTCCTTTCTCTGCAGCATTCATGTGAAGGCCAACTGCAGTCTGACAATATGGAAATCAAGTAAATAACCCACCATGAATATTTCCCACATCAGTACTTCTTATGTTAGACATTCATGAAATACCGGACTTGTATCTTGTCAGTCTTCAAGTATTTGAGCATGAACATAATTAGGACTCTACTATTGTGAAACAGCTAAACTTGAATAAAGACAGTTTTCTGACTGAGAGTGCAGTTTGTCTCACTGAGGAGTCACTCTATCAGAAAGGCACCTAAGATGTCCAGGCCCTAATGAACAGTGATGTCTTGCTTGATTTGGTCTGAGGGGTAACTCTGTACTCAGGAGGCTCCTCAGTGGCAATGTCTGATTTTAGATTTTGCACAGCAGTGTTCAAACACAGGATATCTCTGAATCAGCACCTACCTTGATGACATGCTGAAAATCTTAAAAAGATGAAATGCCAACAGCACCCTCATGTCCCAACAGCATCTGTCCGACTTCAGAGCCCAGGGAATGTTGCATCCAGGGGGTGCAGTGAGTGGTTCCTGATGTGTGCAGTTCACCAACATAGGAGAAGAATCTGCTAACTCAGAAGCAGTTTCTCTTGCAATATCTAAAAGCACAGTTGCTGAGAAAAGCCTAGTTTAATGGCTTTATTTTTCAGGACTGTTAAAAGTGTGAGATAATCTTTACTTACAAAATGCCTTTCCTTCACCTCTGACATGACACTTGTGTTCCAAACAGCTGAGCTATTTTTGCTGAAACTTTCAACAAAAATAAGCATTTTTGGCAGACACTGGGGAAAAAAAGTGCAGCTGGAAAAGAAGAAAGCTGTGGCCCACTGAAGGCTCTGGGGAATTCTTGCATAATTTGATCTAAAGCAGCCACTGTGACTCCCATTCCAATTACTGTTCCTCTCTGACAAATCAAGGATAACCAAAGTAGAATTAACCCACTTAGGAAGCAGAACAAATCACAGTCGTCAGGCTGCAGAGCGCTTCATTAAGTAAGCTAAGCTATCAGCTTTCCATGGAGGAAAAAAAAAAAAAAAAGGGAGAAGATAATTTCAAACAAAACAGCCCTGAGGGGACAATGTAGCATCAGCACAACAAATTAAGTGGCTGACAGGATAGAGACAGGTACAGGCTTTGGTTATGAGATCTTCCATGGCAGGATGCATATTCCATGTAGCCATGTCAGATATTGCTTCCTAGCAATATGTGGTGCTAGTTAGTTCTGTGTGCTGACGCCAGATTGGATGGGGTCCTGGGCAACCTGATCTAGTACCAGATATGGATGTTGGTTGCCCTGCCTGTGGCAGGAGGGTTGGAATCTGGTGATTCTTGGGGTCCCATCCAACCCAGGCCATTCTGTCATTCCATGTGAGAGGGCATGGGACTGAGAGCAGAGAGCAGCAAGGGGCATGAAGCTGAAGAGCCCACGGATGTCTTGCAAAAGTGAAGGAAAAATGGAAAAAGGGTACAAGATCTCATAAAGTGAAGATGGCTATAGACTAAATAGCAAGTAGACTGAGGAGAAAAAAGAAAAACCAAAACCAAACAGAAAATTAAAAGAAAAAAAAAAAGAATACCACTCCCCCTTTTCCTAGCTTGAGTCAGGAGAAGTTTTCTGGTCTTGGTCAGGAGTAGTTCATTGGCCTTGTAATGGAAATGTATGGTGAGTGTGCTGTGAGAGAAACTGTAAGTCTGGGGGATATACCCAGAGAGGTGCTCCACACTCGAGAAGGCAGTTTTTAGGGTAATAATAGAATCACAGAATGGCTTGGGTTGGAAGAGACCTTAAAGATCATCTAGTTCCAACCCTCCTGCCATGAGCAAGATTGCCACCTTCTAGATCAGGCGCTAGATCAAGTTGTCCTGGGCCCCATCCAGCCTGGCATTTGTGAGATGTGATGAGGCAGGTGAGGTGTCAAGTTGAAAAAAGAGGACCAGACGTGTTGCTTGCATGAGTGGTACATCTGTAACAGTCCAAGTCTGGCAAGGTGGGATGAGGAAAGGTGTGCTCCTCTCACCAGAACTATTTCCTTGTACTGCTTCAGAGATTTATGAGGCCAAAAGCAAGGTGGGAAGAGGGGATTGATGCCTCCATTCCCAGCCCAAACATGAGCACTGTGGTGTCTTAGTTTCTAAGAGAAGTTACTTCTCTCACAGTGTCTGGTATGAAGCTATGTTTTGTTCCCAGAAGAGAAACACAACTGATAACACCTG
>JAOWBO010000056.1:53725136-53759826 GCA_028564985.1 Crax fasciolata
GAACCTCATCAGGTTCCTCTCTGCCCAACTCTCCAGCCTGTTCAGGTCTTGCTGAATGGCAGCACAGCCTTCTGGCACGTCAGCCACTCCCCCCAGTTTAAAATATTTCCCCCAGAAATAAAGAGTGTTTATCAGCCCATGTGTTATTGGATACAGAAGACACTTTGCTGTTTCTGAGCTGGTTAAGTTTCATAGGGCCATAACTCACTGAAAGCAGCAGCCTCTGACGTTAACACATGCATTAAGTAATGCTACTTCTCTTTTCAGAAATAAAAGAGGTTTTAAAGCAAAAAACCTGCTGAAATAAGAGCTCTGGTGCTGAACACCTGACAGATGGTCCTTGTTAGAGAGATCTCGGTTCCCAACAAACGATTTAAGGCAACACCTAATCTCTAACTCCAGCTCCTCTCCCAAATGAAGAGCAGCAACAATATACATTTTGGGTCTGGGGGCTTACTCCTCAGTGTACATACTTCCAGGTGGGCTCCCAGTGGGCCACCTCAACCCTCAGGTACAAATTCTGGCCACCCCACCAAGCACCCTGCACAGGACGTATCCCTTAGTCCCTGCTGTGCCGGTGGCACTGCTCCTGGGGGTATGCCATAGGTCTGCCTCAGGTGGGCACCAACGAGAGCTGAGCCAACAAACGTAGAGGCACTTCAGGGAGGCTGAGCTGACAGATTAGTGAGTACTGGTCTTGATGTCACATGGAAAAACTCTTCTACTGGCAAGCCCTTGGTGTGAGCAGCATGGCTGCCACCCGTAATGGGACAGGCAGCCCAACCACACAGCCCTGGGCAGGAGTGGCCTTAGTCCAGCTCTGCTACCTTCATGACACAGTGCACACACGGGTCTGTCCTAAGCACTGTGGTAGGTGGTTTGACTGTGGCCACGGGCCTCCTCAGAGCATGCTGGGTCTTACTGGCCACCCTGGAAATTTCTTCCGTGATCTGATGTAATTGTTGCACGTTCAGCTGAGTTCCCTAAAGGCTTGCTTTACTCTTTCCCAGCTTGATTTTAGGAATAGTGAAGAATGAGGCTCGATCAGTGCTGCCAAGGATAATGATGGAAGGACGTGGCAGAGACTTGCCTTCCTCTCCTATCTTTATATAGCAATTTTACTTTATCTTATCTTAACTGATTATATCCTGTGCAGGCAAATAGGGGGATTACACTGCAGCTGTGTTTCTTTGGCTGTCTTATCCTTTTGCACCCTTTGTCACTTTTTATGTTTCAGTTATTTGAACTGAGAACAGTGGAATTTCTAAATGCTCATTCTTCCCAAATATCCATGTTTCTATACCCACCCGATTCTTGATTTTAATTTCCTCTCTTTCAGTGCTTCAGCAGGGGATTTTATCCCTACCAGTGTCTCCACCTCTCTAGGCAAGGCTGTGCTTCTGTTTTCCTACCTGTGAAATATGGAGAAGAGTAGTCTCCTGTCCGATAAAGAAGATTTTTGAATCTTTATGGAGGAGGTGAATGGACATATATTTCAGTTTCCTTCTCAAGTTAAAAATGTTAATGCTGACTTATATAGAATCTTCCCAACCCAGCCGATTACTGAAGAGGAAAAAAAATCATGCCTCCAAACAACAGATTTATTTAATTACTTTTATTAAAATAAAAATATCATGCATTAATACGCATTGGACGCTTCTGAGAACCAGTAATATGAAGATTAAGACTACATCATTTCTGCATAAAATAAGTTGAGCTGGTAAAACATGCAGCCTATGTATTGGAAGGGACTGGATGGAAAGATGAAAATGAGAAAGGTGCTGTAGTGGCTTTTTTTTCTTGTGCACAAAGTTAATTTTTAAAGACAAAGATGATTTAGTTTACTAATGGCGATACCAGGGACTTATCCAGGCTGAACGTGTACTGTCACTTCCATCTCCTCTCTTTATTGTATTGTCAATCCAGCATATTTTGCTCTGTTATGCCTAGGATCCCACAATTCCTTTTATCTTTTTTTGCCATGTTTCACCACTTGGATAATGAAACACCAATACTAAGGGGACCCTGAGGCTGTATTTGGTTGGCTTTGCTAACAGAATTTTTCCTTTTTGCTAGTGTTGCACAATAATGTGTTTGGCGTGTGTGTGACACTAATTGAAATTTTATTTTGATTTTCCTTACCCCAGAGTCCTGCTGTGTTGCTGTTGCACAACTTATGACTATGAAACTCACAGATGCCCAGCAGTATGGCTTCACAAGCCAAATGTCACATGGACTAGAAATTGAGGGATTGCCTTTACTGTCCTTTTGCTTTTGCCGTAAAATTGAAGTGAGAACCTGCCATGCGTTTTGAAAGAGCAGCTTTTTATTAGCGCCCTGATAAGCAGCACCTGAGTTTTCATATTGCACTTCCAACGGTCACAACTGTTAGCTGTATTATTGCTCACATTATGGAACTCCTGCACAGCGCATGGAGAGAGCCAAAGAGTCTTAGAGAGAGGAAAGGGTCCTGTTTTAGCTTCACTAAGCTCTGAATAAATCCCGTAGGTGACCACTTTTACAAATATCCAAGTCTATCAATAAAGAATCCTTAATGTGAGTTCTTCTCTGCCTACAAACCCTACAAGCTAGCCACTGATTTTTCTTCCCCCCAAATACAACAGTATATTACAATAAAAGTTCTCCGAAAATTAAAAACAATTAAAAAGAATAATATACACCTCATTTTTATCGCTCGATATACAAACAGTCTTTGATCAACAGTATAAACCATTAAACCATATAAAAGTCAAGAGTTTCTTATTGTACAAATAGTGCTTTCATAGTTGAGTAACTTTACAATGCTGCAAAGGTACCATCTGTATCTATGGATATATTGCTTGATAGTTCATTAAAACCAAGACATTATTCCTTATATTCAATTGATTGCATCAATACAAAGCATCCTAAAGTGGGGCAATGGATCCATAGGATCTCCAATTATCAAAATCACTCAACATTAGCCTTGTTTTATACTGTCAGTGAAATCAAGATAAACATCCCATTAATTTCAAGGGGAACAGAATTAGGAATGTCATATTAAAAAGAAACCCAGGTATGAGGCAATCCTCCTACCATTGTAGATAACTACTTCACGTGTTCCCCTTCATAAAATATGAGGATAGCATTGATGGTATATGAAAATCCACAGTCTTTAGCTAGATTGTGAGAGGCTAGGAGAATGGTTTGGCTAAGTTCCAGAGTGACTGGAAATGATGTACCGTATCAGGTACATAGGAAGAAACCCTTCAGCTTCAATAGGTCACAGCTGTGGTTTCCGTTTTGATTTTTTCACCTTATTAATCAGAAAATCCAGTATTTCAAGGAGAAGGTACAGAGAGACCACAAAGCCTGTGCTGTCTTGCATCCAGACAGCCCCATGTGCAACAAAGCTGAACCATGTAAGAAGATGAGGGCAAAGGTGGTGGAGCACCAGCTCTGAATCTTGGCCAAAGGCCTTTTGGCTGCTGACTTCAGTGGTGCAAGTGGCATGTCTTTTGCCAACTAGGTCCTCAGTTCTCTCTTTTTCTTCAGGAAACCTTTTTTTTCTGATGCTGATGAGGGTTTCCTTCTCCACTGATGACGGTACAGCCTACCGTCTCTGCACTCTCCTCTCCCTGTCCCATTCAGGCTTCCCATGGAAAAGAACAAGAGGTTTATGTGCAGTACCTCCTACTGATGTGAATGAACCACAATTGTCAGTCCACTAGGCTATGATAACATAGGTGATCTGCAAATACACACAACGCCCAAGCAGGCAGAACGTGTGACAGAAAGTGAAGCCTATCATGGAAGTGCCATGATTTCAACTCCTCCACATAATTAAAGTAATACGTAACCAAAAGTGTTATCATTTGCTGTCTTGCTGTCTGCCTACACACTTCCTCGCATAAAAAAGCAGTTATCTAATCACGTCTCATCTTCACATCATTGTATTTTTTCCTGATGCAGAGCCAAAACATAATGTAGTTGTTTTTTCTTTACTGTATTCTTGTTCAGCTATTGTGTTGAATGGAAAACAAATCAAAACTGAGTAAAGGTCATAGATCTGATCCTGAAATGATACCTGGTTTGGTTTGGTTTTCTATGGACAAGACTCCTCCTGTCAAGCCCCCTTGGCACAGTGGTGCTCTGGCCCAGTCCCAATGAAGGATGGAGATGTGCAGCTTTTCCTTGTAATGAGACACTGTGGGAGTGGTGATCAATACCCTATTCCTTTAAAGCAAGAAAACAAGACAATGTATCTTTGGTCCTAATGCAGCTTATTTAAAAAGCTTCTTAAAGGTGTTGTGTTTTTCCTTTATATAAACTCTCTTTTTCTATTATTTTTTAAAAAAGTCTCCTTAAAAAGTTGTATGTTGGAACAAAGAGATAAAACTTACAAAAAGAACACTAGAAAATGGGATTCCAATATAGAAAATTGAATCAGTGGTGACAAAACATTACCAAGCATTCTTGCTAATTGTTATACACAGAGTTTGACACTTCATTAGTATACAGTTTTCATCAGGAGGGAGGACACAGGTATGTTTTCATACTTTGTCCCAATGCAGATGTTTTCTCCCAGAGAAATGTGGGGAGAAATAAAAGCTGGCATCCTGTAACTCCTCATCTGGAGAGGCAGTGTCATACTAATAGAAGATGTTGGAACTCTGAATCTGAAAAATGAGCACGTGTCCAGAAATGCAAAGTTTCTCATTGGCACCCTGGAGCACCCCTAGACAACACAAGGACACTGCAGGCACTGTGTGACGGGACCTGCTTGGGGTCCTGTGACACTGCCACAGCCCCAGTGGCACCTCCAGGCTTGGGATGACGGTCATCCCGTAGCACAGAGGCTGAGCACACTGTTTTTTATACATGTGATCTCTGCAAAAATGCAGAGGACTTCTCTCCAAGGCGGCAGCAGGGAGAGGAACCATGCATGTAGCCATTCCCACCCATACCTGCAGGAACAATCCATGGCCTCAGTGATGGCCTTTGTCAAATTTGGCAGCTGTATTGGATATGGATTGGCCAGTTGTGCCCTGAATCTGGCACTACTCTCCCTACACAAGCCCTTTCCTGTCAACTAAACCACAGGAGCATATTTTGTAATGCCTCACAAAAGAGAATTCCCAGGCCAATTCCCTTTGCAGCAGAAGAAAACAACCCAAGGACCAAGTAAAGTGCACTGACACTGCACCCAGATCACTGGAAAACATCAAAGTAACATGAAGGCTCTTGATGTGACTTACATTTTCATATACTTGGCAGTTATTAGAAGTCTCCAAGCATGCAGTGCTTAAATTATTATTGCAAAAACAGTTCCTCGTTAACTGCTGATTTATGATTAAGAGACACTAACCTGTGAGTGGTGTCATTTTGCCTTCAGTGAGAAACACGGTGAAAATGGAATTTTTATTTTCTGGATTGTTAAGAGTCCGTTAGCTTTTACCAGTGGCTGTGGCCTGCTACATTCTCTTATTTAGTTGCGTTATTAAAATCAGTGTTTTATACCCATACATCCTGAGAGACAACAGCAGAACTTTCAAGTTATTTTTGGATGCTGATTTATGTAAGCTGTCAAGACACAGTGCATTTATTTTTTCTAATATTTAGAAAATATAATTCTAGTATTTATTTCCACAAAAGTTGTAAACCCACAACTTTTATGTCCCATTCAGTAGCCTGCATTCTGTGCAGCACTGCATCAGCAAGGTGCCATGACCCCCAGGAACTGCTGCCTGACCCAGTTTGCCTTTACCAGCACCTTTGATCTGCATGAGGCTACTTGCTGTTGCATGCTCAGTGACCTGCAGTGAGAAAAAAAAAGCAACAAAAGAGCCATTTCAGCTGCTTATTGATCGGGTACTTCGCTAATGCCTGTTACCCCATGAGCACTACCCCGTGTGGTAACCATGCCTCCAGCAACAACCATGCAGCTGCACAATCCCATTCACTCCCAGTGCTGCCATATCTGCCCCTCGAAGCACTGCCCATTTTTTTCATTTTGCTGGCTTTTGAATCCTTACTGAGCTGCCTATTTACAAATCATGGCTTATAGGATGCATATTTACTAGAATTATTTCACAATGCAGCTAATCCCACAAATCTGCAATCTTCTTGTACATTTGTATCAGGAGCTTGCAGTCCTCAATCCTCTTTCCTACTTTTCTCATCAAAAACAATATATTCAAAAAATGATCTTTTAAACCTACATTGCTTAATTTTTAGATGAATTTCCCTGTTTCTAGTAATAAGTCTCTGTTGAATCCCTCCTAAATTGCTTTAAAAGCGCAAGCAAATTTACCTCTATTAAATAATTTTCATGCTACATAATGCTGGCGGTAGATATTGCTACTTCTTAGTGGCTTTTTTGTTTTGGATGACAGATTAAAACAAAACATCAATACATTCTTTTGTGTAATGCTGTTGGAAAGATCCTGTGGGAGAACACGCGCTGCACGATTTTCTAGTGTTCTGCTTGGAGACGTAACAGATTTAGTGAACTGAAAATTATCTGTGATTTCTGTTAAAATACATTTTGGTTTTATTTACATTCCTCCTGGGGTGGTGGGTGGGAAGAAAAGCACTGCCTGTGCATGCACACTGCTTGTGAGAGCAACAGAACAAATCTGCTCTCAGGAACGCAAGGATAAATCTGTCACTAGCTGGACATGAGAACTACATTTTGGTTATTGTTTTAAACACAAACCTCTAATAATCAAAGTCAGACACTGCACCTCCCATAGCACTGTGGCTGGGACTCAGTGACACAAATCTATGAAGCAGCACACCAGGACAACTTTTGGATTTTGACCAAATGTGCTTCTCTACCCTAAACTGAAGGGTGGCTGATGAATTACTGTACACACAGAAGGTGCTAAAGCATTTTTCACTGCATTACCTATAAAAAGGGTCATTTCACATGACCACTCTTCTCCTTCACTCCTCAGTAAGTCTGTAAAAACAATGTTCTAAGGATTTTCTGCTTGATCCTGGACTCCAGATGCAATACTTAAACTCAGACACATAGTGGTAGCTTCGAAACACAGTGGCAGCATACATTTAACAATTTCTTGCTACTTAAAATGCTACCTCAGGCACGTTCCCAACATTCAACTAGTTAATGGCCTTCATACCAAAATTGCTGAATGTGCATTTGATTTCTGAGCTAATGGTTTGATTAAAACAGCACTGCTGCCAAGCTGCTGGTGGGATGCTTCAAAGTTTCTGAATAAATTCACACTTCGGGCATTTTACTCCTACTGCCTTCATAAGAAACGTTAATGATGGAGGAGTTAACATGGGCCCCTTGAAAGAGTAGCTGCTTTGGCTCCTGTGATTGACACACCATCAGCACACTGTATTTATACATTTAAGTTAAAATCTTAACCTTGTCTACTAGTCTGCCTCTTCCACACTGATAATGGAAGCCCAGGCTGGGTATTTTGAAGAAGCAGTGGGCAACCCTATGCTTCAGAAGAGGAAGACAACTTTTTCCATCATTCTGGATCACTCTTCCTTTCCCTAACCTATTCTCACTCCTGCATTGCCTTGGGGTGCAAGAGGTCACCCCACAGGGACAGGTACGGTGAGGCAAACAGCCCCAGCCTCTGCCCCGGTGTGATACAGCCATATTCTGCCTTGAAGTGAGGAAAACATTAATGCTGACATCACCTTTTCCTTTGCCAAATGTATACAAGATGATTTCTGCTCTGAGTGCCTAAAGGAGGGAAATAAAACTGCTTGGCTAGAGCTACCTGTGTTTCTTACCCTAGTCAAGTTTAATTTAGTATCATTCTTCCTGTCTGTCTCACGAATGGTCCAATTTGCCACCATTTGCATTTCCTTGACATTTAATTAGAATCTGTTAAACATTATTGGACACTCCATTTTTCAGTTACGGCACCTTTAACAGTTTTGTTGAAGAAAGAAGGCATTTTGAATGCTCTACAACTGCATAATGCATCAGAAATATGTCGTGTTTGACCAAAGCAGACCAGCGAGCCCTTATAAACATCTACAGATGATTCTGAGCCGAGTTCCTCCTGTCAGTTTTTAGTAGTAGTGGTCAGTAGGTGATGTGTCTTGCCATTCGCTCCTTGTGCTAGTTTTCCCCAGAGCAATCCACTCCATCCTGCCATGGACAGAATCTCCCATACAACCCCCAGATTAACTTTTCCTGTTCGTGCCAAGATGCAGTATGTGGAGTCAATCTGTAAAAATCCGGTGGTTTGGAATAACTACTTCTGTTCCAGGAGTTTTGGAAAACTATTTAGTAATATTATTTTTCTTTCTGCTGGTGATCTGAGCACCACATAACAGACCTGCACTATAAGCATCTGATCTTGTAAAAGATCCAAAAATTCTGTTAGAAACATTTATAAAAATACAAACTGTAGAAAGGAATTTGACTGTACAAAGTGTACAGCTCTCAAGTTCATCCCAGAGTGGCTTCTTACCATGCTACCATTTGAAAATGAAAGGAATGCATCCATATTTCTTCTGTACAGGAAGATCGTGCTCCATTCCAACACGCATCTCAGTGCAGGGTATAGGCCTCAGTCATTACGTGGAAATGGGCAACAAACACAAACTGTCCTGTTAGATTGGCTTTGCAGTTTCAGGCCACATGCTGAAAAGGAAAACTGATTAATGCATATTGATGCATTGTGGTTGCCATTTGCACTGAGGAGTCTGTTCTTGCAGCAGTCAGGTGATTCACCACAGTCTAGCTTGCCTCGCTGCAAGAAGAAATTCTCTGTGGTCATGCTGAAGCTTCAATGTATTCACTTTTTGGTGCTGCTACTCTCAAGTATTCGGGGTTTTCTGCCGCCGGAACTTTCAAAAGACCGTTAGGTTTTGTTTCCTTTGGTAAGAAGTCCTGCTGGTAGTCAGGATTGTCCAGATTTATTTGGTGATTGCCCGACTGGATCCAATAAGGAGAGCTCTCAAAGACTGTTTTGGCCAGAGGAGACTGGTTGGTGTTGAGATACTCAGGGTTGTCCACGGCTGTGCTGTGGGAATTCTGATAGCTTGAGTCCGTGGGGAGCTTTGAGTTTGCTGTGAGAGAGATGTTGTTGTAGATTGGATTCTGGACCATTGCAGGAGATGGTTTCTTGGGCATCAGCTGGTTTACATATTCTGCAATTAAAAACAAATGAGATAATGAAAGTGATGAGATATAACTAATGCAGCCATTTGCATCACTGGAGGTGCAGTTTTAATCCAGCTGCAACATGTTTTTCAATGCAACATCTCACCAGACTTCCCAGCTCTGCATCTGGAGTGGAAGAGAGCCAAGTGCAGCAACTGCAGTGCTGTACACAAAGTGCACTGCCCTGAAGTTCACCTTCAGGACTTCAGGTTTCAAAGCAGCAGGAAGATCACTTTGACCACAAGGCTGCAAGATAGCTACTGCTGACAACATGTCACTTTAGTGGCTACATCCCAGATACTGTTCTGAAATTTCAGAGTTTGGCTGACAGAAGCCATATCCCTCAAAAAATGTTTAGAGATGAGGTAAATACCTAGAAAATACAGGACAGACAGTAACAGAGATTTCACATCTCACTCACATGCCATCCCTTGCAGGGTCTATCAGTCTCTTCAGCTGTAAGTTTTTAGGGGAAGGGAGAGAAAGATTTTTTCTAGGGACACAAATTATGACTGCTTAACCCAGCCCCAGCTCCTTCCATGTTTTCTGGCTCACTCTGTCACTGCCTACACTGTAAGTTAATGTGAAACTGTGAGCTTCCTTCTGTGTATCAATATCTGAAAGCAGTTGGCATTGCCAGAAAACTTTATACTGCAGAAAGAGTATAAGGGGTGAAACCTATCTTTACAGGATCTTTTCTGAAGTAGTAGAAAGCTTTAAACACAGACTCACACACCAAAATTCCCTGACCAGATGGCACATATGGCAAACATGAGGAATCTGGCTCATGAAGGAGCAGAAACGAGAGGTGGCCAGAAGCAGCCAGAAAAAGTCTAAGAAAAGGATATGTGCATGCATTTCCACTCCTGTTTACTGAGCAAAAAAAAAAAAAAAAAGGTAGGAAGATTTGTACTGCTTCCCTTCTCTCAAGAAGGAACAAAGACAACTATATTCAAGCAACAGAGTTAACTGATGTAATCAAATGGTCTGTGAATGAATGGCCCTGTGATGGAAACACAGGACCGATACTCACCTGGAGCAGGCAGGAAGCCATCATCTATGCTCTCCTCCAAGAAATTGCCTGTTGGATCTGAGCTGTACCTCTGGACAAAGCTGTCTTCCCTCACAGGGTGCCCCTGCTAGGTTGGAAGCGCAGAAAGTCAGTATTAAAGGGACTGTTTTGTAGAAGTTATTCACACAAATGAGGTATAAAAATGAGGGAGGGGGGATTCAATAGCAAAATGATCTTGCAGCGCTGCTACTGCTTTTTTACAAGTCACTCGACTTACCCCATTTCTGTCAATGCAGGTTGTAGCAGAATTGTTGCTAGTAGCGCTCTTTTAAAAAGAAAGAGAGAAAACAGGCATCATGAGAAACAGTTCACTCTCACATTGCTTGTTCTGTTCTCAGAGGGGAAAAGTTTCATACCAATGAACTCAGGAGAGGAGTCCGGGATGTAGAGGGGCTGTTGAAAAAGCCCTGGTGTGGGACGAGATACTCATCTGCATCCACAATGTCTTCCATGTCCTCCTCTTCCATTAGGGTTCGATAGAACTTGGAATCTGTAGGGCTAGGCAAGTGCATCCTTTCGTCTCCCTGTGAGACAAATCAGCGTGAGAGAGGATTCACAGGCTGCCTTTGAGCCCTCACTGTCTTGTTCTCTAAGAGGCAAAGTAGTTCAGCAAGAGGCCCAAGATGCAAAATCTTGGTCTATTTATGTGACCAAATTTACCTAGAGCTTAGTGGAATTTGGGTCTGCAATGTCCATGCTGCGGTAAAATATCTGCATTTTTAGGACATTCAAACTCTGTTAGCTTCTTGAGACTGCAGTATGTTACTGGGCATAGACTGGGACCAGTACTAAGAAAGTATTGGCTGGTCTTGAAATTCTGTATGTGGTTCTAGCTACACATGTTAAGACCTGGAAGGCAAAGGTAGAACTGGCCTTAAATTATCAGCATGAGATAAAACTTAATTGCAATGCATCTTCTCAACTCATACTGTTACTGAGCATAAGTTCTCATTGCATCATGAACAGCTCTGCCATTTCCTTTTATCGTCAGAGCCAGAGAGGATGTTTAAAATCTATTCAGCAACTGCTCTTATTTTCCTAAATGGCTTCTCTTTCCACATCATCTTTCAGCAAACACATCACAGGAAATAATCCTTCACTGTCAGGGAGATAAAACAATCTAACAGATCCAGCTCTCTGATTCCCCAAAACATAGAGCTCTGTCATTTCTATCAGCTTTCACTCTCTCACATCTATGCTGTTTATACTTCTAGTTCCACGTAAATGCCAGCATTTCAAAAGCTTTCGCTGCAGCACCCAGAAGTGGTATGGGCAGGAGAAATCCTTTTGCCTCAGCAGGAAGCATACAATAAGAACATGAGCCTATGTGGCATGGCATCTTTTATGTGGAAAACCCATCCAAGCCAGGACTATGGTTTCCTAGGCATTATTCATCATTTTGGGCCTGATATTAAATGCCCATCAGACACGTTGCTACTGTTGGTTTTAGTACCTGTATAACAAGATAGCGTGGAGGGTCACGGGCCATTTTTGAGAACTCTGCGATCAGCTCACGAAACTTGGGACGGCTGTCTGCATCAATCATCCAGCCTGATGGGCAGCAGAGAGAGCAATGCACAATTAAAGTTGTTTCAGCAATCAGACACAGTTTGAAATAAAGTGTACCAGCTAAAAGAGCAGTGCCGTGCATGGTAAGAAGAAAGCAGCTACCTGTAAGAGATCACCATTAAAAATTCATTCACCAGATACTAGCTGGTGTGAATGTCAGCATTTAAGATGTGCAGTCTGGGAACCATGAAGGAGGCAGTAAAGCCCCAAGGCTGGACAAGCTCCAGGCAGAGCCCATCCCTTCTCTTGCTGGCCTGCCTCTGCTTGGGCAGGCAGGTCCTACAGCATGACAGTAAGGACCCAGTCCAGAGCACAGCTAATGGGAGCCAGCCTGGATCAGTCCAAATTAGGCTGCTCTGACAAAGCTCTCAATGGAGGAGTAGCAGAGCAGCTTCAGCAGGTGCCTGCAGACACACTGTAATTTGACCGCCTATTCCTTACTGCACTGCTTCATGAAATCCTGGGAAGTCTAAAGCAGAAGCAACACTTGCAATTTTCTACCCTGTGTACCAGATGTCTTCTAAAATTTAAAACATCTACATTGTGGGTATTTTGAAGGATTAACTCTACCTAAGTTGTATTTAACTAGTAAATGGACTTTAACATAAACAAGTCCTACAGCTTAGCGTGGGTCAATGCTAGAAGAGATTTCTAACACTGATACTGGTAGCTTTGCATCTGAGATGACTTAGGAAATCCGCACTTTCTGGTATCAACTAACAGATGAGGTGATGTACAGACGCTTGTGTTTAAAATTAAAAATATGAACGGTTAATCTCAGTGTGTCTGAGAGAACTCATATGAAGCAGCTTATTCAAGGTAATGGAGGAGCGAAGTGATAATATGCCATCTGAAATCTGCATTAGACAAGATCTTATCAATGCCAGTGGCTTTTTGTCATGCTGGAAATACAATCCCCTGCTAAATTCTTCCAAAGCAGTTCTTACCAGTTTAAGAAATTCTTCTCACTTTAAGACAGAGTGGACCTTTCAGAAATATGTTGCTGTTGCAGAAGTAGCATCTACTATTTCTGAATTTCTCTCTTAATCGCATATGTTTAAATATAATGTAATTTCTTTTAAAATAATGTATGTTAAAGCTTTCAGTTTATACACTCTGCTTATAAAAGGAGATGACTAGGAATCCCAAATTCTTTTAGGTAAGAGGGGATGGCATCAGCAGGGTCTGCACTGCAGCCTGTACACAGGAGGTGATCAGAAATGTGAAAGATGTGCCACTGAGTCCTGTGGCAGAAGTAAGGCTCAAACCTCACATTCTCAAGCTCTTGCTTTTAAATTTAGTGTAATGGTATAAAAGGGGATAGTAACACTCCACTTGGTGTTTTTAAAGCAACAGGTACCTGGTTAGGTGCCTGAAAAAAGGCCTGCTTTCTGCCTCTGGCCTGGCCTTAAGGAAAGGCAATGGATGGAGCTGCTAGACCTCACAAAAGCTCAGCCTACTGAGGGCTCATGGTGGTGCAGAGCTTTCAAAGACCTGGGACAGGACTGCTGCAAACTGGCAGGGCTGAGGTGTCAGCAGGGTTCAGCACTGCCAAGGAAGAACTTCCAGGACTGTGCTTTTGGGTCTGGGCACTGCTGATGGATGCTGATGGACACACCTGGATCAGGTTCCTGCTCACCTCAGTGAGCAGAGGATTGGGATCTCCTTGCACAGTGCCTGTCCCAACATGCCCTGGAGCACAGGTGCTCCAGGACTATCCAAAAGTGCTGTGCTACAAGGTGCTCATTGCTTTTATTTCCGCAAGAGGTACAGTCTGCTCCAGTGAGAAGGTCTTAAATGCCACCTAGTGGGCTGCCTCTCAGCATCCTCACAAACACTACTGGCAGGGACGCTGCCCAGTCCTGGCTTAGGAAGCAAGGTTACAGTCTGACATTTTAGCAGCTGACACAGATGAAAATGGCACTTGAGGTTCAGAAGCTCTTCGATGTGCCCGATCTGGGCATAGTACATGTGTGTGGTTGCAGAGGAGAGCATATTACTGAAATAAGGCTGAGCCTGGAGGGGAAGTCATTGTTACCATTATTTTCTAGATGTTAAAAAACAAAATATCAGGTAACATGGATGGTACTATATTAATTTATACTGCCTGACATTTTAAAATAATTGACAACATCAGCTGGCAGTGTGAATGGTGAAAAATCATTTGTTGGCCGAATTAGCGACTAACAACATCATATTCTCTGCTCCCATCTAAGGCATGAGGTGCAGGAATGCACTCTTTGTCACTGCTCTTTTCACATAAACATATTTCCATGCCATCACCAACAGTACAGCATACAGAAATGTCTACATAATGAAGGCAACAGTGCCACTTATTGGGCTTAAGGAAGCACCCACAAAACCCACTGAACTTACATTTCACCATGATCATGTACACGTCAATGGTACAAATGGGGGGCTGAGGCAAACGCTCGCCCTTCTCCAAGACGGAGGAGATTTCACTTGCAGGGATCCCATCGTAGGGCTTGGACCCAAATGTCATCAGCTCCCAAACTGTCACACCTGCAGGGGAAAGGAGAATACAGTGACAGAAGTTTGGAGGGAGTCAAGTTGCTTGCCCAGGCACGTCTAACAGTGAGAGAAGCAGTGCATTGATAGGTCCTCATCCTGGAAAGGCACTTTCTGCCATGATATTAAAGACAGACAAATTAATAAATCAGTATGAAATCATCCTGCCTTCCTTTAGTGTCTTAGTGTTCAACACCCCACAGACTTCCCAGCCCCAAAGAAAGGAAATACAGATTACTGACTCCTGACTCCAGCCTAAGAAGGGGCTTTAAAAGTGGAAGTTGTCTTTTTGTTTAAAACAATCTCTTTGGAGACGACCAAGAGCAGTTGTTGAAAGATGTGTAAACCAGCTGCCTCAGTGTCATTTGCTGACATACCACATACTCTGTGATGTAGCTGTTGTGATTGTCCAGTCGCTTAGGATACAAAACAAGATTTTGGATGCCAAGATACATAAATGGATTAAGAGGACCAGAGACGGTACTTTTTCCAAAAGGACACAGGGTCTGACCATCTGCACTAAACTTTTTCCAGGAGTATGAGACCATGGAGTAGAAATTTTGCAACAAGTTACTCTGAAAAGTTTCCTTTCAGCTCCTCTTTCTTTTATGCCAAGTGTAAAATCAATTATCTGAGGAGGGCATCAATTACTTCTCTTTTTCTGTTGTCCTCTCAGTACCAGGACAGCACACATTATATTGCCTGCCCTGCGCAACTACTCTGAAACATTTTAGGCCACCATGACAAAATAAGTTTCTGTCATCACTTGAAGTACTGCCACAGGAGACAGCAGAGTTACACTGATTGACACCAATTGGAAGTGTGGCCAATGATTTTACATCCTCCCTCTCATTATACTGCTTTATTGTTGGTCCCATGCTATTCCACATGAAAATGCTGAAGGAAATTCACCACATGGAGGAGTGCAGTCTCCTTCCTGCAGCTCCTGTTGGGGAAGGGCTCATCACGTCAAAGCATATTCTGCAAAATACATCTCACACCTCACCGCTGTTCAGTTTTGTGGGAATTTTGCTTAGTTGAATAGGTGATTTTAGCCCGTTATTTAGGTTTAATTTCTCAATCTTCAGATAATAGGAAGAATAAAGAACTCTTCAGAGTGACTGCAACTGTTCTGACATATCTACAATAATAATAACTATGTTTTTAGACTCACCATAACTCCAGACATCACTTTGATGAGTGTAAATCCGGTGTAAAATTGACTCCAATGCCATCCATTTAATAGGAACCTAGGAAGATCCACAGATAAGTCGTAAGACACCAAATAAAATTTTATCAGCAACATTTACCACCAGGTGGTGTTTGAGTCTATAGTTTGGTTGTAGAATGGGGTAAAAAACCACAACAAAAGAATACATCTATCTGAGTGGTAAAGCAGGCAAGTTCTGAGTCCCTCGTTATTATTTTCATTTATTGTGTTGAATCTGGAAACTTGTGCAATTTTAAGCCTAGTAGGAATATCTCTTACAAGTTAGTTTTACAATATTTTTAACAGTCAAATTTTTTAACCTTCTCCTATTGTAACAGGATACAGTTTCAGGCTGTATGACAAAGACTGATTTGTGCTCATATGGTTTCCATTTACAGTCTCTGCAATATTTGCAAGCAGATTCTCTTTAATTTCTCAGCAGGGCACATTCCCTCCATCAGCACGTAGTACAACATGAAGGCGTGTTGAACCAAGTCTGACAGGTCTTTCTTCTGCTATAAATATACAGCATTCCCTTTCTCTTCATAAACTGCACAGTGTTATTGGTGTCGGCTACATGATGAATTCAGGCGTTTTTTTTTTTTTTTTAATGTTTGTTAAATAACCTCGGTTTTTCCCAGACATTTCGGGTGGGAATTTCAAAAGCCCTTGCTGCTCTGCTACCTCTGCTCCCAGTGCAGTCACACTAGCCTGACGCTGCTCTGGCTGTGCTCAGCAGACTCCCACAGGCTTCAAAGGCAGCAAGCTGAGATTGCAGCAGAGCCCTTTGAAAAGCCCACTCTCTTTTTTCCTGTTTTTGACATGAAGGTTCGTGCATGAGCACAAACACTGATGAACATGCCACAGTTCTTCCTCCAGTGCCTCTTACCTTGCCTCCCTCTGCGTGATACTCCTTCTCATCAGCCCCAAGCAGCTTTGCCAGCCCAAAGTCTGTGATTTTCACATGTTGTGGAGTCTTAACAAGGACATTTCTGGCAGCAAGGTCACGGTGCACCAGGCGACGTTCCTCCAAATAGTTCATTCCCTGCAATATGACAGATCAATGGTAGGCATCTTGCTCACACACTTTGGGCTTAGGCACACAACTAAGTTACCGAACTTCAGCTGCTCTGTGGTAACTGTACACACACCACTGTAAACATGTGGTAACCTATGCCCATTTCAGAAAAACGTTTGCTGTTTTGAATTGTGTGATGCTTATTGCAGGGTGAGGGCATGTACTACATGGAGAAGTTGGTGGCTATGGGACTATCCCCTAGTAACCTTTTTGCAATTCTGCGTTCCAGTGGAGTCACGGAGAAAAAGGGATGGCAGCAGATATAGCAGGGGATGTGGTTCCTCTCGGACTTAGTTCAGGAAACACAAAATCAGGATACTGTCAAGTGAGTGGGCAAACCCATCTTTCAGCTGCACTTGTGCAATTCCTGTGACATGAGGGTAGCATGGTAGAGAAGGTGGCTATCACCTTCCCCATGCACACGGGCCAACCTTACTGGGAGCTCCTAGACACAAATGGCCTTGGAGAAGAGTCCAAGCGAAAATAAATGCATCATTCAAAGCTGCCAGTTCTGTGCCTTGTTACAATGTACTCTGCCTTCTCACTGCTAGCAATTAGATATCTCTCTGCAAACATAATACAAGGAAAAAAAGTAAAAAAACCCCTCATTTTATGGCTGAGCTCAGAGTTGCACCTATTTTCAAGTCCTCTTTGAAAAGGCAAGTTCTTCCAGTTTCACTGCCTCCTGTGATTAGAATATGCTCACCATAGCATACGTGCTTTTTTGGTACAACTTCTCTCAAGGAAGAACAGACTTTTCTCTGGAGTGACTGCAGATCTCTCAGACAGATAAAATGGCTAATTGTGCTGGTTTGGCTTCTAAAGCATGAATCTAACATCTGCCTCTGACCACAGAGATCATTCTCTCTCCCCTCAACTCCAATCTCGTGGTGCATGGAATCAAAAAATCCATGATTTCTAAGTTTCCTGTGAGATCCTTTCTAAAAACCACAATTATTCCCAGTTGATAGGTTTCTCCTGGCAGTAGATGATGTGCTTGTATTTTTATGAAGAAAGAATTAATAAAAATGTGCTTCTAGCCTACAAAATTAACACCAAAATGAGTGTTGTAATGTGATGACAGAGCATTGGAGGGAGTAATTCCCTTCCAGCCTCCACCCCCTTCCTAAGCCCACTCTTAACCTGGACCACCAGCGAATCCTCCACTGCATTTTCTCAGCAGAACTTCACCCCTGCACTAAGAGCTGCTTGTGTTGCCAAAACAAACCACCCAAACAAGCTGGCACAATGCCACTTCGAGCATGCATTTAATTATACAAATATATCTTTAATGAGCAGAGCTCTTGAACAAAAAATCTTGAGCTGCCGACAGAAAACAGACTATGTTAAAAAAAATCACATAATCTCACCTCAGTGGAGCAAAAAATTTCCTGCTGAACATGTATTGCTGCAGAGACTTATTAGGACTCAAAGCTGCTGAAAAGCAGAATATCAGTTTCACACTAAGCTATTTAAAACTCTGATAGCCAAAGGACTTGTGCACATGCATAAGCATACACTGAAGATGTTGAACTGCTCATGCAGAAAGTGCAGCAAATTGGTAATTGTGTGCAAGTCTGGAATTTAAGCCATTTTTCTTCATTAAGAGTGAGACTAATGTGTTCAAAGTTACTTCACAGTGTTTCTGCACATGGCATGGAAATGCTCTGTCATAACATTTTGTCTGAAAGACATGGCTCCGTACCTCTGTGAAAGACAATGTTTGTAAAAGATACAAAGAGAAATTATTTCAAAGCTGTGAAAACAGAAACAAAAATAAGTCTCACAGTGAACATGTCTCCTGCTGGTTAGTTTCCAGACACAAATATATCAACTGCAATTTTTCTCCCCCCTAAAAAGTACACTTTAAAGTCATAGAAAGTCAAAATATTGGGCGTGACTTTGTCAAAGCAGTAACACTGGACACATTGGTGGGAAAAAGCCATACGTGTGATTTATGAGTGCTTTAAGGAGAACTTCAGTAGGGAGCAACACAAAAGAGGATGTTGGAGGTCAAGCAGTGCTGGAGAGGGTGGAGGTTGCTACGAGTGAATGCTGAACTGATGTGAAGAAAATCAAACAGAAGCCAACAATTGTGAACGGCAACGTTTCAGGCAAGCGCACAACAAATGTGATGCCCTGAGGATCAGTCTGGGGACTGGCTTTGCCACCTTAAAAATTTATGAGGAGGAGGAGGAGGAAAAGGAGAGAAATGTGGCTTTCAGTTCATCCTCCAAAGGGAGCAAGAGCAGGACAGAGCAGTAATTGATTTCAAATGAGAGAGCAAGAGTCAGAATAATGGCAGCTCACATCCCCAATGGATGCATAAATTAAAATTCATTTGCTGTAGAGCGTGCTGTAAGAAATACACACACTGAGATGAAAAATGTGCTCTGTATACTTTTGGTGGATACATTTCTGAGGTCCTCAGCATGTTTCCTGAAAGCAAACCACAGCCAGGAGAGCCTGAGATGTGTACAAGGTCTCAAGGGACCGATAAGGTGGTAAGATTGTGGTTAACTTGTGGACTGGCATTACTGAAATGAGCAGCATTAAAGCATCTGGGCTTTGCAAATACTGCTGTCTCACAGAACAAATCTCACACCAACTGCAGCTATTGGTTTTGCCCCACTCTTCCATGCCTAACCATCTTCCACACAGCATATTGCTGCTAAGCGCTGTACTTGATCTCCTTTGCTACTCTTCCCTTTGGCTCTGCTAAGTTTAGCACAGGCAGGTGACCAGAGCCAGATGTGATAATGATGCTTTTATTTGGCGCTGTGGTCACTGCAATCAGATTAAATGTACCAACTCTGTGTATGTAAGTTTCAGAAGAGCCCTGGGGTATCTGAATGTCTTTGGTCACAGCTAGATGGTATTTATTAACCAGCAGTTTTGATCCCTGGACCACACAGATTTCAGCCTGAAAAGTCAGGGTCATACTCTGGGGCACATGAGAAGATATATTTAACATCACTGTTTGCCTTGCGGCACAGCCCATAGAAATCTAGTAACTGAATCAGCATTTTTGTATGAGAATTGCCAAATTCTGTTCCCTTCTCTGCTGCAGCTTCATTGCATCACTGTTGTTTCATTACTGGGTGTTTGGTTTGCGTTGGTGACATTATTATGCTGCCTGGGAGCAATTTGGTGAGTAGATGAGGTTTGCACAGCGGCTTGAAAATGGTAAATTGTTTAAAACAAAGCAACAGCTTACTGTTGTGTATGAAATCTCCAGGAACCATGGGACATGGTGAAATACAGAGGCTTATGCAGACAGGTAAGTAAACAAACATGAGGTGTTGCCTGATGTCTGTGTTGCAGCCTGGGTTGTAGCTGGTCCCGGAGGCAAGCTGGTCAGCTTACCTTTGCAATCTGCACACACCAGTTCAGAAGGTACTGGGAGCCGATGTTGTCCTTGTGCTCTCGGATGTAATCGAGGAGGCAGCCATAAGGCATGAGCTGGGTGATGAGCTGCACGGTGGAAGTGAGGCAGATTCCCAGCAAGCGGCACACATGAGGATTGTCGACACTAGCCATCACATAGGCTTCCTAAGAAAAAAGAAGGGAAGAAAGCAATGTGAAACACTCCCTTATACATGACAGAAATATTTAGATATGATAGCAAGAAGGTGTTTATACATTTTGTAAAAACCATAATAAAGCCTTTTGAGTTTGAGTTTCATAAATACATGAAAAACTCTTCTTTCAAGCCTGTGCTTACCCTGTGTAGCTTTAGACACCTGTGTAATGTACACAAGATACCTTCACTTTCTTTGCTCTTTCTGCAGTTAAGAGAGAGATCCCTTGGGAGGCTGATGCAATATGCTCCAGACACACTGAATACATCCTTTAACATGGCCATGAGGGATAAACCACTCAGATTTCATGGCTTTTGCATGCAAAAACTGCTTATAGATTTAAATCTGAGATTTATATTTGTATTGACATCCACTGTCAAGTGTCAGCTCAAAGAATGAATTACAATAGGGGAAGAAAGTAGAGCTGAAGTTTTTTTTACTAACTTCCCATCTGATTTACAGTATTTCAGTTTTAGACATTTTTAAAGCCTTTTGATTGAAAACTGACACAACTAAATAAGTAAATGGGAATTTTTCCATGCAGCGAGCTTTAAGGTTACCATCTTAACTCGATATCTGGACTGCACCAACTGTTGTCACAGAGCACTACTGTGGCAGGGAAAGAAGCAAATCTGCATTTTCTAACAGCTTAGGAAATGAAATACCATAGCACTAAACTCATAATCTAACAAGATTTCCACAGATGTCACATAGCTGTGTTGCTGGTAAGAACTATTATTAAACAAAGATATTACAGCAATGATGTTCAAGGAATAAACAATCCCAATTCTTAAGCAATACATTTTGGCCCTGGAATTGTTGCTTGATGTGCTGGCCTAAGTAAAACATGACATAATGCAGTTTCTTCTGAGGTGCTAATCCTGCATTTGGTTTCTTTGTTTCAGAGCCCATGGGATGAAAGTGGCCTCCAGGAAGCCAGACTAAAGAAGATCTCCAGCAGAACTTGATAAGGGATCCTCAACCTCCTGCAGAATGTGAGCAGGTTATTGAAAAACAATCCTTTGTCAAGGAGAGTGCTGAGCAGAGTAGCTTGAGGAAAGATAAAGGAAGAATACGTGTTCTTTAATTGCATAGATATTTATGGCATTTTTTAGAGAATCTCATGAATCCACTATACGATGCTCACATGGAAGCAGAGAGCAAAATATGCTAATCTGAGTAGGCCTCAAAACCCAGCAGCCATACCGATGAAGGGCGTCTGTTCCTCATGTTGCTTCCTGTTGGGATTCAGCCCCACACTGTATTAATTTCAGCAGCGGGAAAAGAAATCTGCAGACTCAGAGCTGCTCTCTGCCCATCTGCCGCACAGCCTGTGTGGGGCTGGCCTGGGGGCTGAGTGGGGAAGCTGGAGGCGTGGGGTGGGCATGTGGCCACACAACTTTCAGAGCTCCCAGATTTGGTAATAGGGAAATAGGGCCACCACCTCCTAAAAGGGAGCAGAAGGGAGCTATTGTGCAGCTGGGATCCCTCTAAGTAGCCGAAGACATTAAAGTGGGCCTTTGTTTCAACTGTTTATCTTGGAAATCTCTGCCTGCGCTCTGACCTGCTCTAAGTATGCTTGGTATTCAACAACAATCTTCTGAATTAGCCCTACCCTAATAAAGTCAGTGAGAACTCGTCTGAATTATAGGAACTAAAGCTGCTGTGCTGGTTCAATGCCTAGCATGTTTCTGTAGGAGAAATCACCTTTAATTGGATGTTATTATCTCTGAGGTTTCAGTGACTTCAAAAAGTTGGTTGTGCCACAAAAGCAAAGGAGCTTTTAGAATCATCCCTCTGACTTCTTTCACTGTTTTTTTCTTAATTATTATTTTCCTCTGAAACACAGCATGAATTCCACTAACAAAATCATCTAAAAAACGAACCAGACTGAAAAAAGCAAGAGATTTCGTTAAGCATCCTAAGCATTCAATGGGAAAGAAAAGGTAATATGTGGATGTTATATAGAAACTTCTTTGAAAGGAGTAAGTATTTTGATACCACTGAAGAGCACACAGCCCATGCATCTACTGCCCTGTCATACGGGTATCCTGCTCTGCTGAAGGCAGGATGCAGTACTGCAGGCTTATTAATTAGCCTTTCCTTCACTATACAGGGACTTAATGCAGTTCAATGCAAAGCATCCTTTGTGAAGACTGTATTGTGCTCCTTATCACAGTGAAGAGCAAAACAGCTCCTGGAATGCCCTCATGGGAGGGACAATGGCCTGCCCTGGCTGCACAGGGGCAGTGACCAGGGGGCTGTGTAAGTTGGGGACCTGGGGAAAGGTGAGACCAGCCTGAGGGCGAAAGGTCTGTGCTGCTTGTGTTCTGTCCTACAGCTGAGGGGAAACAAGCGTTTTCTTTTCATGGGATAACACTAGGAGGTCAAACTCTGCTTCAAGATTCTTGCTTCATGTGTTGGACCACCTATTCTTCTGTACTGCTGCAATACACAAGCCATTGAAGTAGAGTAACACATTGGAGTAAAACTGTTTGTTCAGGGTGTTCAGAAAATCCAAGTATGTTTCACTATTATCAGTAGCACAGACATCATCCTGACACTTCTCACTCTACGCTTGGCTTTTTCTTAAGATCTTCCCCAGCTTGAACCATTTGAGATAAGCCTGTTTACTTGAGGCATCATTTGCTGTCCAAAGCTGGATTAATATTTTTTTGAAAATAATTTTTCTGCTAAAATGGTTCACTTTCTAACTAAAAAGGAAAAAAAAATTGACACAATCTTCCCCAAGGCTGAAGGATTCCTGTGTTCAGTTAACGATGCCATCGCTTCCACACAAACAGGCTGTCTGAAGCTGTAAACTAGAGGTTGAACTGGGATGTACCAGGGGATGTCCCTGAAAACAAGCACTTGATAGACAAGTCCCTGCCAAATCCAGGCTTCTAACCTATACTTCCTAGAGTTGTACTTATGTGGTTATAGCACAAAGAAATTTGAACGATTTCATCTGTACCAAATGTATGGTGTTGCTTGAGGTGCCTCTGGGCTGACAAGTCCTCTAGACAGACCAAGCAGGCTCCAGCTCAGGGCTTAAATGGGATATACGCATGCAACATGCTTCTTGTCACTGAGAACTGGACCACAGCACAAGAATGCTGAAATGAAGTTACCCTGGACTTCTGAGTGCTCTTCAATTCCACGAGCTCTTCATTAAGGACTCTGTCATGTGCACTGTAACCTCACACACGTATAAACTGTGAATGTACACATACATGCACGTACATCTACAAAAGTGACATATGTACACACACACAGACTGGACTCAGCCATGACCCTGGCATGATCCTTAATGCAAGGGATAATTAAGTGCTGTGAAGCTGGCTCCAGAAGCCCAGAGACAAGAACAGGAAGCCAATTTCCAGCCCCTAGTTTCCCACATGGTTCTACCGTGGCTGTCAGCAGCTCCCAGGGATGTGGCAAAGGGTGCTAACAGAGATCAATGTCTCATTTGAGAAGTGCTGATCTCTGTTCCTCTGAAAGCATATGAGAAACAGTGCCCCATAGCTTTTTCCCTTTTTTGTGAAGTTGTGAGTTATATCCAAGCAAGAAAGTAAAATTCCCATGCCTCTTTCAGGAAGTGAGATAATTTCTCACTGTTTGTGGCAGAGAAATTAGTCTTTTGGGAATTTTTCTTTTTGGATTTATAGTTGATTTAATCCTATATAACTGAGCAACCAGCTTATGACAATCTGCAATGTCAAGATTCAAAAATTCTTAGACGTGTTTTTACTGCTTTTATTTGCACTGCCATAATGGCAATGAATGCCATAATTTAAGGACTGAGACATGAGAATAAAGAAAAAGGCCTCAACTGTAAATGTACAGCTCTGACCTCTCCTTATGCGCCAGTTCCTACCCCATGAGTATAACATCAGTGTTGGGACTGCACACAAAGAATTCACAGGAGATACAAAAGCATCTCCCAGACAATTGCATCATGGCTGCATACAGTACTTCTCTATGAAGAATTCTGCTTGGGATGTTATATATTTCTTGCAAGCCGAAGTCCTGAAATCCCATTAGTTATTATAGAGGAAAATCCACAGACCACTGTCAACTTGTCAAAACAAACATGAAAACTTACATCAAGTATTTCCTTGTTGGCTTTTGGTGATGTAGCCTCTCTCAACTCTTTAATAGCAACAGGAATTTTAACCTTTTCTCCTTCTGGGATCCAAAGTCCCTGACAAAGGGAAGTACAAAGAATTAATTAGTTCTTATATCTAACAGGTTAATTCTCACAGTTATATACACATTTTGTATCTTCTGAGTAGACTTAAATATTCTGAGCAATGGGAAGGCAAGCCAGACAACAAAAATTTGGCAAGCAATATGCAAAAAATAATTGTGTCTTGTGAGTGTTAAGAGAATCCAGTCAATGGAATATTTCACTTTCTGTTACCTCTACTATATTTTTTTGAAAAAAAAAAAAAAAACACCCACAAAAAGCCATTTTCATTACTCATATGAATGGCCCAAGATATGCATAAAGAATACCTTATATGGATAGAAATCTAATTAATTAGGTGGCATCATGGCAACTGCACGAGCAAAGCCTTGCCACTTCCAATTTATAAATCATGGGGTGAAACAAACTGGGATTTTCTCAAGTGTAATGAGATAGCACCTATCCTGCACAAATATCCCAGTCCCAAACACATGCAAGTGACAGGTAGGTTTATGTTTGGCTGGTTCGGTGCTCTGCATCTGTAGTGTCAGGAGGTCATTTAGGTGAGAGGTGAACCACAGGGTGCTATAAGAAAGCTCTGCTGCAGTACCTAATGATGTAGGTGTACATTTTCACAGGTCAATGGGATTTGTACCCAGAAGTTCTCAGACATAGCTGGAAGTCTGCTTCAGAAACAGAGCTTTATAAATGGATATGTGAACCTACAAGTTTACATTTCAGCACTATTGTCAAAACTTGAAGCTTCTATCCTGAACATAAGGAGCTGACCAAAGTGTGATTTCTTTTTCTTTTTTTTCCTCTAATATTCACAAAAAGGTATATTTGGTTACGGTAGTTTTTAAGTAGAGATCTTTGTCCCCTAGGTTCAGCAATATGGCTTCAGCAACACAAAAAATGTCCCATGTTATCCAATTAATAAATCAGCTAATGACCATTTAGTAGTATCTCTACCAGTTCGATAAACAAAAGCTATGAAAGCTAGTGAAAAAGTCTACAACAGTGATCTCAGCTCCCAATTCATGCTTTGTTTGGGTGGCTTTTCCATGTGGGAACAAGACTAAGAGGAGAAGAGAAACATGGTGAGCTTACCTTATAAACAGTGCCAAAAGCTCCGGAGCCCAAAACTTTGACCTTTTTAAATTCTGTTTCCTTTAAAATTCTCAGATGGGCCTGGTTTGGTGCCTCCCCACTGGGTGTCAGTGGTTCAACAAGCTGGTGCAGACAGAAGAACAAGACTTTAGAAGGATATACAGGCTGGGAGGACAGCAAGCAGCACGCTTTGTGGAAGGAAATGAATCTTTCAATTAAAATAATGAACATTTTATTCCACATGAAGTTTATGTGAGGACAACTCTACTCTGACTTACAGCAATAAATATCTAGTTGCTCCAAATTTCAGAGATAAAATCAACATAAAATAAGCTCCATGGCACCATTTCTGTCCAGTAAAATTGAGCAGAACGGCAACTGCCATTTTGAGGGAAAATGAAGGAATACTACTGTTCAAATGAAGATTAAGACATCAAAGACTTAAAAAATATGGCATGAAGAACAGTGCAATTACCACAGATCTTAAATAAGATTATTTTTTTGAACTTGCAAATAAGCTATAAAAATGTTTTAAGTACTGTGCAAGGATCACCTGCAACCTTTCAGGTTTGCTCTTGTTTAATTAGATGAAATTCCCATGGTACCTGAGGTGGCTTTCAGACCACAGAGTTTAAAAACAACATTTTAAATTGTGAGCACAACTCTTTTATCAACGGAAAAGACAAAGTTGAATTGACTGTTGATGTTTTTAAAACTTGTTCTAAGCCTTGTTGCAAACAGTAGTAATGGCCTCCAAACGGAGATAATTTAACACTTTTTTCGATGTGTAAGTCAGCTTTCTCCCTTTAGTGATTTCCTTTTTCCTTTCCTTTGAATAAAACCATATTTAGCAAGATACAATCTGATTTTAGTGGGCCAGCAACTTTTCTGTTGTGATGAAATATCCTCATTTTGTGGAATCTAGAGAGTAAAATAGAAGCTGAGCACAAACTTAACTCCATTATTACAACTGTTAGAATACAGTGGTACATAAAATATTGTTAGACGTATTGAAAGGCAAGACAGCTGTGAGGATTTTAGCACTTGACTCTGCAAAGCCAGGGAGCACAGAAGGAAGCTGCAATTGGGCTTTTAGCAGAATACTAAATACAATTTGTTCATTATTGACTAAAATTGAACTGAAAAGAGAAGGGGACTAATTGTAAAAGAATAGCTTTGATCTAGGATAATGAATTTTGCATTTCATATGTGAGATACCCAGAGGGTGATGTTGTAATGCACATGAAACCTCTACTGTGAAGTAAATAAAGCAGTGTAGAAACCTCACTTGTGCCCAACAGGACAAACCACTCACTTCAATGGCTTTGTGTTTTTCATGTGTTAAAAACAAAGAAAAGATCAGACACAAACACTTCCTCCATTCCTTCTCCTGATCTCTTTTCTCATTTTTCTCATGGGGATCAGACTCATGTCTGATCAAGGGGGCAAAATTTCAGCAGTGCCCAAGTTGCTACTTGGCTTTTCTAGAGGGAATAACAATTCAGTGATGAGGGTCTACACAGCAAAGTCACATGGATCAGCGAAAACATTACACATCACCCCTGAGGTAGAGTCTTTTCGCCGAGTATTGAATCTCAATGATTGCCCCTGGGATTTAGGCATCTAAATCCCCTAAGGCTTTGGAAAATTATATCCGTAGAGATCAGACTTGAGATTAATTGAGAAGGTGTTAGGTGCCTGCTGCCTCCTTTTCTGACAAGTGCGGCAGACACCATGCCAGCCAAGCCAAGGGCTTACAGAGTTACAAAGCAGATCCATGGTCCTGTATCTCTCTGGTTTGAGGTGGCTGGGCTTCATTGCCCTCAGTAAAGCAGCCATGTCCTAGATGTGACCGCAGTGCTCACCTCCCTCTCCTGCAGCAGCCTGCGCAGGGTACGCTTCCGCACGATGTGACGTCGGCGCAGGTAAAGGCCGATGCCCAGGCCGACCACGACCAGGCACAGGAGTCCTCCAACAACACCAGCCGCGATGGATGGGATTTTGGAGCTGCAAGGCAAAAAGGGATGGAGAAAGAGAAGAAAATGCTCGGGTGTATGATTTAAGAAAAACCTACAGAGGCTGCATGTAACTTTAGGTTTTGATCAAACACATGGTCTGGACATCTCCTTAGAACAATGTGACATTTCAGGAATCTTGAGAATCTGTATTTTTAAGTTCCTCACCAAGTGGTTGTGTTTATTGATTATCTTCATCAAGGAAAAGTGAAAAATCAAAAGAATTGAGCTGACATGAGACCATCCGGACTTCTACTACGCTTGACTGTGAAGATTTCTCCTCTACTGCTCTGTCACCTTCTCCTCCTCCTCCCACAGACCATTTTTGCACAGCCTCCTGTGCACCATTTCTGTGCCATTTGATACTGCATTTGTAGTTTTGTTTCATATTTGCAAAGCATCCTTTAATAAATCAAGGGAGTTTTGTATCTCTTTAAAAATAGCTCCTACGGTCAGGTACTGAGCCTTGCAGAGATGGGTCTGCTTGTTTACACTGGTGATTTTAACAACACAAAGCAGGAGGGAAAAGGCTCTCCGTATACGAGCTACTGACAGCTTTGTACATGTGCAGGGAAGGTAATATCAAGAAGGCATACACAGCTGCGATACCACCAATGAAGCCAACAGCTCACCATTATGAGAGGGCATGATGTATGGGTCACAATGTACTTCAAATTGTCTGCCCTACTCCACAAGTACAAAATGTCTGAGGCTGGGTAGCATGCGAACAGTCTGTGTTGCATGTACAGATAGCTGCCTTTTTATTAGAGTTTGGATGGTTTCAAACTTAAGTTGAAAAGAAAAACCTGCTTTCCAAGGTTGTCTTTTGGTCTGTACTTGGAGATCCATCACAGCTCTTTACAAGGTGCCCTTGGGATTACTATCAGAGTCACTTTTTAACAGTACTTTTAGGCTGAGTTTGTCTTGCCATAGCATGACTTAGTGGCCAGAAATCAAATCCCTGTCTTAGTCAGAGAAGCCTGTTGACTTGTTGCATCTTCTTGAGCAAGCCACGAGGCCAAACAATGCAAAGTAAGATTTGCATGGAGGGGTTGGAGATAGAGGGATTCCAGGACTGGAAAAGCCTCTGGGTCTCTGCAATTAATTTTCTGTAATGCAGGGAATTAACCATATCAATCCTAAATATACCTCTTTCTGCCTCTAGATCATTACCCTTTCTTTTTCCAACTCCTCCTTTTCAGTGACAGAACTCAGGTCTCACCTTGACCTTCCTTTTGACAAGCTAGCAGAATGAGGTTTTGGAATACTGTGCCAGTAGGAACAGTTCTCAATTATTTAGTCATTTTTATAGGTCTGAGCCTGCTCTAATCTGTCACTTCCTCATACAGATCTGAAGCAGGACTTTACCAAACTTTATCCACAGCGTTGCAGTGTCCAGCACAGAAATGTAAACATGCATGCATTCTTTTGAGCTCTGTCATTAATTGCAACAGATTGAACACTCACCCATTCGGACAGCCTTCAAGACCTGGTCCTTTGCACCTGTAAAAACAAATGAATGTTACTAATGTGTTAGCTCTGGGATACCTACTATAATTTTAACTAAGAAGAGTGCTACTGATAAAAATGTGTTTCTGAGCAGTCCAAGTATTAATGTAGGTATTTATAACAATCACATACTCTATTAAATATCACTCAATAGCCCTGCTCCAGAACCTTTTATGCAGAGGTACAGCTATGCTATGTACTAATTAAAAAGAGTGTTTTAAAACATCTTTCTGTGATGTGTTAGAATGGAGAGAGGACACAGATACACAAAATTCAAATGGACCTGATTCGCTGCTTCCTTGTTTTAAAAGTGTATCTGTGGTTTCTACATGTGCTGTCCTATCCTTCAGCTTAAAACAACTGATTAGCTCAGTCAAACTCTAAGGCCACATAAAATAAACAGCTACAGAGACAGCTGTGCGGTAGCCAGCATGCAGTCAGCAGTGCTCTGGCTCCATGTGGACATCTGTGCTAGCACAGAAGCTCAGGGCTGGCTGATTGTGGGGGAAGACAGGAGGGCAGAAAACTATGTGGAAATGCACAGCTGCAGATCCTCCTGCACAGTCCTTATTTCTTGAGAGGCAAAAGATTCCAATTTCCAGACTTTCTATTGCAAAGGAAAACTTCAGTAGCAGATACATGCTTCTATCAGAAAACAGGATTTGACAGCACTCTCTTTGGCTATAGTATTTTGGTATGTGTCCATTATATTTTTCTTTCAGAATCTAAGATCTTATGCCACTGGTAACGTAAACAGGTATGACAGTTATCCAGAGAGACAGAAACTCTACTGGCAAGTAATTCCTCTCACATTTGAGTTTAAAATGCCCAAAATTCATTTTGGCAGCCTGATGCAAAAACCAACATGGATGACTGCAATTCACTTGGTGTTCTAATAGGCATGAAAGGCACCATGCATTCCCTAAGTGCTGCTGGGCTACAAGATGTATGTTCTTCATGGGAATTGTGGTCTTTGTGGTGTCTTCCAAGGAAGGAGAGCATTACAGAGGGGATTACATCACCTCTGAAAAACAGAGCGCAGCAAAGAGAGAAGTTCAGTTTGTGGTATCCGCTCCCTGTACTGAATTAAAGAAGGTGCATCATCCCAAAGCAGCTCCAGAGGAGGTCAAGCGGGGGGTAAGGAGTGAATTCATGCCAGGAAAAATGCTCTGAGTTCCCTCTTGCTGAGAGGAAGAAACAGAAAAATTTCAAGATGGCAGGTGGAGCTGAAGATTTTATCTCATGGATTGAACTAGGTCTTGGGGAGGAAGAGGGGAAGTAACTATTCATTTTATTGCGTTTTTATTTGTTTTCATTACTCTGATCTTCCCCCATGTATTTGCCTTGTTTTTGGGCCAACACAGTGCTCCAAGACCCAGCATCTGGAAGGTCTTGTGAGTTCACTGGGCTCCCATGCAAGAATGTGCATCCTGGTGTCCTGGACATACTGGAAGTACTGTGCATACTGGTTCCTGGATCCAGGGAGCCTGCTCTGTTAGCATTCCCTGTCTGCCTACAGTTTGTTTTGTTTGCTCAGTTGTGTAACTAAGCACAGTGAGGCTGCACATGCAGAGTAGAACCACCAGCTTGCCTATGGTCACAGGAGATGTATCTTACTTTGCATCAGGCTTTTTTCTTTGGGCACTTGAAAGAAAACTAAAGTAGGACCCAAGACCTCAGCCTATCTCACTCCATCGATCATCTGGATATTAATTTCTGTATGTTAATGCAACAAAATGTGCAACTTCTCCTGATAAGGATGTGAAATTAAAAACTCTCACATTATTCCAGAATGTGACTGTGGTCCCTCAAATTAACTCTTTCTAAAAATTCTGTTTTTCCATGCTACTTCATGATGGTAAACCCTCCATATACCTCCTAACAGCAAAAAAATTGTACTGTGGTCTGAGGAATGACTGGCCAGTTATTTTCCCAGGCCAGAAAGTGGAAGGAGAGGTGTAGATTTTCATCTGTGCCCTTTCTTTTTTTAAATGATTTCCCACACAAATCCATCAATATCAAGTCTAGTGGGATAAAGTTAAAAGGTGTTTGGGAAGAAAATGACAGATTAGCTTGTGCTTTTTAAACCCCACGTGATTTTCTGATTCATTTCACAAGTCTGAGAAGAAACAAAGCCTATGACAAATATCCATCTGAGACTAAATATAACCATCTTTCTTAATGTGGAATTTTATGATAACACTCAACGCAAGTATCCCAGGTTTTAAGGAATCTAAACAATCACTTTTTCCATTCCTGAATCATTTTTCTTCTGCTCACAGAAACTAAAATGAGAAATGTGACCTTGCATTATAAACAACTGCAAGATCTTATGGATGAATTGGATGGAATCTAGCAGCAGTTGCAGTCTCTGAAATATTTCTCTACTTATTGGAAAATTAGTGCTGTGTATAGTCCCTGAAACTTCTACATCCTGAACTCAGCATTTCGTCTTTCTACGTAAATATTCCTTGTCCTGGTGCAGACACAGCTATTTATTTCTCAAATCCATCAAGATCTTAACAACTTTCTCCTCAACCCACAGTTCCTAATTTGATGTAATACAGACACGTTGCTATGATAGATGGCCTTTCAAACAGGACTCATGCTTTTACAGCCTAAGTTCTAAGTTACTTCACAGTCACAAGAGAAATGGAAAACCAATGGGCTTTTAAAAGCCTTACACGAATTTTCCTCTGCTCTTTCTTTCTCATTAACTTTCAGAGTGCAACAAAGGCACTGAATGTGCACTGCACTGCTGCAAGCTTCCCTCTCAGACCCCCGGCCACCTCCTCACTCACCCCTAAAATCCCCTGGCATTTAATGTGAAGAATGGTGAGACATAGCATTGGTGGCAACTCTGGAGGCAGGACTTACCAGCCAGTACTAGTAAACTACAGTTTACAGTTTACAATTACTACTAGTAACTACTCCCTTTCTTGTTCTTCCACCCCACTTGCTGTGGCTGAATTTAATTCGCATACTCTAGGAGAGTCATAAGGGAAAACCAGATCCCTCAACATGGAGCAGAATAATCAAGCTGGTGTGCTTCATTAGTTGATGGAGGTATGAACTGGGTAATTCCAGGGCTTTTGGGGCATTGTTCTCTTTAACGCAGCACATTTTCTCAGCTGTACTACGGCAGAGCAGAAGGAAGCTAGTGTACAAAATTCCCACCCCATGTACAAATTCCCCATCCCCAGGGGAAACGGGGGAGAATAAGTCTTTTGGACTGAACAGGAGAAAGCTACCTCCCTTCTGTTTCCTAATGAAAGCTGAACAAGTGACTCAGCAAAGAAAGCTAGACTAGATGAGATTTGTCACAGTGACATAAAGGAGGGGATGCACTGCAAGTATTACAGAAGTAAAAACCCAAATCTGAGACAAATCTCAGTTGGGGAGAGAGATCCCATTTCCTTGCAGTTTCTTCAGACAAGGAAGTTAGAGTCAGATTGTGGAAACCCTTTCTTGCCTGAATACTGAAGTCAACACACCCAGTCACACCAGTAAGATTCTGTGGCTCTAGGTGTGATATTGGATGAAGACAGAAATAAAGAAGTTGATTCCTATCATGCAGAAATCACCGAGACGGTGGTCTCAGCAAAAATTTGTGAGACAGATGTTTTCCACCCATTGCTGAACAGATCACATTCCTGCAGCACAACCAGGGAAAAGCGTGAAGAGGAGTAAGTGGCATTACTGATTGATTGCCTTCACTGGGAAAATGCTGCACGGGGCTGCATGTTCCCAAACGATGTGTCTGTCACTGGCTCCATATCCATCAATGCCTTTGGCTTCAGAAGTTCTATTCATAAGATAAAAACAGTAACACTACCTTCCTCCAGCTCCCTTGAGTCCTTCAGAAATACAGGCTCTTTTTCTGCACATTTGGGCAGCAACTCAAACAGGGCCATTGAGCATGTCCACAATATAACTATGGCAAACTTAGCCCAGTTCTTTCATGTACGAGATGAAATAGATACTACGTTTTATGTTCTGCCTTAATAGGACAGAGCCAAATACACTGAGACCTACATTCATTACCTCTGATTTTCAAAAATCTCTCCTTATCAAACACCTATTACTGGCCAGATTCCTGCGGCACAGACATCTGCTGCTGAAGTCAAGCAGGAATAGACTTTTCTGAAGAACTCTGCTCTGGGGACTTGTTTGTGCACAAAGTGCCTCTGCGTGCCTTGCAGTTACATTCTTGTCTGGCAGATTACATTCCCAGAGTTTGTATTCATTTGATTCTAGCATTTGATCCTGCTACCAAGGCTGCAGAGTTGAAAGTCTTGTTCAAATGTGGTTAACAGTTACGCTGCTCCAGTAACTTGCCACATGGAAATCACAGAAACAAAGGATATTAGATCACTGTGGCCAGTTTGAATCAGTAGGGACTAATAATCACAGATATTGAGATCAATAATAAAGATCAAAGTTATTAAGATCCCTTTTCAACTGAGATCATTTCTGGTCAGAGGTGTGACGGGAAGCACTAATAAGCCTTTCCTGAGATTGTAACAAAACAGACGGTATTGCTGTAAAACATGGCAAATCCACACTGCTGTTACAGCTGCCATCTGAAAACTGGAGCACTGAATTCCCTATGTGATGGCCAGAGGAGCACTAGGAAGGCCAGTTGCTGGCTGTCATAACCCTTGCTCTCGGTGAAGGTGAGGGCCTGAGCACTCTGTTTTTTCATGATCAGGTTGTGCAAGGTAAAAATGCAGTCGGATGATCGCTGGTCAGAACATAGTTGGAGAGCAAATCTTAAAACTCTTCTCTTGCAACACATATTATAGAAGGATTTTTGATTGGATTGATACTGGGCAGACACAGGGCAGATGTGCGTGAAGGAAAATAAACCAAACAAGGGTTGTCTTTTGCTCCAAAAGCACTACAACCCACCAACTAAGTCTGAAACCTCACACCTTACTGTGCATCCTTTGTCCTTTGCACGCAGGAGGCCAGCAGAGGACATGGGTGCAGCCTTGTCACTTACTTTGTAGGTAAAGGCCAGATGAATTCATCGCTCATTGTAGGGGGCAGTTTAACCATGCCCCAAATGAGGACAAAAGCAGTCCATACAGAATAGGTTTACTGTGATGCCCATTGATTAAAGCCACACTCAAGAGGCAAGCAAGGGTTTAAACTCAGACAATGTGCTAACATATGGAAAGAAAGAGGGAAAGAGAGAGAATCACTGTGGTACCTTACTGGGATTTCCCTCCTAAAAATTAAAAGGTGCAGGGAAAAACAGGCCCCAGGAGTTTAGCATCCACCAGATGTCACTGATGCTCCTCCCCAAAACAGAAGACCTAGTGCCCAGCCAGGTGGAAAAAAATAATTGTATCACTAGTGGGTGAATTCTGTAGAATTCCAGAAAGTTTCCCATTTAAATAAGTAAACAAGCCTGTTTTAAATGACCTAAAACTTTTTTTTTTAATTTTTGCCTTCTGTGTAAAGAAGCGCAACTGAACTTTTCCTATTTACAAAGTCCACTGCGCTTTGCTTACATTACCTGTGTATGCCTGACCTCTTTCACTTCCTGCTATTTTTTGTTCTCAGTGTTTTGAAATGAGACTGGTTAGGAAGGGAAAGAGCCTGAGACAAGCTGTTCCTCTGTTTTTCACTTTTTCCTTTCCATTTGGACCAAGGTTTTACTCACCCCCGTGTACAGTTT
>JAOWBO010000056.1:53759926-53793832 GCA_028564985.1 Crax fasciolata
ACCCCCGTGTACAGTTTGGATGGCAGAGCTGGCAAACAGCGTTGGCATCTGCGTACTTCCAGACGAGGGTATCATTCTCACCCAGCACCCCTGCAGGGCAGGTCTTCACGCAGTGGGGGCCATCTATAAAATGGGCACACTTCACGCAGTGGTCAGGGCCCTGCAAAGAAACAAAGAACTCGTTTATTATGCCCTTACACTAGCCGCTGCAGGAGGAAATGCAGATAGATCTTCGTGCATTCAACTGTAGGAAGTTTTGAGCATCTTCTGTTGTTATTACCTTGCTACCTGAAATGCTTACAAGTATTTGCCTTTCTAGGATGGACTGTAGAAAAGGCAGTACCTGATGTTTAAAGCTAATACATCATTGAGTTGCATAGTTACTGCATGCTTCCTGCTGCTTTTTTTCCCCTGCACTCTGTCTGATGGGAGAGCTCACATTTTTCATTTAATACATGGAATAATTTAATGACACCCCATTAAGGGGTAAGTTGAAAAGCAGAGGATCAGGCTGTTTCCTGGTGCAATCTACCATCACATGATTTAAAATGATGAAACTGGCTCTCCTTATCTCTCCCTGAAGCACTGGCCTCAAATCCTTATTTTCCTCATTTCTCTGTTTGGGAGAAGAACACGAAATGGAAGTGACCCAAGGATGCCATGCATTTTCTACTTTGAATAGCACTTAGTTTGTGTTTCAAGGCATTGCCTCTAGCCATTTTTGGTAGAACTGTTTTTACTCAGATTGTAACAGCACCCGGAATGCTGTAAGTATTTTAAATCAGGGAAACTAGCAATTCTGGGTCAAATTCTACTACAGAAAACACAAACAAAAAAACCCATACCAGATCCACACTTTTGGTTTCACTGGGACTACTGTAAGACATGATATGTGAAGATTACTTTAATTGCTCTGATGTCTATGGGCAACTATAATAGACTAATTACTAGATGCTGGGCAAATATGGAACAAGGGATGGTCAACGCCTGAAGTAGCTAGTAATGTAAACAGCATCCCTTAGGCCGTGGTTGTCTGAGCTGGAAGGGGGATGGAAATAGTTCACATTGCTGAGCAGAGACTCCTCAGGCTTACAGGCAAGGGTTGAACACTCAGCGGCTGCAGGAGATGGCAAGAGGTGTTTTAAAGAGTTGGACTAAGGACCACAGAGTAGGATCTGTGATGGAAGCAGGAGATTTGATTTCGGTTAACAAGAAGGGCTCAATGAGACAGAGGATGCATTAACGAGAATCAGAGGTTTATCATTAAGACATGAATCATCTGGTTAAAATGAAACCATTTTTCACAGTTGCCAAACTGGACATTATGTAACACATAAGAGTATTCTAAAAGAGTATTCTAAGAGTATTCTAAAAATTAAAGAAACAACAGTAAGAAAGCTTCTGGACTGACTGTACACTGTTTTGGCTTTTGTAGAAGAAGTATTTGTGTAAGTATGAGAATTTATAACTCTGTAAGTATGAAAATGCAATCATATTGTTTTGATTGCTTTTACCATAATTTATCCCTACAATTACTTTAACATTGGCTATATGCTTTAAACAAGTTAGAGGAGAGAATGCAGTTTTAAGTAAGAAGTGCTTTCTAAATATTTTCCAGTAAATATTTTTTTAAATCTCAATTTTATCACATCTTTTCATGTAAGAAAATCTACTGTAGTAAGTCGCTATTTTAACAGTTCTGTTACTGTGAATAAAGAAGTGCAATTTGTTCACACTAACTTGGCTGTTCAATATCTATGCATTCCCTAAACGTTCTCCAAATTACTGTATCTTCACGTATGTAAGTAAACCTTGAAGTTTTTTTCTACGAGGACACCAGAAAGAAAGACCCTATAATGCCTGTGAGGCTGTGTGGATAACACTTGTGGTGGGGGAGACATATATCCTAAAGTTCCCTCTCCTGGCTTTGTCCCCCTATCCACAGATCTTGCTCTCTAACACTCCCTCATCTCTGCCTGATCCTGGAGAAGAGTAAATGAGAATTCAGGATTATCTCAACATGGGAAATACATATTGATGCACAGCCCGAGGTACAGGTTTGCTAAGCCAGGTCTATCCTTACAGGTCCAGTGCAGGTTGCATTGTAAGCAGTGGAGTTCTGCACCAGGCACTCCGAGTGGCAGGGGAGGCATTTGGAGTCCCTTTCAAACTCTCGTGGCTCCCTGGAAACAAAGTAAAAAGAGAAATAATAAAAACCCAGATAATTAGTGATGGTTAGCATTTGGTTGTATCTCCTCTTCCTGGCTTTCCCAGTTTAAATCCAATGAGATGATGGTCCTGAGACAGGAGGAGGTGCAGGGACTGTCCTGGCTGGTGGTAGCACACCAGGGGCACTTTTTCAGCACAGCAAGGTAGAGGTAAGGGAAAGAGAAATTTGGATGACAGTGGAACACATGGCAATCCAGGCTGCATGCTACCAATTAGTTTACTTTCCATTTTAAGCTAATGACACAGAATATTCTCAAAGATTTCCACAGGCTTTTAAATGGTAGTGATGCAAAGACATCATCAAAAACACTTCAAGTGATTCCAATGCTCCAAATAATAATTAGGAAAGTTAAACAGCAATGCTCTGATAATTGAATTCATGCCCTCCTTACAACACACAATGAATCATTAAAATATGAAAGCTAGGAACAGATGGTTTCAATAGCAATAAAGCTGTTCCACTTCAAGTAATGGTGTTATTAATTAAACTAAATCTACACATCATATGACACAGAAAATGCCCAGATCTGCCCTTCTGGTCATAATAGCTGCTGCAGGGAATTCACTTACGAAAAAGGCAGCTGCCGAATGGCAAGTTGCTAGACAAATACAAACATCATGGGCATCAGCACCCTGTCAAGTACTTGCTTAACACTAATGAATTTTAAAAGTACAACTTTGAGAGACTTAGTAAGAAACAAAAGCAGAAATGTTTACACCAACAAATTGGTGGATAGGAAAGCATTTGTCTAATGAACATTCATCTAATGAGCTGAAGATCAGCATATTTTCTGGTGCTAGCCATGGCTTCTCCACGTACACCACCTGTTGAACTCACTGAAAAAAACAGCTGCAGCTCTGACATTAGTATGTTTTCCTCAACCTGAGCAAAGCTGAAGCAATAATTTTGCCTGAAATTACTGCACTCAGTGCTCTGTGAATGAAGCCTAATTTTCCCCTAACTGCAATGCTGCACACTGCAGGTGCAAGCCACTCACCTGTGGCCAGGATCTCCCTGCCACTTCAGTGAGAGCCACTGGGCACCCCAGGGCACCCTTTGGCCTAAAGAAACACACGCTACAGTTCAGCAAATCCAACATGTTGAGCATACCTTCAAGGGCCTTTGCAGCGAGGAAGCCTACGGGCAGTGGCTGTGCTCCTGGTGACTACAGCTGCCTCTGACTCCTGCCTGATGTGCTTAACATGGCTGGCACAGCCTGGATGTATGGGGGTTTTAAACTCCTTTATGCCGTATGGGAAGAAAGGGTAATGTTTAGCCTCTGTGGGCCAGCTGATAGCTTCCTAGCAGCCCCGAGGCTCAGAAGCAGTGGGCCTGAGCAGTGCTGAGCACTGGGCCTGAGTTTTTCCCTGGGTGGGTACAGTGCTCAGGCTAACACCTCTGCCAAGCTGGTGAAATCCAGCGTAAACAGAGACCCTGTGCTCATTTTCTTGCCACACACATTCTAAAACCAAACCTCCCCAAGCCCTCGCAGGCCCCTTACCCTTGCAGGATGTTACACTGTTTCACACACTCCTTCTGGCGACTGAAAAACCTGCAGGAGAAGCAGTGGAAGGGCCCTGGGCCCCAGCAGCCCACATCCGAGCACAGGGGGTCACACACATGCCTGTCAGCAGCTGAGAAAAGACAAAAAGCCATAAACTTCAAGGCAGGAGAGAGGGCAGATACAGCATGGCAAATGAGTCCATCCTGACAGCCAATTTTTCCAAACCATTCCAAAGCAGACACGAACGACCCCCGTAGTGTGGAATAGGAATAATCACATTTCTCCTAATTCCCAAAGCCTGACTTCTGGCCTTTATTTTTGGAGTGATTTCTGGCCTTTCAAAATTAAAATGATCACTGTGACCGCCTACAAGCCATGCAATAAGTCTAAACCAGTACCAGAGGAGATATACTCCCTAAATGTAGCAATTTCACCTTCTGGAAAGAGAAATAACTAGATTTTGGCCCAGGAACCACTGCCATTAACAGCAGCAGGACTGATTAACCTTATCAAACAAGCCTGATCTCCAGAGCGGGCTTCTGTGTCCTTCAGCCTATATGGCTTCACTACATCTGTAACAGGACATACACACAGTCAGCATGAAGCCCACATCCACTATGGGACAAATCCCACTTTTTCCTCACTGTCTTCAGTAAAGCAGCATCACCAATGAATTTTGCAGCCAAGGGGATGCTGAAATTACTCTCGCATTTCAGTGTGAGCTTCTGCAGGAGCAAAAAAGCAGACTGACTTACTACACTCATTTTTGTTTCTGTTCTGTATAATTTTTGTTTTCTGACTCTGAGTAGCAAACAAGCTGCGCCAGTTCATAGTGTCAGCGTAGCAGAGGTTCTTGTTCTTCATAATGGCAACATCTCCATCACTTATTTCCTTGAGGGAGCGCAGCCCTAAGGACTGTATTTTCAAGTTAACAACGGCAAGGGAATACTGGCCACTGAAATGAAGACAGACAAAAAGAAAAAAACACAGAAGAAAGAGAATTAATAAACAGGGTTGTACTTGGAGCATTTGTCTTTTCATTTTCAAATGTGTTGCTGTGTAATGATTTTATTCTACTGGGAATTTTAAGCTAAATCTGGCAGGACTTGTGCACTCTGTCAAGTGAATGATGGGTAAGGATGGCAGAAAGCAGAGCAGCTATTTTGTGCTGGTCCACAAAGCCATCCTTCCTCTCAGGGCAAGGCCAGGTGATGGTGACAGCTCACTGCAGCCCTCTGAAAGCAGCACAGAGGTGCAGGTTTGATCCCACCCTGCTACCAAAATGGTACTCGGCACCCTGGAGGCTATTTCCTGTTTCGCATCAGTTTTGTGACATCCACATTCCCAGTGCTAGGCACCTTGGTGTGCTCAGAGAAATGCAGATCCCAACAGAGCTCCTTTTACAAGCAGACTGGCATGTGATTTACTTACTGCTGCTTGGTTCGACCTCGGATAATCTCCAGATTTTCGAAAGCATAGAGATCAGTAGCATTATCAGGCCAGGCCTGAATCAACAAAAATCCTGAAATGAAGAAAAGAAGATTAAAAAATATAATAATAATGCAAACACAGTCAGTATTGGAGGTGAAATGTCCTTCTTGAGCTTCTCCTGTGCCGAGAGAAGGCACTTCTGCTTTCCATGCGTTTTTCTGAGAATCTCAAAATGAAACACGACATTTTAGGGATATTTGTAGACACTGCTTTGTAAACAATTTACTCTTTAGCCCACCACGAGGCTCAGGAGTGCCTGAGAACAGTGTATCAGGGGCTGCGCATCCTGCCACACTGAGCTGCCAGTGACAGCTCTTGACACAAGAATACCCTGTTAGAGGGGCTGTGGACTTTTCTGCAGTATGAGGAGGCATTGCCCTGGCCCTTAATGAGCTGCCCTCAAGTAAAAGTAGGCATAAAGCATGAATGTCTCAGGACAGGCAGCAGCTCAGAGTGTATTTGCTATGTCAAGCAAATTTCTCTGTTCAGCTGAGGTGCTCTGGAGGAGGGAAAGAATTTGGGAAATTGCATGTTGCTGTATGAAACTCTGAGGTTAGTCAGCTCCCTGAAGGGAACAAGACAAGTAAAAGAGAGAAAGAATAGGGAAGCTGGAGTCAGGTCCATGGGCCCAGCTCTGACATTGCATTCATTTTATAATTGAATCAACAAAATTACTTTTAATTGATACTTGTGCAAGACTGCAGCCAAGTGCAGTAGTGGCCACTTCGTGCTTATCCCCAGGCAGGGCACTTTGGGCTGGGTAGGGTGTCTCCACGGGGATGATGCAAGGCAGTGAGCACGCTTCCTTAAGGAGCTGCAGCAAGGTTTTCCACAAATAGGAACACTTGGCTTTTTTTAGCTGGAGTGGCACGCCCCTGCATCGCCACACACTTCTTGGGTGGCTGAGGATTGCTTCTACTTTTATTTCTTGCTAGAGCTGACAAAATTCAGCAGGAGAGGTGGTCTGGAAAAACCACACATCTTGGATGGGAGGCCAGGATGGGTTACGTGGGCGTAATGCTGGCGAAACACTGCTGACCACCTGTGTGAGGAGTGACCCCTGGAAGCTGAGACAGAAACCATTTAACCCGCACTTCTGCTTGCATGGAAAACTTTCCTCTTCTCATTTTGGGTTTTTGGCAGCACCACTCAGATAACATCTCATGCCTAAAACATGTCACTGACCTGATATTTCTTTGACTGTTTTGAAGACATCCAGCTTCTTAGGGTCAAGAGGTAGTGTCTTTGTGAAGGCATCCCTGAAATAAACAGAAGGAGGAATTGAGAGAAGATTGAATAAATCTGAATTTCTCTCTAGCCCTACTCTTTCAGTCTTCAATGACCAGCAGGCAACTCACCCTAGAAATGCAACTGGAAGAATGCTGACGTCCCCATTGATCTTCGTACAGTTTTTGAAGGAGTCAATGTTTGTGGCATTTATGGAGAGGATCCCTTTAAGTTCACCTATTCCAATGCCATTGCACACTGTTAAAGCAAGGACACAATAGTTGGGGGGAGAAGAGAGAAGCATGATCACATGTAAGGGAGTAAATAGGAAAATACTGGCAGTCCAGAAAGCAATCCCACTTGGTCAATCCTACAACTTTATGATCAGTTTCATAGATCTCTTGCCTACTATTTCTTTTCAGAAAGCACCAAAAGATAAACAATTTTCTCTTGTACAGCTCTGCAGCCCCGGTCCTAGCATCTCTGCACACAGGCTCTGGCACATGCCCTTCTCTCTCTTTATCCCATTTTCCTTTTATTCCTGTTGATGAGATACTGGGAAGGACAAACAAAGCTGAAGTGTGATGTACACGTACTCAAAGTGCAGTTTATCTTTGCCAGTGTACTTGCAGCATATCCCAGCTGGAGCATGCTCTGTAGCCATGTTCCTTGAGCAAACAGCCTGTCAAACCTTCAAACTATCAACGGATATGTATGTTGAATTTGCACTTTGAGGGCTTAATTCAGTTCAGAACTCCATGTTCTGCTAACAGACCACCAATCAACTCAAAACCTTACTGTTTCATGCCTTGCTTTTTATACCTTTGCTGCATAGCCCGTCACATTTTTTACACTTTCGAACACCATTTTCTTCCACTTCATAAGTATCAGTATTGCATGAGCGAACACAGGAGCCATGGTCTGTCACCACGTAGTTATCTGGAAAAACAAGGATGACAAAGAACATAGAAAAACAAGAGGAATGCGCTGGGGGCTACACATGTACCTCAATGCCAGGAAAAAGTTTTTTTGAACTTTTGGCGTGCATTAGGTATTAATTATTAATTTTCACATCCTTTGAACATAGACAGACATACAGTGCTATCACTATTTTGTAACAGAGAGGAATGGTCACAGAAGAGTAAAACAACACGGCAAAGGACAGACTGTGCAGCAGTGCTGTTTATCTGGATCAATACACAGCCCTTTTGATCCCTTATCTTCATTCACCCTTTCAGGTTAAGGGTAACAGTGAACCTCAGAAAGGGAATACCAGTTTTGTACGCTGAACCCTCTCTTACACTTAAGTCTTGTTTGTCTGAAAGACCATGGACATGGAAAAGCTTGAAAGAAAAAGCAAGCATCTGTAGAGGAAGCAACAATCACAGGACTTCACAAAGACTATTTAAACTAAAGACCTTCTGTCTCTCCTAAATAAGAACCAGTTAAGAGTTGATAATGTTGTCAGTAATCCACAGGATTGATCCCATATGTCTTTTCTGGCCATTGTGTTGATGATTCTCTCAAGATGTTTTCTCCCCATTAAATCTTCAGAAGTCAAAATTTAACTGTTAAAAATTAGGGAAGTTGATGGATGCAGAAAGGTTTAAGAGGCTGTTGTCTTTATCAGCCATTCTCTCATTCTTGACACCCGTTCCCAGTTCCCAGAGAAACTGAGGTGAGCAAGAAAATACTGGGCTGTGATGCAGAGGGTGACAAGGGTGATACAGGTACCTTCTCACCCCCCTCGTAGCCCCATCTCCTCTTTGGCTGCAAGCTGGAATGAACTTACGTGGACATTCTCTCACACAAGTGGCTCCAAAGCTGTATTTTCCATCGGGGTTGACATCCATTTGATAGGTAGTAGGGTTATACAGAACCAATGGGGGACATGTGTCCTTGCAGGTAGCATCATCCCGAAACTTGCGGCATGCCTGTCATTGAACAACAGCACCCGTTAAAAAGCTACAAGGGTTTTACATTAGCTGTGGGCTGGTGCTGCTTCCCATGTAGCTCTAACGGGAATCCTGAGCATCTACAGGGCTGGTCCCTTGTGCTGGAGGTGAAAGGTTGCTTCAGGTTGGGCAACCTAGTTCGATATTTGAAAAAAAAAAAAATAAGAGCAAACGTGAGGTTTTCTTGTTCTTAACAAGAAACCTTGGCACTCTGGAGGAGTGCTGCTGGGATTCACATGGGAACAGGGGAAAATCTACATGCCTCAGACAGAATTTTCCCTACAAGCAGTAACTAGATCAAGACAAACAGTACTTTTCTTGGCCATCCACTTTTTAATAACCTCCATAAAATCAAGTTCTTTCCTGCCTATTACTAACTTTTGTGGTTGAATATTAAAAGGAAGCCATTCTATTTGGCTGCAGGTAATGAACAATTTAGCAGCTCTTTATGAAGGACAAGCTGGTTCTTCCAACCCAATTCTGCATTAAATTAATAATCATTCCCTTTTCCCCTTTATTCTTCTCTGGCTTTCCAGATGAGACAGAATAACTCCCTTCCCTGTGAGCCAAGGAAGAGCATCCTAGCTGTGCAATTTATCAGGGTGCCCAGAATACAGATAACAGCAACAGAACACAGATGGGGCAGTTGCTGTGGAAATTACTTGAGTGTCACTTAATTCAGAATTAAATATAGTGCAAAGGCAGGAAGGAGTTAAAAACACAGCATGTATCAGACCCTGGAAACTCCTGTAGAAAAGCAATGACATTTTTTATTCTTAAAAATGCCGTATTTTCTCCTTCCCCCTTCACAGCACCAGGGCCCCCAAAACAGAGCTTTTGTGGCAATAGAGAACTAGCCAGGGAAACCCTGTTACTAAAGACCAGATAAGAGTGCTGCAAGGTTTGTTTCCTCTTCCCTGCCCATCAACTACATGTCAGCTCCCCCACGCAGGGAAGGCTTGCCTCCACTGCAACGAGGCACCCTATGGGTGAGCATCTCTCAGAGGCTTCCTCAAATGGGAGAAAGTTGCAGGACATTCAGCTGGCTACCTGCCCCTCTGTACATGGTTTTAAGCACTGATGAAGCTGTAGCATTGTTACCAGGCAGTCGCTCTCCCGAGGCCCTGTGCACCCTGCAGCACATTGGTTGTGGCAGCAGTCGCTGGGCACCTTTCCCCTGCATCGGCCAGAGCATTGCTGGGCACAGATGACTTTTGTTACTGGAAGAAAAAAAGAGAAAAAGAACAGGAGTTAAGAATGTTTAGGCTGTTTTTGCTGTAATGAGATCAATAAATATGGGAAAACCATCTGATTCAGGTCTGTGTTGGAGTTTCCCCATGGGATGTGTATTCTGTCCACAAGTCAGGCAAAAGCTAGGAAGAATGAGAGTTGATTTGGGTGGTGGCAAGAAAGGGATGTGTTCAGCCCTTAATAATCTTGGCTCTTGTGAGGTGCTAAGCACTCTGGTTCCAGCCAGAAAACCATGTCCTGCTTAGAAAGAGCATCCAGGCCTCTCTGGTATCAATGCCTAAACCAAGAAAAATTCTGTGGAGTCACACAACTTTCAGCTGAGTAATAGGGCAGGATTTGGCTCTGCTGTTTTGAGATAATCTGCTACTATTTCAGCTAGCTTTGGGAAAAACAATATGACAGGAGAACTGCCAGGACTCTAGGCTACAGTGGGAAACTATACATTGTTGGTGTGGTGTTAGGATTCCTTCAATGTACTTAAAATGTTTCTGAAATTTGCAGAGGGGACACCCACTCAGCAAACTGATCTCATACACACACTGTATTATTTTCTTTAGGCTTCAATTTCTTGGCCAAATTTTATCTTCATTACTAAACTCCCATAGGGTTTGCACCAGTGCAACCCAAAGTAAAACTGGCTCCGATTCAGCTTTTTGCAGGAGAGGAAAAACTGCCTTCAAATATTTTGCTTAGAACCAGGAAATAATCTCAATTTGAATACAGAAGTGGAGAAAATTAAATAATCAGGAAAAAAGAAAGATACAAAAAACACCACAACTGCAGAAATTAATGGATAGCATATGCTATTATCATAGGCCTAAACTGATCTGCTTTTTCTCTACAAAAAAATTACGGATCAGCAGACCCTGGCCATAGATGCTTGAGTCCTCCACCAGGGAAAACTGGGAGATTGCCACCCTGCTGCACTGCAGCATCCTGAGCACCTGTACAGTACAGTAACTGCTACCAGCTTTCCAGCTGGGCACGAATGAGTTACAACATCACCAGGAATTCCTGTAAGTCAGAAACAGATGGTTGTTAATTAACAGCAAATTATCAGAAAATGTAACCCGATACAGGTACACAACCATGACTTTTTTTTTAATCACACTACCTTCATTATACACTTTTGCACCCAAGCTGTTTTATTCCCTTTTTCTTGTAGGCTTGTATGCAAGATATATTTTCAAGGAAACAGGTTATCTCCACAATACACACTAGCTTCTCTGATAGTAACTCCTCCATTCAACCAGAAACAGGGGAATAAGAGACACATTGTTCTACATCAACAGCATTTTGATATCATTTTTTCATAAGCATCAGCAGGGGAGTAAAACAGCTCATCACTTTGACAGCTATTGACTGAAGCTTCCTGCTGGAAACATGTATCATGGCAAACATTTATATTTCATACAGAATATCCCATGTTTATTGAAGGAGAAAGATACATATCACACCAAACTTTCCCACATATGGAACGTGCGATACATTTTCAGCCGGCCAGATTCTCAAATGTTTCAAGAGGAGAGCCAGAGCCTGCAAATGGCTTCATTTTATGCTCTCCAAGTAACCCTCCTGAAGCCAGCGAGAGTTTGTAAATGCTGGAAGTCTGCAGGACTGAGACCTGATGTTTTGCAAGCCCATGGGACAGCTGTGCCATCTCAGTGGTGGGGAGCACTATCCTCCTTGCAAGCAGCTTGGTGTTCTTGGCAATGGCACAAGAAAAAAACAAAGCTTATAGCAAATGAAGAGGGAAAGGCTCTGCATTCATTTTTCTCTAAGCTGCAGAAGCCGTACATACTTGGTCTGGCACTTGCAAGCAAGGAACTTAGGTTTAAGTCATTATTTACGATAGAAAACCTAAGATAGGATGTTGCTCTCATTTGTGTAAGCATAGATCAGCAAACTTTCCATTGAACCTTAGAGGGTTACACAAAACTGGCAGGCAAGTGGAATCAGAAACAGTGTCTTTCCCCAATTATTATAGAAAAAGGAAATAATGAAGTATAAAAAGGCCTGAGATGCTCTTATTTACTTTAGGAGAAATAAAGTCTTGCAAAATCTCAAGCACCTCTGGTTGTATGTTACCCTTGTACTAACATCAGGCAAATAGCCTACCTTCAAAATTTTACAGGAAAGAACATGCAACCGGACAGAACAACCTCACAATTCCTAATGTCTCCATTTATAAATTAAAAAATGGCTGTGCATTTTCTGAGAGCCTTCTAAAGGTCTTCTCAGTAAAATATGTAGCGTTACTGCCCATATGATGGTGACATAGTTTGTCTTTATAAAAGAAGCCAAAAGCGATGTCAAAAAGAGAAGTAAAAGCAGCAAAAATCAGTTTATGTTGTTGTTCTACTGTTAATCAAAAGCATTGTTAAACAGTACACAAAATTGCTCTCCTAGAAGCAGCAGCAACACAGACTTCAAGGATAAATGTTCTCAAGTACAGATGGGAGAAAGATATGGGAGGCAGACAATGCAGGAAGCAGCTGCAGTCATTTCACTCTGGAGAAACACAGTGTCTGCCAGGAAACCCAGGCCCAAGGTCAAACTACCTAAAGGATTTCCATCCAGAAGCAGAGTTGCCTAGAGGAAACAGTTGTGGACGTTCCATCATTGGAAGTGTTCAAAATAGAGATGGACAGGGCTTTGAGCAACCTGATCCAGTGGAAGGTGTCCCTGCCCATGGCAGAGGGGTTGGACCAGACAACCTTGAACGGTCCTTTCAATGCAAACCATTCTGTGATTCCATGACCGCAGTAACTGATTTTTTTTTTGGAACAGGAAGCCCATATACGCTGTGTGATGTAAGGGGCTGGTTTCAGACCCACTGCCATTTATCATGCCCATTGGACTGTGAGGAGAATCAGGCCACATGTATCTGTGATGTGCTTCAAAGAGTTCCAGCATAGCAGGATGGAGAAAGGACAAGTGTAAAACATGTTGCTAGTGCTCAATTGACAGGTAAATTATTCAGTAGATAGAAGAGTAGTATGTCAGATTGTAGCACCCAAGATGATTCTTAATTAATCTGCATGCTTACATGTCTGACAGTTCTGTTCGCCAGCACCCCAGCAGTGGTCTTCTGTGCAGTTTGGATGGCATTTTGGACCTAAAACATGAGAGTGGAGTATTATAAAAATGTTTGCTGTTTAAGCCCCGGATGACAATATCATTTGAGTCACAGAAAACAAAATCTCGAGCCTTCATTCTCAATAAATCAGGGGAGGAAGCATATGTGTACTGTTGCTCAGAGATTTTCAGAGACGGATCTTAAATCCTTATGTGTTGCTCATCACTGATTTCCTACGTGCAGCTCTCCACACCATTTAGCAAGCAAGTGCAATATCCTGCCGATCTAGCTGAAGAAAGAGGCGTATTTTTCCCAGGAACAGGAATTTCAGCCACTGTCCGTCTGGGCCTCGGGCTTGGATTTGCATAAAGCTGCAAGTCACTACTGGCCTGTGGTTGGGCATGTGCCAGCTGCTTGATGCAGGTCACGTGGAAATCAGTGTTTCTGAACAACACGTTTCTAAGAAGAAAACAAAACCAACTGGATTCACAGGCAACTGCCAGCTTCTCTTACCACAAAGCAATTCGACTTGTCTGCTTCATGCCCTCCTCCTGCCCTCTGCCAAAAACTCTACTCAGCATAGGTCTACATGGCAGACAGTCACTGGAAAGGTGGCAGGATGGATGGACACCATGCGTGATCTTCTAACATACAGCACTGTGCTCTTGTCGCTACGCATCCCTTTCCCATCTCTCCCTCCTTCCTCTTCCTGCCGTGCATATTCTTTCTTTTATTTTTTTCCCTTTTGATGACAAGCAATACCCCAGAGAAACAACTTATTTTAGATTACAGGATCACTATTAAAACCATAAATGGCCGTCTAAGCAGATTAATCTGGAATTCACTGCATTTAAGAGGCATTTCCTATTAGAGTGATTCCTCCTGCGAGCAACACATGATCCTCCCTCCCCCTCGTTGCCCATAACATAGCTGAACAAATGCCAGTACTTGTCCAAGAGTTGACTGATTTGATGTGGGACCAAAGAACTATGCTTTTTTCAAAGTTAAAAAGTTAAAGGTTAACTTTGCCATGGTGTTCAGAGCCAGGCTCCTGTGCTGCCTTGTATTGTTTGCAGCCCCTTGGTTACACTTGGGCTCTGCAGCAAGTATGTCAACACAGAAGTTGGCTATTAGGTCTCCGTCAATTACGCAACTAAAAGATAAAGAAAATATGTCTTCCGCCAATTTGCAGTGCCAGAAATGAAATGCTCAGAAAGGAAAATAAACTCTCCTTTCCATGAAGTAACTGGGGATTTTACAAGGGACTCCTAAGGCTCAAGAATTAACTTGAGCTTACCCTAGGCATATACTACACAAACTTTTAAACATACGCTTATCTCCCTGCTGATCTAAGCATCAGATTTACCTGCCTCTTACCATAACTTTTGCAAGGATTATCCATGCATCCCAAAACACAGGAGTTTTACAGCACACTAACAGAAAATTGGGCCTTAGTGCAAAAAAAAGTGAAGGTGCCCATAGCGGCACTTTATATAAAAGATTGCCGGAAAAAAAGCAAGTGCACATTATTCTGAGTTGTGTGGCTATATTTGAAGAAAAGCATGCAGTACTGCATGAAACCAAGAAAAGATTCTTTGAGTTATGAGTTAAAGATGTAACCATGAATAAACACTACATCTCAAGCCAATGATAAAGATCTGAAAGGATTTCTCTTGGAACAGGGTTTGATGGCCCTGCATGCAAAAAATGGTGAACCTGAAACCAACAGCTTGAAAGCTGGGTTGCTGGCTCTTCTCTCTGAACTGGGGAAGCATATAGCATTTAGGTAAATTAATACTTACAAGAAGACAGGTTGCTTGCAAAATCAAGTACTGTGAGAGGCTTCCTGCTTGTGTCAATGATGTCATTCCACAGAACAGTGTCCATGTTGCACAGTTTGGGGTTGTTGCTGATTTTAACACCTCCATTGAGAATTTCTGACAAGGAAGGAAAAACACTAATGTATGAAGCAAACTGCTTAAATCTTCTCTCTCTCTCTCTGATTTAAAGAAAGGGAAATAAACCCCAGACTTCTTCACCTCTGTCACACTATGCCGACAATCTGTGGCACAGGCACACCTGAAGTGCAACTAACACCAGCCTTTGACTGACGCGTTCAGGAGGGTTTGCTGCTGTTGGATGCCACTCAAAAGCCACTATATGTGGCTTTCCACCCAGTGCCACATCTAGAGGTTACTGCCCTCAGCCGAGACGGCAGAAGGGAATGTGTTCTTATCTGCTTCAGCTCATGGTTCAGCTTCCTCATACAAACACTTCTTTCCAATGTGTGATGCTACCAAGCCTGTATGAATCAGTGTGGCAGAAGACAGAGCATATGGCCTGTTTTGCTGCCTCTGCTACAGTGGTTGTGATCTCTGAATTAGGCATGTATTAGCACAGATGGTTTGCACAGTCAGACGCATCAGTCAGATACCATATAAGACCCTAACTCTGCAGCTCTTCATATATCATCAAATCCCACTGGAATTTAACATAAAATACTGAAATATACATACTGGAATCAAATAATCAAAAATAAAAAGTGGATGATTCTTTGCCATTTTGGGAGACACAAATAAATGTCAGCATCCTGTTGATGCTTTGGATTTTCGGGATCTTTTTGTAATGGAAGATAATGAACTTCCTTCTTGTTTTGAAAAAGGCTGTACAGCAGGAAAGCAAGTAGAAAACTGGAAAGCAACATTCAGTGCATTGTTTTTAAAGCATTGACTTTGAGAGAAGCTCTTCAATTTGGTCTTGATACCAATAATCAAACAGTTGATGTTTACTTTATGGGTGCCTCCGCCACTTGCCCTGGTCTCACCTGATAGTCGTTTCATTGGAAGTTCTCGAAGTCCCTGCGTTTTATTCATGTGGTAATTGGATAAAACTGCCAGGGCGAAAGAGTTATCATAAAGCACATTGCCTCGGATGATCTGGAGGTTTTCTAGGGGAATGACATCTACCATGTTAAGCGCGATGAGCACGTAGCCTGCAACTTCCTGTATGGTCTGAGAGAACAACAGAAGAAACAAGGTGCTTAATCCATAGCACTTTAAAAACCAGTTTTGCTCCTCTTGACAAGGTTACCTTCCTTCTCCCACTCCCCCAATCCAATCTTTCAATTTTAATGAACAATAAAGCACTTAATCCCATAAAAACTAAATAAATTGGAGAACAAGTAGGGACTATAAGTAAAATGAAGACAAAGAAATGTGACTTCACGTTTGTATTTTGCATTTGATTGACAGTGCTAAGAAGGTATAAGCTGACCCTAAGCAGCAGCTACCAGGGTGTCACTACCTGTATCCCGTCCCCGGGCGAGGGCAAGCAGGGATGTCTATGGAATGCAGGAGAACCAGGAAAGCACATACCATATGCCAACTGTGAATTATGCTTCCCCTGAATACTTGCCCAGCTTTCAACCATTTGCAGCACAGACACTGTACTTTACTGAGGGTTACACTCTGTCTTATATGCCCCTTCTCTAACCAATGCTCCAATGCTCAACAGAGGGGAAGATCAGGTAACCACCTCTCAAGTAATAAATATTTACAGAACAAGACAAGTGAGACACTGACCATGGATGTATGTTAATTCCTGTCTTGTATTGTGAAATGTGTGCACTTCTATATCCTAAAAAAAAATCACTGTAATAGAAAAAGCTCTCAGACTACTCCTTAGGATATATTCTGTGAAGTCTAGCAGTGATTTTTCAGGAGACCTGTTATGTTCCTCGGGTCAATAAGCTGCATGGTCAAGTTGTGCTTGGAAAGAAAAATGGCAATACCACCATATTTATAATCTGCATGTCTGAAACAACTCTTTTCTGATGTTCTTGCTTGTTGCTACAGTGTTTTTTCCGTTATTTATTTCCAGAAAAGGAAAGCTCATGTGAAGTCCTCTAAACTCAGAAGACTCACCTGCTTATTCAAGTCCACCATACAAGATCACTTGGTAACTGATATGCATTCTTCATGTCAAAAATGCATCTTCCTCTCCTGCCTCTTTCTTTGTAAACCTTCTAATGTGATAACCAGGGATGCCAAGAGCAATGCATTTCAAACACCTTCTTTAAAAAAATACATGCTAAGGTGAGATGCTGCTGCCATTGGTGCATCCTGACAGTGGGGGAGCAGAGCAGTGTCCCTTGCACAGTATCTGATGGTGGGGAACTTGGAGGTGCCCATGACAGACCGCTCCTCCTCATGTTCTCGTTGCATTTTAACATCCATTTCATCTTTTCCCTTCCCAGTTTTGTGTGGTAGTTCATATAGTTGCACACAGAACAAATGTTGTGATGGGAGCAGCCTGTGTGTTAAGCGCAGAGGATTACCTTGAAGGTCATGCAAAGCACACAGCTGGTGCAGACCACAGCTGCCGGCCTGCTGGGGAGGCAGATGCTGATAGATGGTGAGGCACTCATCATCATGTATGGAAATAGGTCACAGCTTGCAGGGAAGGGTAACAGCCTCCACACTTCAAAGTCTGCCATCAGTGGTTGCCATTCACTTTGCAATTTGCTTTGCCCAACTGCACAACAAAGCCTTTTGCCCTCTCAGTGGAAGATAATGGGTAAGCATGTGATAATGTTTGTAAATAAGAAACCCATCTGCATGGCAACCGAAATAGGTTGGGTCAATGCTTGAAAAGCTGTTTCTCGAAGTAACTGTTTTTGTATACTTCAGCTGAGCATAACCTGGAGCCTGCAGACATGCTGAGACTGTGATTTGCAATATCTCTGACAATAACTATGTCTTTGGATCACCATGGCATTTTATAGGTAGCTGATTCTTTGCACTCAAAAATGCAGTAAGATTCCTTTAGCAGGAAAAGCCACATTGGCCAAAACCACTAACCTTCAGGAATGAGAGATCACGATTGTGCTCCACATAGGTAATCTCTAGGTTACTCAGTACCACTTCACAGTTGTTGTACATCCTCTGCAGGCTGGTGAAATGGTCTTCCACGTTCCCCAGCTGGGTCAATTTGTTATTTGTCCCTTGACAAACTGTGAAAGAAAGAACAAAGATTCATGAAGGAAAGCAAGAACAACTACAGCTTAACGATTTGTTGCCCATTCATCTTTACAAGCATCACCATAACCGAAGCATCAGCACAGTAAGAAACACAGATGTGTCTACTGCGCATGAACTTCATGACAACAGCACCAGGAGCATACAACATTTCCTAGGCAAACACATACACCAAAATTATAAACAATCAAGCCCCAGTAACTCTGCACTCATCCAGCTAGCATTAAAACATCTTTGTGTTATGCCAATACAGAGGAAGGGAGAATAATAGATAAAGACATGCTGTAAAAGACTTCAAAACACCTTTCTGGTAGAAAACTTCAGCTGAACTTTGCTCTTCAGTAGGAGCAAAAGTAGGTCTTCATCTCATCATTTTTATAATATATCCCAGGCCTGATCTCACAGCTTTCCATAGCACACTGAAATAATTGCACTCTTTTACTTTGGGAAAAAAAAAAAAAAAAAGATGCTTTCATAAAGCCATTATTTTGAGAAACACCAGTAACAAACTGCAACACCATTATATAGGGCGCTATAAAGCAAATATACTCAATAAAGCTGGAAATAAGTTTCAGAGGGAAGACATCTGTTGAAGATTTACCAAACAATTGATGTTTTACTGGTAGGAAAAATCAGTTCATAACTGGTGATAAAAACACACTTATCTATCATCAAAACCATTAACTGAACATGTGTTACTTCTCAGTACAGTCGTCATCATTAAGGAGCTACAGTGACAACAGATAAAATACTCTTCATTCATGTAAGAAACAAGGCATTCACTCACATTCCTCACCTACTTTTCATTAGATGCCTACATAAACATTATGGTATTTGGGATCAGAGTGGCAACTGTACATCGGGACAGCTTAACAGGGACTGTGATTACATTACCTAGGTCACTTGTTACTACATGAGCATCAAGTGCAGAAAATGACCCTTTTTATGTATGCCTCAAATTTCTGTAATGGGTGAGAAATTCCTAAAGAGGATTTTCTGCTCCAGTTTCAGAGTTAACTGTTTCAATGTGTTCATGCTTAAAATCTGCATTTGAGTTCTTTTGTGTAAGAGGACCACAAATGATTAGCCAGAGCCACAGGAGAGGTCTTATTCTGTGGCCTGGTCCTGTTTTGAGGGCAGAAAGTTAGAAACATTGTCACATATTGCTCTGCACTGGAAAATGCATTGCTGTTGGAGGATGGGAGTGAAGAGGCCTCACACCAGTTAGAGAAGTCAGAGTCCTTCCAGAGATCTTCTGGAACTGTAGGCAGTGCTATCCTCCAGCCAAGGTAAAAGCAGGGATCAGGGAAAAGCACAAAACTCAAGACAGTTTCTATGCAGAAGCTGCAGTTTTTAATCTACAGCTTGAACTGAAGGAGGTCCTCTCCAGCCTTATCTTCCAAGCCTATGCCCACCATCAGCCCTATGCAGCCCAGGCACCAGCTGGACTGCGCAGCAAGACAATCCAGGTCATCAAAATGAGCACCAGGAAAACAGCATGCATGCAGATCTGTTCCTTTGGGATCACAGAAGTGCTGGAGCTCTGAAGTTGGCTCAGCTGACCCAACATACACAGACTTATTCACTGCTTTCTAGCTGAGGGCTTATGCAGCAGGCTGAGGGCATGGTTCCTCACGTGCTTCTCCCTCTCTCATGGGGCCACTCAGTGAACTATGCTAAAGAGTTGATCCAAGCTACAAATAATGCAGAACAATAAATAAATAAATAGACAGAGGGTATTTTTAGCTCAAAAAAACTCGTCAGTTTGGGTCACCACGGCACCCCGTGAAGTACTGCATTGGAAATAGCTCTAACAGGGAGAAGGAAAGGGCACGAGCAAATAGCCAGTAAAAGGTGCTCGCTGGCCTGTGAAGCTTTAGATGGAAAACCAGACAAAACAAACTCTGAGGCTTCAGGTTGGTCCACCAGGACCTACTTTCTTCCCCTGTTATGTAAGGACAGACATCTTTGATGGCTTTCTACCAAAGGTGTCTTAAGCCACATGCCAAAACACGTCCCCTCCATCAGGCGCATCGTGTCCTTTATGCAGTAAACAGAAGATGTAGGACAAACATTTGTTAAGATCTGGGGAGCAAAAGTAAATAGGCTGCTTCTGTTAAGATCTCAACAGTATATGGCCAGCAGTATTCTGACCACCCTACAGCAGCTCTCCCACTAATGCACTATTTTTTGTTTGCTCCAAGAGATACAGGGCCAAATCCTTATTTGCTGCAAAAAGATCTAAGTATACGAAAAAATGTGAACTTAGTTACAGAAATATTTACCAAATGAGAATCTGGATCATAAGCAGTATATGCTGAGCAAATAAAACCCAAATCAAACAAAAGAACCTGAACTAATGGAGTGCTGTTACTGAACTTGGGCTGAATAAAAAGTTTTGAAAGAAAAGAGAATCACTTGCTTGTATGTGATGAATAATGCTATTCCTGCAATTTCTTTGCTTATGGAAACTGTGTTCTGAAAAGATACATGCTATAATTATCTGGATATAATACTAGTGTGAACTTCTGGCCAGAGGGGAAAAAAAACCAACAAACTGCAGATCAGAATCTCCAGAAGTAGGCAATGCAGACAAGGATTGCACGTTTCAGGTAATAATAGCAGGTCATTTTGTCTGGCCTATGCCAAGCTGCATCTGCGCTGGCCACACAAGCAATAGAAGCAGTCTAGCACACAGTGTAGTACTGGCCTGCCTCTGCAGAGATTAAAGCGGGCATGCATGCATGAGTGGATGGAGTGGATGATTTAACCTCTGTTAAGTTCGATCTATTTGCCCTCCACAGATTCTGATACCAACCACATTCATTAAATACTTTTGTTTCAGTGGGTAACAGAACGAACACCATACAGTTTAAAGAGTCAGTGGAGGGAATGGATTCTTCCATGGTATTGCTGGGTACTGTGGTAGTATACTCCACATAACACATGCCCCATGAGGGCATTAGGCATGGCTGGTCTCTAAAAGACAAAACAATTGCTCTTATCTGCCATACTATAACAAAAGTACAGCCAGTGTGGAAATGTAGGACATAGAGAGGTCTGCAGCAGCGCTGGGAAAGAGCAGGGTTGCCCAAGTGCCTGCAGGCTCACCCTGCAGGGCAACAGTATGGGACACCAAAGAAGAGCTGCATTTCCAGAGGATGTTATTCTTAGCATGGGTACTGTGCTTCCTAAATGCCAGACTAGTGTTGGTGTTGAGTCGTTTACAGTGTTACCTCAACAGATAGACTACAAATAATGCTTGCTCCACTGCTGTGCCTCAAACTGAGCTGTGAAGTATCATTTCTAGGTGATGCACCCTCTGCAGCTCTCTGATCCTTCTTCTAAGACTGTGGGGAAGGTTACTGGTTTCTGCTGAGCCAACAGCTAGGGTGAAACCAGAGCATTTCCTAAGCTACATTTTTCCACAGGCGATTTTAGGGGCATAGAATGCACCTGTCCCTCTGTAATGCTAAGCGACTATATTCTCCCAAATCCGTTCAATCTCAGATTAAACAAGATGGTCCCTGCAGTGATTGCTCTGATACAAGTGAAATCTGTTTTCATCTTCTCCCCAGAAAATCTCTGATTACTGAAGTGCCAATCCTGTCACGCAGATTTGTCCCAGACTTGACAAAACCCTGGAGAATGCTTTGAAACCAAATTACCACCAATCCCCAAATCATCAGCTGTTTCTGTCCATGTTTTGCCCATGTTACTACTCTCCTGCTGCTCTGACACACACACTGAAATAATAACTCAATAAGGCAATTTCAGAGACACACAAGTCCATTTCCATGCTTCATACATCACCAACAGCTCTATTCTATCTTGCATAATGAATGTATACATTTTTTCTGCGTGTTTTCCAGCCACTACTGATAACAATGTAAAACCTGCAGAAAAGAGACTTTTGTGTTTAATCTACCAGAAATAAATATTCCTTTCTTCTCACTCACTTGCAAGTCCATTTTTGATTCATTTTGGCATTTCTTGGAAGAGCAGTAGCTTGCAGTGCTCTTGTTTCACATGCAGAGCTGCCTCCAATTCACCTCAACCAGAGTGTGAAGAAAAAATTTCAACTGGAAACATTTTGTAAGAAATAGCACTCAGCAGGCATATACATGGACACACAGGAATGGTTTTGTGTTGATATATTTGTCCCCTTACAAGGGCTTCCACTGACCTTCACCTGATGGGCCTCTACTAATTAAATGAGGACGCCCTTGTGTGTTCAGGCACAAATCTATGCACCAGCTACAAGGACAGGTCCTGTGTATCCCCTCTTTTTTTTTTTTTTAACCAGTCTCAAAGCTTTCCCTTACAGCTACTGAACAGAGTCCACAAGGCCCTCCAGACAGCTGTGGAAAACAGGGACATGCAGAGCTAGCACTGTCAAATGATCAAGATAACAGCATTTAAGATTACGAGGCAGTGTTAGAGCAGACAACACATTTGTCATGACGCATAATCATTTCTGACAGAATCATAAAATGTTTGTTGTAAAGAAAATAGGGGTGAAATGTCAGACACTCAGAAAGTGACATTTTGTTATATGTGATTAAATATTTAAATAATAACACTTCACAGATTCCTCAACATTAGAGAGAGATGTGATGGAGAACTTTCTGTATTACTTTCTGTATTACTGATTTTTGAGAGTATTTTGCATACTGAGTATGAATTTCAAAAGGGAGGAAAGTCCACATCATGCAAAAAAAAAAAAAAAAAAAAAAAGTGTCTGTAATGTACTTTGGGAAGTTACCAAAAGGAAAGGGAAGGAAAAACTAGAAAACAAGTGAGGAGTGCAAACAGTGCACAGATGCTGGCAGATGTTTTCCCTTGAGAACAGTGGTTGCAAATGTATACAACAGCTAAAAAGATCAGCTTAATGTCGGCAGCACTCGGGCATTGGAAATGTTACCACAGAAGATAATCATTTTTGCACATACTCAAATGCAGTAATTTGAAACATCATAAAAAACAGCCTAGTGTGGCTGTTTGAAGTCTCAACTTTAAAAGTGTGGTTTAGAGTAATACAACTACTGAGATTAATTCAGATTTTAGACACATTGGGAAAAAACAATGACAAGAGCTCTTAAAAACACTTAGATGGAAACTAATTGCAAAAGTGACCCGAAACCAATGCCACAGTGAAGAAAAGAATATACCCTAAGGGAAGGTTTTCCCAGATGGTTTCTTATTTCTATTTACTTGATGAAAGTAGCTTTTCCAGCTATACCTAATTTTAAGTTCCCCCTGCTCCAGTTAGGAGTGGAGATCTGCCCTTTGATGGCAAAAGTCACATCCTCAATTGTAGAGACAGAGGCAGCTTGACAGCTGGATGTCCTGACTACTGGTGTCTTCACCTGAAAGAATAAATAATGATATGAAAACCAGCTTGCTCCTAAATAAAGATATTTCCAAAATCAGAACATTTCTGATAACAAGGGATTGTCTTATTCATTTCCTATCATTTCCTTCTGCCAATACTATTTAGAAATATTTTTGTTTTTCTTCTCTGTTATTAATTCAGCATGTATATTCATTAATCCTACAGATTAAGGACGTTCTGAAGCCAGTCCTTCCACTGGCTTGAGTGAGAACTGAATGTGGGATTAAAGTCTCCCACGGACACTGGTAAACTTGGAGCAACAATACTGACAGTATGGGCTAGTCCAGTGTTTGAGCTTTCCCTCCAAATGCCTTACAATGACATTGTGGGAGGTATACAGCAGAAAACCAAGCTTTTCTTTAAAAACGTCAATTTCAAAATGTGAATAATAGAACATAATTTTTTTGAGGAGGTGTTTCTATTGAGGCCCTGAAAAGTAACTGGTTCTAGACCAGTTTTCTTTGGATAGCTTTGTCAATGGTCTGTAGGAAGTCACTGCTGATGATGTCTGCAGATGACACAAACATCATTGAGGTTCTAAATAATAAAGAGGGGACGGGTGACCTGCACAGGTCAATTTGTATAATTTAGGAAAATAAGCCCTCTGAACAACACTTATTAGAAATATAGCCAAAGACAAGGTCTCACATCAAAGACTGCAGAACGTGTACTAAATCGAATGTGGGGACCTGGGATGCAATCTCCCTGAATAGGACTTAGAGGCAGTAACAGATGAGTGCTGCATGGCTTGAAGCAGCAGAAAACCAGAGTCACTGGATTTATCAGCAGTAAAATACCAAGCAAGAGGAGACCTGCAGTCAACATTGATCTCTAGCCATGCCCTGACATGCTGAGAGCAAAAGCCCCAGCACTAGAGGGCTCTACTGTCCTAGCAAAGCACCTTCCCACAGCATTGGGAATGCCCATTCTGGCTCCAACCGTTCTCCAAGACGGGTTCCCCAGACTGGTGAGCTGTGCTATCTATCTAGGACTTAGCTTGTTCACAGCTTTTGGTTTATTGCAAGTGCAATCAGCAATGAACTCAACAATGAGCTGTTCCTATAATAGCAAGGAACTCACAATAATAAGGAAACTTTTTATCTATTGACCACTGTGCAAACACATTTACACACAAGTGATAACAAACACTTTATAATTTTTATACACACCATTAAATCTTGTACTGAAAAACACACAGCTCTCCTATTCATCCCCTAACCCTCTCAGTAGAAACTAAAAGTCACACTTAACATGTTATTTAAAGCCAACCCTGAATTTGAAGCTCCTCCACAGAAGTTTCTCTGTGTGAACCCAGCAAAGCATGGTGATGAGCCTGGCCCTAAAAATCTATCCAGGCCACGATGTGTGAAGCGATGAGTTCATGTTACAGCTTGCCATTTTCAGGACTGCAGTTTCCAATGTAGAACGGAGCGAATTAATGTGCATGCTTGAAGGCACAAAACTCTTCAAGTTGAAACACGTCTTAAGCAGTGTACTGCATGGCAAAGCAACACAAAGCTCTACAAAGAGCAACAAAATGCTGGAAACAATCTCAAGGAAATCAAGGGGAAAGGTAGTGCTGGTGGTGCATTTGGTAACAGCAGGTGGAAGTACTTCTGGAGGGTCATCCAAGAGGAAGCATTGTCCACATGTCAAATCCCTGTGTTTCCTTATGCCATGTGAAACCCACATACTGACCAAAGTAAGTTCATCTTGTCCTGCAAAACGACCCCATGAAGGCCATGTAAGGGGCAAAACACCCTGGTATCAGTCCAAGGAGGGGGCCCTGGGCCCTTCCCCACAGATGGGCCTATCAGGTAGCAAAGCTCCTGGCTGCCCTTCTGCCCTTCAGTTTTGCTGCATATGTTGCAAAAAGTCTATGTAGAGAACAGAAGCAAGCGGCCAGGAGACCTCCAACACAAAAGTTGACCGAGTCCTTAATCCTGAGAGACATGCATGGCAAGGGTGTGGCATTTCATGATCTACACTGGGATATTTCAGAAAACAAGAAGGTGACAACAGATACATGAGCTTGTACCTTGTGATCTGAGAAAATGCATTCTTTGTCGTTGTTTGTTCTGGTAATATCTACAGAGCAGCAGGATTTTATAGCACAATAAAAAGAAACTGAAGACGTGCCCATGAAAAAGTGAGACCAGTGTCTAATTACATCAGTACTGAATTGTTTAAAATCGTTTCAAAATGAGTTAAAACTTTGGAAACAATTTAAAAGCATGAAATGATGCTGTGAACATTTTACCATGTAGGGTTTCTTAAGATACTGAAATTGCATATGTTTATTTGTGCTTTCCAATGAAAGGAGAATGCATGTTTTTCTTATTTATGTTAAATCAAGCCTTATGTCAAAACAAGCTGTGGTGTTCACATACGCACTTCTGAATCCCTTGAGGCTTTAATTTGATGTGATCACTCATATGCAGACTCAAAAAGGATAAGAGAAATCCATCACATCTGATGGTCTTCTAGGTAGAAGACTAACAGTTTTCTATCACAAATGCAACACATTCTCAATTTTTAACCAATAAATATATAAATACATGAATACATATCTTCAGAGACTGCAATATATCTGGAGCACAAAAGCAGCCGTGCAGGTTTTGTTCACTGCCTTGAGCCATGCATGCCCACTCTCCACAATAACCACACCCACTTCCATGCACAACTCTGCCCACTGAAGTCATGGAAAATGCTGCCAGCAACCATGGCGGGTGGTCGAACCAACCTGTGGGCCTGCATCACTGCATAACTGCACGATGCTTGCTCTGAAGCTAGTCTACAGCAAGTAACTTTGCAAATTCCAGCCTCACAGAGATTCAAGCAGGAAAGCTACAGAAAGAAGGATTTATGCCTCAAAAATCCCCAGGAGACAACTTATCCCTTAGGAATGAGATCGCCTTCTTGAGCGAGGCTAAAACAAGACAGGACCAAGTAAACAGTATTTGCTGCTTTAAGCAATAAAGGTACTATTGTTATCTGTACTAACAGAGTGAACAGGCCCTGTCAAATAACTAAGAAAAACAAGTAAAAGGTGATAACTTTAAAAGGTTATATCCCTAGGAGTGAATGCTACACTGACATTAGGGCTTCCAGTAGAAATTTGGGTATTTTCACATGCTGACAGGCAAGCAAGTTAATACATGCTGCTGGGTTTGAAAAAACTCCAATAATATTTAAGTTTAAAAGGAATAGCTGAAGAGCAGATAAAATGTAAATGAGCTCTCGATCACATTCTGATCTTCATTTAAACCTTCGCTAAATGTCAATGGAGAGATTGCTATTGAAATCAATGGGCTCTCAATCAAGCTCTTATTTCATTTAATGTAGCTGTGTGAAATTTAATAAATGAGGTAAATAGACTTACCACCCTTTTTTCTGGGAGGAGGAGAACTGCAATTTTGTTTTGAAAGCACAGCTAAAAAGCCACAAAGTGATTTAACAGCACCTGGGTAGAGATCAATTTATCTTCAAAAGTCTGGGAAGAAAAAGCATTGAATTTGGTTGTTGCTACTATAAATGTTGCATGTTACAGCAAGTGTGCTGCTTTAGAGTTGGCCTTATTTAGCAATACAGAATCTCAGGCACATTTAGTGCCAGATTTCAGTACTGTGAAGAAATGTAAGCAAGTTTGAACATTTTAAAATGTACTTGAATTGCACAGTACGATACATTACAGGCTGTTCACACTCTGAAAAAAGTTCCCTCTCCATCTCTTGATTTTTGCAGTGAGCCTCTGCTGTGCAACCTGAGCTTGAAGACAGCCAGCCTTCCTCATCCTCCTTCACCTTTTTCAACAAATAAACTGCTCAGTGGCTCAGTGCTGATCGCAGAAACTCTGCAACCTGAACTCCGTAAATATAATGTTATACTAGATAAACCTCTGCTAATGCTCTCAGAGTTGTACCTTCATAATGCACATTTGCCATGGTCACAGAAAATGAGATGATGGAGTTAATCTTTTGTTTGAATGGGTTATAGAACAGGGCACAGAGACAAGTTTTATTTTTCTCTGACCTTGCCAAAATAGCCCTCCGACTTCCCCACACTTTGTCTCTATGAAAGAAGCATTGCGGCTGCTGCATGAAGTATTTTGAGGGCCATATGTGCAATGGGCTGCACAAAAGACTATCAAACAACTGTTATTATGGCAGATTTTTGAGGACCCCTTATTTATCTTTTGTCTTTGAAAACAGTAAAAGAAACATTAACAATTAGGTGATCAAAATTATTTTCTTTCCAAAAAAGCATTAAAGTGCACATTTGTTAAAGGCAGACACATCATCTGGTACCACTTTTTTTTAGGTCAAATTATTAATTCAAATAGAATCTGTGGCTGTTTCGATGTGAGTGGTTTAGAATCATTATGAGGATGAATGCAGCTGCTAAACCTGATTCTGCAGCTCCCCTGTCCCCACAGTTTGAAGAATGATGCTGATTTTGTGTTCCCCATAGACCAGTTCCGTGCAGCCAGGTAGGCAAAACTCCATGGAACCTCTCTAGAAGATGAAAAAGCTACATGCAAACGCGAAAACCCAGATGAAAACATGCAGATAAAGATTAAAAAAAAGTTGTTAGAAAGAAACTACTGCATCAGTTCAGTGAAAAGGGAATAAATGTCCCTTTTATAAGGAAAGCTGTTACATTAGCTATAATGTAAGTTACAACACTCAGTGTAAAAATGTTATCAGTAGAAGACAGTTGTGCTGTGCTTATTTTTGCCAAAGATGTCTCGAGGGGAAAAAAAAATAAACTTTTTACTAGTGCAGCAAAACACATGTAGAGACACGAAAGCTTGCTGATCTAATTCACTTCTGCTCTCATATGCTGTGCCATTCCCGCCACGTTTGCTCTGCAAAAGATTGCACTCAGGTATTTGGACAGCTGGAGCTTTTTGACACCCAATGGGCTTTGTTCTTTTTCTTGATGGGCCAGAGGAAAATGGAGGGGAGCTGCTGTGTGGGGAGTGGGACCTTTCCACAGTGCGATTTCTGCTGTGGGGCACCTTTGGTGGTGTGGGTGGATGGATAGACCTGGCATCTCGCTGCTTTTAGCACTTTGTTCTGGGAAGCTTCTTTAGCAGAACTCAAATCATGTTTTGGCATGTTTCTGGCACACCATGGGGAGGTGCTATGTTTTTCCTCAGCCTATTTTTTGTGTGGCGACTCAAAGAAAGAGGACTGGGCTAGCAACAAGAAAAAGAAATGAAGGAAAGTAAAGGCAGGAGATTTCTTTTGAGACCCACTGCTCAAAGGATTTGCAAGCTTGAATCTTCAAACATCCAAGGACTGAGTGATAAAAACATCAGAAAAAAACTATGTAAGGTAGGCATTTATGAATAACCATTGAAAAAAAGAAATCACACTTATTTTTCCATGACGTGATAACTTCCAAAGAATCTGTCTTTAGCCACTGCATCCCAGAAAGTTTCCAAAATTGCATAAGTGTCGCCTTCTGAGCAAACAGGCACGTCACGCGGCCAACTCTCCCACTCCTCTGCAGAACTGCTCCCTGCATTAAGTAACTTCTGATAAGCCTCACTAAAACCAGAGCCACCTTATCTTGGCAAAATGACACCTAGCAAGTGTTTAAAGCCATAGGTCTGTTTGGCTGCCTTTGATGCTTTTGCCAGTCTTCCACCAGCATCTATTGCTTCATGGGAGAACTGGAGTGGCATTGAATCACCTCACTGCGAGCCATGAGATGCTACCAGCTCCAAGAACAGAGCAGCTTTGTCCTTCAGGGATGCAGATGGGTCCCCTAGTACACTCCAGGAGCAGAAAGAAGCAAATGCTTTACAAATCAATGAACAGATTTCGAAGTTATTTGAGTGAGTGGGATGAGAGCTGCGAGTGAAGAGGTGGAAACAGGAAAACAGAAAGATTAGAAACAGAGTAGAGGCTTTAGAGGTCACCTCCTCCCTCCCCCAGCCTGCTCCAATGCAGGCCCAAGTCTAATTAAACCTAGAGCTCCTCTGCAGTAATGACAGGAGTCTGTGTACTCGCTGACTTAGAGGAGTGAGAGCAAGAGGCAAATCAGGTCTGTTTGCTTCCCGTTCTTGTTAGCTTCTGCAGAAAAGCTGGAGGGAAATGGTGTTCTCATTGAAATCAGTTGGAATTGTGTCACCACAATTCAATACATACGTGCTTTTCACCCGAATCCTCTCAGTTCAGTTTTCTTTCTCAAGAAGTGCTTCTCACAAGAAACATTCTCTTTCTCATTTGCCCTAGTATTCACCCTTACACAAACTTGGAAATGAATATCCATCTTGAACAAATCAAGCTATTTCTTCCACAGACTAGGTAATAAAGTATTTTGTAGCGCTGAATGTGAGAACATGGTGCTACACTGACCAGTCTCCTAAAAATAAAGCAGAACAATCCTGTTCCAAAAAATGAGAAATAAAGATTTGCTTAACAAAACCAAATGACAAAATATTTAGGAGATTTTGCACAGTTGGAATAGTAGAGCTTCATGCAAATTATGCTTCACAGCAGTGGGAGGTGGACATCAGAAACCAGAACTGGCTTCTGAAAATCCCCTCTTTAAGATAGATCAGTGTTACTGAAGCAAGAATGGAAGATCTGCCACTGGAAAGTAAAGTTTCCAAACATTATACCTTCACAAAAGGAGTGTCCCAAAGTAACAAGAGCACAAAGTTTTACCTAAACACAGAATTACAGCACTGGTATCAATGCTGCCTTAGGGCACCTCAAGAGGCCATTTCACTTAGTTGCACGAGGCTGCAGTACCTTGAAGTAGTCTTCTTGTTATTAAGCAAAATGCAATGGAATCTTAAAAATAATTGTGATAAAAGAAAAAAAGAAAGATGGACTTAGAATGGACATAAAACAGCTGCTGGTAGACGCGTTACATCCTCACTCAGCTTAAAATCTCACAAAAGGTTCTTGTACAAGAGTTGAGAAAACCCATGGGAAAATCTCGCTTGTGATCTGAGTACATTATACAGCCATGGGACACGTCTCTCCTGTCACTACTTTTGCTTTTACAAGGCTGTCTCTGATAGAAGGATTTTGAATTTTAGCTTTTGAATCTCAGAGCAAAAGTAAATGAGTACTTTCAGAGCTTTGCCAAAATAAGTTTCCACTAAAAGTCTCAAAGTAGTCTATGGAAAGTTTCAGCTATATGCTATTGGACTCTCCCAATAAATGGCAATACAATTTATCCTTAGGGGAAATAGGCTCCAACAATGCGTGCCTATTCCAGAAAACATGCTACTAACACAACCCAGGAAAGAGAACGTGGATCCAACAGTAAATCCAGTGTGTTGCTTTTTCCTCCATGTGTTGGAGCTGACAGTGGCCTAGAGAAGTCCCACACTCCATGCTACTGCATTTCACATGATGTGACTGAAGCACCACAGGATGCTAGAACACAGCAAAATTCTGGCTTTCTGGAATCCAAGGACCAAGCTAGTATTCTCAGGAGGAAGCAATCTTATCCAGACCTGTGGGGATACTCATCAACAGCAAGCACATTCTTACCTGCTCGTGGTAACACACACATCTTCAAGCATGCAAAATTTCCTGCTCTTCTTTTTTTTCTGTTTAATTGCATTATCTCAAAATCTGGCTTCCCATCAGCAATGTAGAATACACTTTACGCTTCAAGAATAAAAACTCACATGGTGGAAAATCTGCATTGGCCTAGATCTGTGACCATGTTAAAGAAGATGTTGCTGGAAGCTGTGACAGCAATACCAAAGCTTTCAAAAATTCTAAAAGCCTGACTGCTTTCTTTTCATTTTTAAGCTTCTTTTTAGATCCACACTTGGCTGTAATTACATCCTATACCACAGAACTGGAAGGCCATGTCTTGATGGAAAGCTTTTCACATTACATGAAAACTTTATTAATAGAGGCAACAAGTTTTCAAAAGCAGTGGATAAACAGGTACATCTCTCAAATAGAGCACTGGAAACTTATTTTTTTTCTTGTATTTTTAGTAGAGGGATGCTTTTAGGCCTTTGCAGTTACTATTGCAACAGTGTATTACCATCTCATGCATTCCGTGTCACCACTTAAAGTGCTTCCTCACCACTTGTCGTATGAACCAGTGACTTTCAACCTGTGCTCTGCATCTCCGTGGGAGTCCCTGGACTATTTTTGTGCCCATGAGAAGTAAATAAGGAAAGCAGGTTTACATTCACCAGGCAGAGGTCTGTGCCCTGCTGCCCTCTGAAATACTGTAGGTGCCTGCATACCAAGCAAGGCTGGAAACCACTGGGATGCATAATCCCACTCCAAATGTGCTGTGAACTCCTTTAAAGCAACTCCTCTGCCCCTCGCAGAACACAGACATACACATATAGATACATTATATTATGTATAGTATATATGGAATTAGCTTCCTGAAGTATATACAAGTCTCCCTGACGTACTTAAAAGGAAGACTGAACTTGCAATTCTTGAGCTTGGAATACAAGTTTAATTTGTTGTTTCATAGACAAAGAGAATGCACGTGCTTAATTACAATTAGAGGCAGAATATTGAATGTGGGTAATAAACATCTTATTGGTAGAAGGTAAGCTCTGCTTCATTTAAGCATCACAAGCCCGTAGTGTCTCTGCTTGCTGACCCCAACAGCTCTCCCCATGAACCTGGGAGCTGCAGCTACCACTGCATGCTCCTGGACAGCATGGCTGGCCAGACATGTTTTATTGTCAGAAAGCATGTTTTATTGTCAAAACACATTACTTGGCACTTCATCCTTGCGAAACGCTCTTTAGCATATTTTAGTACATCTCCCATTCAGCAAACATGCACAAACAGGCTGCAGAGGAAAAGTGGCTCTTTAGTTTGCAACAGTGGAAATCAGTGATAGGAGAGCAGGCTATTTACATCCTTTTGTCCTAGGAAATTCAATATGTGGCTGACAGCTCCACGACACAGGAGCCAGACTCCGCAGCCTGCAGGAGACTAAACATTAAATAAATACGTATATGTACACTATGATATGACTAACATAATATTAATAATTAATTCATTAATTTTTCTGAAGCAGGACTGTGGTTCTAAAGGGCAAAACAGAGTTTCTGTATCACTCTAATAGCACAGTGTCAAAAAGGGAATATTGCAGTAACTGTATCCTAGTCCTGCCTCCAACTCTTAACATGATACTTCATGTCCGGACCTGCATGAAGAACAAAAAACATTCCAAACGTGTAGAACCTCACTTGTCCCCAGCACCAGCTCACAGCACTCAACAGCCTGGTTTTGGGATGTCCATGCAGTGGGTGATCCGACAGCGCTGCATGCAGGAGGGCAGCACTCTGTGTTTCCCAAAGAGCCTCAAGTGCTAACACATGGATCCCCAAACAAGCAGAGCTTCCAGTCATGCACATGTTTACAAGTCTCCCAACAGAGCCACTACCATTTCTTCCTCTTATTTTCAGAGAATGTATGTCATCAGTTGTAATCTATACAGAGCAATTAAAGCTACCGATCAGCTGCATAAACACGGCTCTAGGAATATAATGAAAATCCTGATGCTGAAGGCACAGTGTGCTTTGGAAGTGCTCTGGAACAGCTTCAGACATTAAGAACAGAGACTCCATGTATTTTATAGCTATATGTGATACTAACATATACCCCAGCTGTGAGTAAAAACCAATGCTGTCTCAGTTTCCACAGGAGTTTATCATCACATAAACCAGACACTGTGACTATTTCCTTGCTGCAACATGAAAAGCTTCTTTCCTTGTCGAACAACTGCTTGAAAGAAAGTGGGGGAGGATCACAGTTGTTTTTTTAATGTTCCTTTAGGACAAATCCATGAGGTAGAGAGTGCAATATCTATTTATTAGCACTCCTATGACAGCACACCCATAAATAAAAGTAGCCAGCATATTAATCAGTTACTTAAAAACCTACTTTATTGTCTCTAGCACAATATGATGCTTCAAAACAAAGCATGAATTCCTCAGTCAGTGTTCTTCCTCTAGGGTCATGCTCCTATCTTGATTAGAAAAAGATAAAAGGGATTATGTTTTTGAGAAAAGTGCATGATTTTCTTTAGCTCTGTTATGAGATATTTACTCCTGAACACATGCTGCAAATATAGATCAGACCAATACAGACAATTTAACAGCCTGGGAATCTCTTGCTCAAGAGGGCTAAAAGGCCAAAAGGCAAGTTACAGTGTAAGATTCTGATATGGCTTTGACATATAACATTTGTTTTCTGAGAGATTCAGTGCCTTTTAAATGCAGGAAACATTTAGATTTTGCAATCTTACAAATATTCATGAAGACTCTGCGGTATTTCTCAAATTGATTCACTCGCATGGGATTTTAAAAATTGACACTTCCTCTGACCATGTTACATTAGCACAGGGTGCCTTAATGAATGTGTACTTACTCTAACTAGTTATGACCAGCAAATGAGGTATTTCCCCTCCAGAAAGGGCAAACTGGACTGCGGCAGGGATATTATGCAAAGTGCTGAAGACGGAGACGGACTTACGACCAACAAGTACTGAGTCAAACCATACTGAAAATATACAGGATAAATTGTATAAACTGCACAATATCCTTTGTGTTAAAATAGCTAGTTCCCCAATCTGCTATTTTCCTTTCCAGTGCATATATCAAGCCCCAGATTCATTTGATTTATTCAACTAGCCAGACTTCATAGAATCATAGAATCATAGAATGGTTCAGGTTGGAAGGGACCTTAGAGATCATCTTGTTCCAACCCCCTTG
>JAOWBO010000056.1:53793932-53813942 GCA_028564985.1 Crax fasciolata
TCAAGCCTGTCCAGGTCCCTCTGGATGGCATCCCTTCCCTCTGGCGTGTCGACTGCACCACACAGCTTGACATCATCTGCAAACTTGCTGAGGGTGCACTCGATCCCACTGTCCATGTCACCGACAAAGATGTTAAACATCTTTGTCCTCCTAAACTTCTTTAGTCCTGTCTCAGAAAATAGGGTATTTTCCCTCAGTTTCCTCTTCTTATATCCCTTCCAGTTAATATTCATCTTCCCTTAAGTTAGGGACCAGGACTGTCCCAGTTCTGCACAGTGAATACTTGTATGTTTTCTTCATACATAGAAAGGGTCTCCCATTCTTTCCACATAAAGCAGAGTCAGTACACACTTCTGGGCTCTGAATAATTTTATCTAACTTCTCCTCCACTTATTAGCATCCTCCAGTTCTGCTTGAATGCTACCAGACCCTCTTTTTCCTTCTCAGTATCTCACCTCTACATTGTGAAACTCCAGTGGGGCAAACTTAATGTCCTATGCAAGATTCTTAATGAAAATATTTAATTAGACATGTCTCAAGAACAATCCGTAAGGATACCTGGTAGACACCTGTCTCCAAAGCTTTTCTGATACAATCTGTTGTGTCCTCTAATCACCAATTTATCCAAGTTTAAACTTTAATACTAAACTTTACCTCCTTCAAGATAATTAAGTTGCATTATTCAAGTTCAAGTAAGTAATTATCTCCTTGAAACAAAACAAATCAAAAAAACCCAACCATCTCAACAAGAAAGACAGCCTGGTACAACTGATCTTTGGTAATGCAATTAAGCCTTTTGACTGTTTTTCATTTACTTTATCACCTATAGTTTCTCCTCTCCTTTGAATCACTTTCTGAAGCTATGGTCTCAAAGGCAGAATAATGTTTCTGTGGCTGTGTTGCTTTTTTGAGTCCTTGATAATGCAGGGACCTCATTTCATTGTGTAGATTGCTTGATGTTATGTTAAATTACTTGCTTTTTAAATGAAGTATTCTAAAGTATAATAGGAGTTTGACCCAAGTATGCTGTGACTGAGAAGTGCTGGGAAAGCTAGAGATGACACATTTCTCACAGTGAGGATTTAAGCCTGTGAAATTCCACCAAGAATTACTTTCACATAGATAATGTCCTGGCCACATACCTTTTACTGTTCACCCAAACATCCTGTGTGTCTCCAGTACCACGTAATTCATTTCATGGTGGCAAAATGTAAACTGAAACACTGCAGAGGTAAGCTCTGATTCATTTCCTTCTTAATTGATGCAATTTTCTGAAGTTCACACCCTTTGCAGAGAAATAAGGAAGACTGGTCTTTTAAATTCAAGTTAATCCAAGAGGACAAATATTTTTATTTTTATTTTTTTAAAAAAAGGCAATGCAGACAGTCATATCTGCCACTGAGGTTCTTGGAGTTGCATCTGATAAATCAGCTTTTCGTAATACATCAGAAAATACTCAGTGCTTTCTGGACACTTTGTTTGGAATGCTCTGTTTACCTACCTGTCGCTGTTTGGCTAACTATTAACAACAATTAACCTGATGGGTTTTTTTTGCAAGCAAACCAAATATTTATGAGAAAAATAAAACTTATTCAGTAAGCCAAATGCAAATGTTGTCTCAAGTAAGGGCAGAGAGTTCAGAGGGGGCAATAAGGCTCTTTCCACATGCAACAGTTTGTTAATTATTTCTGGTTCCGAATTAGAGGTAGGTAAGTGGAACAGCAAAATAATAATTTTATGATAGTTACTGGCTTTCTTAGAAGTATTATTTGTACAGTAGTATGTAATCAACTTACACATTTCAGGGAGAAAAAACTATTTTCAAGACTGGTTGATGGAAACATTTTAAAATTCACTGAGATGATAGTAAGCAGTTCTTTTTTCATGTGTTCTCACACATGTGCTCTCATCTTCACCTGCCTACAAATTGCCAGGAGTAGAAGGAGGTAAAACCAATTTTTGTACTACTGGTGTCAAAGGCATGCCAGGCTATCACTGAAATAAAAATGTAAAAGAGACTTTAAGATTATACCATAAATGCAGAGATCAGTCTTATATCTTTCTTAGGGGGTGGAGGTCTTTCAGCAGATATTTTAAGCATCTGTACTGAGAGTGCAATTTGTAATAAAAAGTTTTACTTCCCCACACAATGCTCCTCTATTCGAGGATGTTTGTGAAATCCTGCTGCCAGATTCATGACTTCACAAACTTATGCACAGTGATAACATATACAGTAAGTAGTGATTTATCAGTAGGATCAAATTTTGTTAAAAAGGGAATGTGGAAAAATGTACATTTGAAGGCATTCTCTCCCCTGAAGGAGAAGAAAAGCTCATACGCATGCACGAAAGGAACAACATGCTCCAGGCTTTGCAGAATCAGAGCTTTTCATTTTGTTCTTTCTGAAAACCTATGAAATTGGATAAGTTGAAAAAAATACATACTGGAAAGTCCTATTTGTTAATTGAATTAATTCCACCTTATTTCTTAAGAAAGAAAAAATTGAGAGATTTGCACAACAAGCATTATTAATAGCATCCACAACCCACTGAACTTCCAGCCATTCTTTTAAACTAGCAGATGACGGCTTTCTCAAGAACAATCAGATTTGGCTGTCAATTATATCCATGGCAAAACAGAAGTAACATCACTGACCAAGGCAAAGTTACTGCAGAATTACATCTCTCTCATGGGCAGCACTGTGTAAGGACAGCTTAAATAAAATCCATTAAAATAAATCCATATTCACAATATTTCAACAAGTTATGAGCAAGATGAAAATGTAGTCTGCGTGCACCAGTCTTATGGCCACCAATCATGAAATCCTCTTTGATTTAACACGAACATGCTCATCTATTGTACCAGCGAAGTTTGGCAGAAAGGGGAATAACTTTCCTAACTCAGGTAATATGTTGGTCTCCAATTTTGATTCAACAGTCCTTCCAATAAGATGCTATCCTCGCAGAGCGCAGCAGCCTTGAATTCCCCCTCACTTGCTTATGGCTTTCACACTGGGTTTTCACCACTGTAGTCAAAACAACTCCTTTGGCAGCCATACCTTCCTGAGCTGCGCAGCCTTTGTGACCACTGTTATCCCCACCAGCGGCATCTGGGACCAAGCGCTTTCCTGGATGAAAGTGAGAGCATCTGTCTTCACCATCAAAGTGAAATTCTTCATATTTTTACAGAGCCCTGAGGGCTCTGGTTTCAGTGCTGGGAGAAAGGGGGGATATCATTTAGGGCTGCTTATGCCATTATAAGGATGTGCGTCCATAGTGGACCATGGAACCAGGAAGAAAGGGGAGTGTGGCAAACTACGTGCCTCAGCATCTGCGCCTTGCCCCATGCGCATTTAAGTTAACAAGTGACAAACTCATCCTTAATGTAAACTATCATCATGCAGTTTCTTATTTATTCAGGTATCACTCAAAGTTGGGCAGTGCCATGCAGGGAGACAAGCACAGCAGGAAGGATGAACTCTGTCCTCATGTGTGTTGCTCTGAAGGCCAAACAAACATCAGCATCCCAAAAGCAAGAGGGAGAAATGACTATCCTGTGGATCTTCCTTGATCATTTGTTTTGAAACACACCTCTCTGCCAAAACGAGGGCCATAGTATGGTATTAAAAAGCCAGCAGTCTCCAAAGACAAATGTTCCTATCACCAATAGTGAGGGCCATTTTCCTTGTAATCAGTCACTGTCAGTCTATTGCTAATGCATCCAAGGCTTTCTCTATGTGTTTCTTGGTCCCGGGAACTTTTTATTTCATCTTTTCACTTGGCATTTTACCACTGAGATCCAGCTTTTTCTTTTCTTTAAATGCATAACTTCTGCAGTTTGCTTTCTTCATAACAAGCAGCCAGAAAGAAGTGAATTAAAAGGCTGCTCTCCTCTAACCTCTCTCAACATACACCTTAACATAGCAAAAAGAAAGTGGCAAGAAGAATAAAGATCTCTTCCTGGAAAAACAAAGCCCAGGCCAGAGTCAGTTCTGCATTCCCTTCCCGCTGTTTGATATCATCATCCAGAAACCCTCAAAAGCAAGATCTGCATTTTTATCTGTGCTGTCCAAAACCATTTTTAAACTGAAAATCAGGGGTGTGACACGCTCAGAGTAAATTTACTCAGGGTAAATTTAATATCTAGCAGCGGAGCTATTGTTTGTTAATGTGCAGGGCCTTCTGCCTTATCACTTTATTAAAATGTCTACTTGTGTTTATCTACTTTCAGGAGGTGTGTATTCTCCTCTGTGACCACTAATAGTGAATCCCTGCCAATGTTTAATATTACAAAGTGCTAGGCACTAGTGAAGTGCCAGTTTCCAGGAGCCACAAGTAAGAACTCCATGAACAGAATAAAAAAAAAAAAAAAAAAAAGAGGACTATTTATTTCTCTAAGCTGAATGAAAAACTAATAATAAAAAAAAGGTCACAACAGAAAAGAATGGAGAAATTAAGACAGCCACATTTTAGGGTGGACTTTACTTCCAGTGGCTGATGGTTCTCTTGATGGCAGCTATAAGGAAATGAGGTGCTGGAGTCATTCGGGATGGTAAGGAGGTGAAAAGTCTGATTTCTCATAGCCACCCAGCTTCCTGATGTGAGGGAAGAGGCGAACCTCAAGCTGGGCCCCAAAGGATCAGAACTGCTCAGAGATGCCCCTTCAGCTCCCGGAGCCTTCCTGCACACTGCTGATACCCCCACACTGGTGCTGAGGCTGCTCCAGCTCTGCTCTGGCTTCTCCTGTGCATTGGGCACCCAGAGCGTTCCCAAGAATAATAAAATAATAATAAAATAATTAAATCCATATACTGAGTTGTGTAGATGGTAGGCACTAATGCAAATCTCAGTTTGCATGGCCGCTGAGTCAGCTCCTGGGGTGTAAATAGACAAACTGAAACTGCAAGCAGCAAAGCTTTATGCACAGGAGGAACTTCCAGCCACCCACTCTGGATGGGCTTTTTGCTGGGATTTGTCTCCGGCTTAAGCCCGCTTTTTACACTTAGAGGAATGAGAGGGAAGCAGAGTAACGCAACCAGCTTGGAAACATGAGAGCATTTGCTTTCCCACCCACAGTTACGCTGCTGCTCTGTTTTCCCAGGACAGTTTCAGTATGACAAAAAGTGTCCTCAGTGCACACCTTACACCTCATTACAAATGAGAATTACACCAGGAAGGGCCAAAGAAGCTACATTTCAGGTGTTACCCAAGATTTTACTACTTCTGGTACAATCTGAGAACAGCTCACAGGAAGTCATGTGAGGCCAAACAGGAATTATTCACAGGGCATCATGGTAGTTCTACCATGAAGAAGCACGAGTTGCTACTTGGTCTGCTTGGTGCCAAAGCCCGAGGAAGTCTGAAGCCAGTGAAAGCTGCTGCTTCTTCAGATCTCCCAGAAACGCATGCTAGAGCCATTCCGGTGCTCCCGGGGACATGGAGACTGGGAGCCTGGAGGAGGAGGGTGCATGAAGTGGGGCAAGAAGGGAATAACAGCACAGAAATATGACAGAGCACTTGCACCCTCAGGAACAAACTGAAATCACAGCTCGTAGGACTAATGTGCGCACCGGACCACAGCTGCTGATTGTCAGAGAGGCTCCAGTGTGAGCATGGCATTGCACTGCGTATGATGTGCATTTTCCAGTGGAGTACAGTAAAGCCCCATTCTAATTTCCATTGCTGCAACAAAGACACATGCATACTTTGCAAGCTGCTGCATACAGAATGGCTTCCTTAATACTGCCTCTGAATGACAGGATGAGAGGTACAACAAACCATGTACCTGGCATTATTAAACCAAAATCTACCCTCACCTACGCTATCCCCTGGCTGACAGAGATAAGGATGTGGGGCAGTACATAGTCCACAGTATATGGTAAGCAACAGAAACAATAAATGCAGTCACTTGTGTCCCGAAGCAATCAAATTGCCTGTCATGGGAAACTACCCCAGTCCAAACTACCAGCAATTCAACCTGGTGTTTCACACTTTGGATTTTTCCCTATGGGCAGATGCTCAGGCCTGCCTGGGGACAGTGTCTCTGGATATTGTGGACCCAAACCATTGGACCAACGCAAACCAGTGCTTACCAAGCACCAGGGCTGTATTTTGTGATCCAGATCCAGGACTGCACGAAAAAAAACCAACCAGGCAGCTTAGGCTTTGTTGGCAATGCCAAAGCTGCATTAGGCAACATGAGAAAGAGCACTGTAAAGTAGATTTTGAACTATAGTTGATCCATAAATGAACTTGACAATGTTTTAATTTGGTTGATTGGTTTTCGTGTTTTCATTTTCCTTTCGTTTTCTTGATCATCTGCATAAATGGCAAAGGTAATATTCCCAGGAAGACTGTCTCATCTGGGAAAAAGCAAGAGCTCTGAAGTATTTTTTTTTATTCCTGTCCATTCTTGCTTTGCAGCTTGTAAAAGGAACAACTATTAACCAACAGGCAATGTGTGTCTTACCCCATCTTCCTTTTTAAAGTGATCTGATCATATGCTTTTTTTCCTCAAAGAGACACAAAGCTCAGCCCATCTCAGCACATAGAAGGGGCTTTGCATGACCTGTGGCAAAATTAATCTTCTTTCCTTCTGAGCATTACCATCAGTCTGTCTGCATCCCTATCCTTTTGCCTTTGAAAAAATGTTTGCGTGTTTCCAGGATGGAAGAAAACTTATCGAAACCAAAACCTGAGAAGTCTGTTCTTGAAATTGGCTGGAAAAAAAGAAAAGCTTTTCCTAAAAATGTACATCTTTTCTTTTAGCAAATTATCACAGGTCATTGCTGGCAACAACACATGAACATGTCTGCAATGAGATATGCTGCATTAATGAAAATACCTTTAAAAACTTAATGCATTGTCCACTTATGGAGAAGGGTATGACTTGGTGCAGCCACCACAGCGGCTTGCAACAGAGCTCGTGTCTGTGCTGAGGTATGCATTTCAGAGTATGGCCTTAATTTCCAGTCTTTTGTGGAGTGGACAGAAAGTCACCATCCCGTTACCGATGAGGATGCTGCTCTGTATATTTACATAGCCTTTAAATATTTTTCTTAGCTCCCAAACAGTCTGTCCTGCCTCCCGCTGAGGCCTGCTGGTGACTTGCCTCAGGGCCTCACGGATTTGTCTGGTGGCACAAGGGAGGAAAAAAGGTGACTCTGTCTTGTACACTTTTTCTAACAAAACCACTAATGATAGCTAGATATCCTCAAATAAAAATAGAATTTCACTGGAGAAGGTTTGAGTACAGCTAGTAGCTATTCCCATTCTCCTCTCTGCCTCATGTTTACCAGGGGTTGCAGAATTATACATCATCTAAGCAGTTTACACAACCACCTGAAATAACAGGATTTGTACTGTTTTAACTCTATAGGAGGTCGTGACTCACTAGCAGTAATAATGCACTTCAAATAAAGACATTCAGCTCCATTTTTTCAGATTAGCAACTTAACCTAGCAGGAGGGTCCAAGCTGTAATTCCTCTATTAATATTCTCTCAATAATTAGCTGCTTATCATAGTTTTCCCTTTTATTTCATGCCAGAAATAAAGCCTTTCCATGAACATGCCGAAAGACAGAGCTACTATTTTAAAGTGTCTGTGTTCGCAATATGAACTGCTTTGTATAAACAATGAGATCTTCTCTTGCCTTGAGTGAACCAGATGTTTAAATAATAATAATAAAAAAAGCACTCCCTCTACACAGAGGAAAGTTATGGTAGAGAAGAGTTTCTTCCCTCAAAATGATTGATGGAGTCTCATTGCTGGTGCAACAGGTCCCGCTTCCAGATTTTTGTTCCCTATGGCTTATCTGCATTATTTAGGCAGAGAGGCATAGATCAGTTTTCCACAGACATTTTTTAATAGCCAAGGCTTTAAATTCAAGACTGTACCTTCTGTCCTGGCTGCCCCCTCTCTCCTACACAAATTGTCTGTTCTTGCTATATAAAGACGTTGGATATCGTTGATCATATAGTTTCTTAGCTGTTTTTTAAATCCTTGCCAAGGTCCATTTGATAAAATAAAATACTGTTTTGACACTGCTGGGCAGAGCATTAAACAACATTATCTTCTCAGGTCCCAAAAAAGTGCAAAGAGAAGAAGGTTAGAAAGATGGTTATATTCCAGCTGGCACTGCTTTCTGTTGAAATGATGTTCACATTACACCTTTGAGGATGGGGAGACCTGTTAAAGTGAGCAAGATTTCAGCTGTGGTTTGCTCTGATGGGCTAATGGAGTAGGGATCATCACAACACGAGCTCTTAACTTGGTATTGGGGATGATAATTTCCAGTGGCAACCTGCTGGACTTTGAGACGATTGACAGATCGTCTTACAGTGTTTCACCTTGTTGGAGTCAACAGAGAGAAATCAGTGTTCAGTGGGTTATTAAAAGGTTGCATTTAATTAACCAAAAAAACCCCAAAACCTAGACCTGTAAGATTCTAAAGTGAATATTTAATTTTTTTTCTCATGAATCAAAGATAAATTTTGTACTTATGTGATACAAATCTCATTTTCAGAGGTAAACATTCATACGCTTTCCTCCTGATTCCTTTTTTTTTTTTTGCTAAAATCTCAGAAGTACACTAATGAGAAAAGAACTTCCCTTCTCCTTTATCTTAATAAGAAAAAATTGATTGTGTGTAATTGTGTTGTCTGTCTTTATAAAAAGCCAAGGTAGATGCAAAATGTTTATGGCTGAGCTCAACTTATCTTTCAGATGATGAATGTGAATACAGAAATTGGGCTTCAACATTAACGTTAAGCATCTGATTAAGCATATCTCTGCCTAGAAAAACAAAGAGCTGAATGTTTGCCACTGCTTAAGAAACTAAATTCCTGATGAAATGAATTGATCTTGGTCAGGTACCATACAAGCACGGATTTGTAGCACTGCAGGCTCTAAATCTGCTTGTAAGCCAGCAGTCAAGACAAGCTTATTTTTCTTCTGTTTCCTAACAGGTTGCCTTGAGGACCCCGAGGAATTCCTATTCCAGATGTGTTTATACTTCCAGCTTTTCACACCAGTGTCCTCAGAATAGCATAAACGAAAACCAGAACCCCTATAACGAGGTATCTAAACAAAATATACAAATGTGCTGCATCAAAGAGTTTTATCTATATGATCCTAAATTTCTTTTAAGTACAGCTCCTGGAGGTATACCCCCATGCAGGTATTGTGAATTCACTTAAACTGCTCAGCCAAAAAGGATATGGCCTGTTTTAGTGACCTACAAAGTCCTCGACTTACAGAGCCAGGATGTACCCCCAGAACTTAAATGAGGTGGAAGGAGCTCCCCTGAAGCTGCACTAGCGTGCTGAGACATGCTTCTGCATGTGGCTGGGGAGGAGATACCCCTGGGATCACTGCATGTCTTCGTACCACAGCTACAACTCCTCCTATCAGTTCTCTCTCCAAACCCTAGGAAGAAGCCATTGCAAGCAACTATTCTAAAGCTGCAGTAGATCTAAACACATCAATTTATCCTGGCCTCAAGGGATGGGTGACCTGCTATGCAGCATTTATATGCTGGCAACCATTACAGGAGATAAATACAGCATGTTGCCTTGTGTCAGAGACCACAAAGGGCAATGGTCAGATTTCATTTATGTGCTTAACAACTGAAAAGAAATCCAGAAAAGCTATCAAATCAATTGCCAAACTAACATTGCCATCATCTGTTTACAGTCATTGCTCAGTGTGTATGATCAGTTACAAAAGAACAGCATTGTAAATTTAGAAAATTGGCAACAAGCTGAGTGATTCAAAAATCTTCCCCAGTCATCATACTCTGTATCTTCATAGTGTCTGCTCTGCAGCTAGATAGGCTCAATGTGTAGCTTGAAGGACAAAAGGCTCCAGTGTCTGCAAGACCAGGAACAGAAGCACTTTCCAGATTTGTCAGCTGAGCATCTTCTCCCAGGCTGCACAGTTCTGACTCTTGAGAGTTAGGGTTCAAGCAGATCTCTGCTTCTGGAAGTGGGCACAGAATTGAAATGTCTGCCTTGTGTCCAGCTGAGATGATCATTGCTCCAGATCAAGCTGTAACTTGCTGGAAAGTTGGCTTGTAATTCCAGAGTTAAGGTAGAGGAGCAATTTGTTAAAATGTATGCTCCCAGACAGTATTTTGACAGCAGGGTTGCAATGTTTATCTTCAAAACCAGAAACACAGGCTCTTTCCCATCACTCATACTACTATACACAGAAGTAAATTTCTGGCTCTATTTAAAATGTATATTTGAAAAGAAAGCTCACATCCTGTTGGTATGCAAAAAATGACCTGCCGATAGAGCAATAGATTCCATAGCCTGACAAAATCAAGAAGTTCCCACAATGGCACTAGAACTGAACAGGCAATCGTTTGTTTTTCCAAAGCATTCGTAAGTTGGTAAACATGATCCTTCATTTGCAAGGGAAAGCAGAGGTTGCCTCTACCGTTCTCTTGCCTTTCACTTCACTCTGCAGTACCCAGGGGATCCTCACAGTATTCTCTTCAGTTCTGTGTATTGTAAGTACAGTTTAGTTATTTTCTGCCTAAACTTAATGAAATACATAGGATGACAAAAATCCTTTCTCTTTTTCTCCCCACTCACTATCAAATAACTTTTTTTGGAAGGCAATGAAAGTGACAGTGAATAAACCAGGCCTTCAATATGTTTGGTTTCCTAGACTGAATAGGACTTCTACATTAACAGTTTTTATATTAAACCAGGATGGATTTAAAAAACAGAAACAAGAAAAAGCATGTAAGAATAAGTGTAGCAAAAGGGTAAGATGTGATAGTATGAAGACAGACCATAGCTCTTTGTGCTCTCCAACTACACTTCGTGGTTTGGGACCACATAAATTACAAAGGACCTGTGGTACCCAGCCAGCTGTGGCAAATTTTTATTGTTGCCTTAAAATCACTTAAAGACTCTATTAAAGCCCAAAATAAATGAGACTGCTATTATCCACACAATCACTGTAATGAGAAAATTCTGCCCAAAATGAGATCTCACCCTCGTTTGGACCACAGACACACTACTGTCATCTTTGGTGTTGAAGATCTGCCTATGTTTCAGTTGCAGGCAGTTTCCCCCAGAAAATCCCTTTGCCAAAAATATATGATCATCTTACTTCTTCGTAAATAAAAAATGTTTTAATTAATATTAAAGTATTTTGTCCTTCTTTTGCAACAGTATTAAAAATCAGCATGCACAAAAGAATTGTCAAATGTTCTATTTGTACCATCCTTTCTCAAAACTCCTGAGCTTCAAAAGCCACTACATCCATTTGAGAACTACAACCAAAACTGCCATCAATTAAAACAACCTTTTCCTGTCCTGTTAATGTTATTTGCAGGCCAGATTAAAATATTATGCCCTACATGCTCATTGAGTTCATCATGATTTAGCAATCAGCACACACACACAAAAAAGCGAGCTCATTTAAGGTTACAGTTCTACAGACAGTGGCATGTTATTTACCGTGATGCGTGAGTTAGGACACTGAGCACAACTGGTTCTCTCATGCCAAGTAACAAGCGCTGGAATTAGTTTCCAGGGGTCTCATCAGACATATATTTAAATACATACACAATAGCTTCATAGCTGCACTTAATCTTCCACAAAGCCAAGATTCCAATGACTTCAGAAGAGTAGAATTAGGCGTTGAATATATGCAGAGCAACAAGTTACACCTATATACAAACACTAAGCATCTATCCTGAGCATCTAATAAATACTGGTAAACTAGAAAAAGGCATTCATAGAGAGTCGAACAATTCTGCTCATAAAGTAGTTGGCTCTAAGAAGTACATCTAGTGTGTACCCATGTTATGAGTTATTGTTTTCCTAAGATGTCTTCTTCTTTAGCACAAATCTCATGTGCTTACACATCTATTCTTAAAGCAGTTTACCTACAAACTACAAACTGAAAATACATTCAAAATAGGAATTTTAAAGAACATGCATGAAATCTGCACACATAGCTGTTTTTTTCTATTTAAATATGTCTATTAGTGCAAAAAATCCCTTACACTCTTTCAAGATACTTTATACTTTGCTTAACAGTACTGATACAGCATAAGAGCAAAAAAATGTCAATTCAAAACAGAAAAGTCCTGTTATTCCTTGGCACATCACCAGAAAACCCAAAAAGTCTTAATTCTATGAGGCAGGTGCTATCGTCTTTTTCAATAACTGGAACCAAGTTCCAGTATTTGAAACTTTGACAATGCTGTAGAAAAACATACTATAGACCAATCGGCATCCAGCCACTGTGAACACAATGCCTTATCTCTCTCATATTGGCCTGCAGAAAATAATAAACAATTGTTTTAGAACCGAAGTTCCTTTCTTGCATGAAATCAGATCTTCTTTTATCTTGCTATAGAGCAACAGAAAAAAATAGGTAGGCAAATTACGAGAAGCATTCCTGCAAGACATCTTTGACATAACTGCCTGCTGTAAGCATTTGTACAATCAAATACATTCCCTGTGTGCAAAATCCAGTTAAGGCTGCATATTCTCACGACCATGATGTCATGACTTACAAGTGGAAAGGTACGTAGGTTGCTCCGAAAGTAATACATCCAATTTATTTCAATGGAAACTACAACAGATACAAAGAACAAAATAACACTATTTGATAGAGCACATTTTCAGCTACTAAACAGTCTTTTTCAACACTGTCACCACCATTAGCTATGCATTTTCACCAGCCATGAACAAGAGCCTGCATGCCGCACTTGTAGAATCTTCACCAGCGGAGGTGACTGCTGTCGCTGTCACCGCTGCTGAGATGCACCACACTGCCTCACTTTGCTGACATCCACTGTTTGGTCTCCAGAAACGTTCAACAAGCATCAGTGAATGTCAATGGGTGCCATTTTTTCCGCATGGAGGAATTCAATTCCACACCTTTGCTTTATATGCACTTCCATCTCAGGCACCATTTTGTCAGGCTGCCCCTCTACTGCCATCTGTCACATGGCAACAAAATGTAACAATATTGGTGAGAAGGTTCAACCTCTACTGCCATCCCACCAACACCCACCTCTGATGCTGTGGGCCAACATAATAAAATAGGAGACATTACTTTCAGAGCAGGCCTTGTGCATCTATACAAAGTTCCCAAAGTGACCAAAATTCAGTATACACCTAAAGAAGACAGGAAAGATAAACTTTCCATCTTTACTGATCACCAGGATTTATTAGGCAAGAAGGCTACTTTGATGTAAATGCCTCTGGACCAGACCCTCCTTAATGGAACAGCACACCGTTAAATGTAATGTCTATGATTTTTCATAAAGCCTGACAAAACCAAGTCAGTGATATTAGACAACAAGTACCAACAGAATACTTGTTGAGTTTTTCCTTGTTGAGTTATCCCTCCATAATGGAGGGATAAAAGAGCAAATCCTTTTCCTATGGGAACATCAGGCTTCAGGACTGAAAGACAGTGCCAACTGTCTAAGCAAGTCATAGGTCACCTAACTGACCCAAGAATTTATAACATTTATTTTCTAACAGAAAACCCACCAGCACCAACAACTTTTTATCGCCTTAGGAGCCACTGAGACACATACAGATTCATGCAGCATCCCAGGGCACATCCCAATCTCTCTTCAATTTCACACTTTGCTACTACATTGGAAACGGGCAGACCCATGCTCTTGCATATCCTTCTGCAAAAAATTTGGAGAAAGAAAGGCTCCAAGCCCTCCCTGTTGTACTAGCCAGAGGCTGCCCATGGCAGCTGCTGAACACCCACAGCAGTGACAGCATACGGACATCCTGAGGGGGCCTGGTAAATTCAAGTGGTAGGGGTTGAGCCTGCGTGTGACAGGAGAAGCCAAAGGAAAAAGCAACACAAACAAAACCTCATCCCCCGCCCCCTGATTTCCTCCTTCTAAACAGTACCATAATAAACCAGATGTGCCTGTTAATGCCTTTCCCAGGAAAAAGAACTTCTTATATTGCAGTTTTTCCTTCTTGTCACACAAATTAAAAAAAAAAAAAAAAAGTGGCAAAGGAACACATCCTGAGCAGTTCACTCAAGAGGGATGGCAAGACATTCTTAGAAATATAAAAAGGGAGGCTGTACTGAGCACTAGGACTGCTGGATGCCAAGAAAAATGTAAGTTTGTTGGTGCATTTGCAGGAAACCAAAGAGAACACATTCTCTTGGTTTATCCCTGATGGCTCAATCTCCATTGATCAGCTTCCAGATGGGAGAGATTTGCTTTTCTTGATGCTATACTATTGCAAAAATGGATGGCACCAGGCTTTGGCTTAGGCGCTACAACTGAGACCATGTAATTAGCCAAATATTTTAATAGGAAAATGTTGAAGGCTTCATAGCTCAACTGAATAACAAAGGAGAGTGAATAGCAAATAGGCTGGACAAAAAGACTCCAGGGCAGCCTCTCCCTGGAAAATGAGCAGGAAAGAGAAGGCACTCGCTGTGCCCCAATAACCTGTTTTAGAATTATTCACTACCATGGTCCCACTATCAGATCAGAGAGCTGGTGCAACTGCAGCATTGAAGGACTCTCTGAGAAAGGCAGGCAGGGATCCTGTGCTGAATACCACATACATCAGCAAATGGTTTCACTACCTGGCCAAGTCCTCTTCCTCGTTGTCTCCTCTCAGCTTCCAGTCTGCTGCCAAACCCATCACTGGGAGTAAGCGTATTCATTAACCTTTATGAAAATGCCCCAGCAGATGAATTAAGTCAGGTGACATTTTATAGGCAGTGACTGACTTTCCAGGAATGTTTCTATACTTGTTAGTAATCTATTTGGATAAAAATTCAGCATTGTTCCTAAGACTTAGAGCTGGAAAAAGAAAAGAGCACTGTTCAGTGAAGAGGAATGGAAAACAAATGGCACCAACCTCTCCCTCTGCTCCAAAAAGTAGTGTTTCCTCTGAAATACTGCAGATGAGAATCTCTGACAGGCATTAGAAAATGCATTTGTTTTGGTTTTCTAATAGACCTAATCTGTTATTCCCAAACAGCTTGAGGCCTAGCCTTTCAAATCCTTAAGTTTTCATTCAGAACTCAAACATAAAGAGACTAACCAAGCTGGAAAAGGATTCTGTTTTCTCTTCTTCCCGTTGGGATTTTATCTCTATACCACAGGCTTCCCTCTTGAAAACCACCACCCCAAGTCCCCACAGAGTCTCTGCACATCAGGCTTCTGCCACCCTGGAGCAATGCTTCTCTGGGACTAAGCTATACATGGGCAAAAGACTTCACAGTTTACTGTGACTGTAAACCCCCTCCAGATATGAACATTGCTCTCTCAGTGAAGAAATTCTGCTCTTTAAACTTTATTTAAACTTAATTTACTTGAAATAGAGTTGTATTATGGCTGACAGATTTCAGAGATCTAAGCCTCGGCATGAACGTTGAGGGCATTTACCATTTTGTATGGTAACATTTGCATTGAGCAGGCAGACCCCGGTTCATCTCCAAAATCATTCAGAAGTAGGATGTAAATTGACAGTACACTGGATTTGGGATGCCAACTGGATAGCTCTCATCTGTGAGGCCAGTTGAGATATGAGCTCTGTTAATGGAACTTATTAAAAACAAAGCACCACTCAAACTCATGGCTCATGCCAGATCTTGAAATTTTTCAAGAATGCATGAGGATCATAAACAGGATGAAGAAGAAGGTGTGGCAATCAGAATAATTGTTTGCTCCCATAAAGGCAAAGAGCTTTCATTTTGCATTCCAGATTTTTCTCCTCTGTTGCAGAAATAAGCCAGGGGAAAACTTTAAAAACAGTCATTTCAATAAGATTTCTACAAATAGGTGCTTATCAAGCTATGTTGACTAGAATCACTCTTTAATAATGGGATTGTGCTTCCCTCTGCCAAACACAGAGCTATTTAGAAGCAGAATATACCATGAATAGAAAATTAACCAGAGTGCTTTATACTAAAAAGCCACAGATTTATTTTTTCAATGTATGGACCATAAATATTTTTAGAGAAGAGAAACACTAAACATACACCATCGGGCACACATCTTTTACCAAAGTTGTTAGCAGCTTTATTTCAAACATGGATCTATTCTAATGAGGCCATTCCAGGTTCTAGCACTGTATTATATGGTTTCAACATACAGCTGAAAAGCTTGCATCATAATTAATTTTTCTGCATTTCTAGAAGCTCAGCTCTTAGAAGTCAATGCCAGTTTAGTGCGGGAGACTATTCAGATAGCATCAGATTCTCTGGGAGACTGCACTGTACTTGCTGATGGTGATAACTGGAATGGGCTGGAAGAGATTGTGGTGGTGGCAAGGGAACGCTTAAGGCTTGGCTGAAAAGCTTCAGCTAGTTAAAAAGCAAATACTCCACCTCTTCTGCTAGTGTGACTGCATAAGGAATTCCCCATACAAACTGGAGTGGTAGCCTTTTAGATGGAGAACTAAAAAGCTAGAATGTTAATTATGTGTTCAGTCCTTGTAAAGCAGAGGAGTTTATAAACAAGGAATCATTTCTAGTGAGTAGAAGTGCTGGGGGTTAAACTTAATTGCAAATCTCTGATCTTTCCTATGCTTCTGCAGTCGCAGACTCTCTTCATACACACTAACAGTCCAGCCCCTCCCCTACATTAGGAGCTCTCAGTATGTTTAGGGTTTTTATTACAGACTCCTGCAAAAACCTAATGAGCAATAAACTCGTTGTTGTTTCAGACGTCAGCAATGACCGTGACAAGGGTATTCTGACTAAGTTTCCCTGAATCACCCAGTTATTTATCAGTTGACTAGAATAAATATTGACTGTCCTTTGCACTGTCCTCTACAAATACAAACCCAACAAAAGACTCAAAAGGCTTAAAAAATTTTTCAAAGTTCCTAGATAGAAAAGAGTTGGTTATTTGTCTAAGAATTTTCTTGCAGTCTTTCAAATTTCTATAATCAAATAATGGCATTCAAAAATAATCTTGAAGATCTTATGATAGTATAAAAACGTGAGTAGCTGAAGGTTATTTTTGTTTGCTTATTTTCCTTTTAAAGGGATTGTCCAAAAGGAAAGTAAAATCTACAGACTACTTTTTTAGCCATGGCAGACATTTCTTTCCATGAAGACAGATAGATACATATACTTCGACTTGCACGGGTTTGGAAAAGCCACAGATAATTAAGCTTGGAACTGTATCCTAGGTCCTTGGTTAAGAGGTTCTAGTTCTCTCTCCTGGATTTATAAATGATACAGCTTAAATTTTCAAATGCAATCATTATCTGAGAGGTTTCCTTTTACAGGCATCCAATTTGAGTCACCTTCCTTTCAGTTTTCCAAGATGACTGTTTTCAAAAACTTCAGAGTTTCAAGAATGTGAAAGAACATCTGAAAGGAGTAGCTCTCACTATCTCCATCTGAGCAGTCAGTCAATAAAAAGGTTCAAAAACACATAGCACTTGACAATGCAATGCTTTTGTTATTTGCCTTGAACAGACAGCCCAGACTTCTTGTCCAGAACAAGAAAAAAGGCAATGAAGATGATAGAGAAACCAGTCTCTGCTCAAAATGACCCATGCAGATCAAACACGAATCCAAGCTTAGCTGCATGTGACCTCACATACAGCTTCTTCTATTATTGTAATAACAAAATGGGTTTAAAAAAGACACAGGTTCATGTGATATTTTTTCATTTTCTCACACCACCTTACTTCAAGGATTTGGAGACTCTGGGGAGCTAAAACAAAAACCCTTCCATTGACCTTGGTGCCCTTTGGGTCAAATTTTCAACCTCTCTCTCCCTGGGCACCAGCATAAAGTTAGTTCTTCCATTCCTTTGTTGCAGGCCAATTGAATGAACCATCTCTTGCTCAGGCTGCAAGCTACAGCTTATTGGAAGAGAGAACAGTGGTGGTGGAAAAGGAAGACGCAAGAACCCAATAGGGAGGGCAACTGGGGCTACCACTATGCAGTACCACACATAGAAAAATCAATATAGAATAAGTTCATTTAATTCCACTGCTCTCAGACGTTCAGAAGTAATATTTAGAGAGTAGAGAAAAGTCAGGAAGTAACACTTTCAGGAGCAACTGCATGCAATTAGATGGTCTATGTTACTCTGGATGCTGCTAACAGTCACTTTTAGCCTTAGAAATCTCTGAAGGTATGTATCAAGTTCTGCTGCTGGTTTGCAGGTAAGAAAAGCAAGAGACAAACAACAAATCCCCCTAATCTCATAAACAATGAAGCATAGCAGAAAAAATATCAAAGACAATAAAAACAAAAAGCCTTTTAATGTTAATTAAAAGGAAAACCTAAACACACTATTTGAATAGCTGTCAGACCAATGTTTTGTTTCTACTAGCTCCCTTCTTAGCACGTAACTTATGAGCTTTAGCTAAAGTTAGTCTTTTAGGAATAGGAGGTGTTCTTTTCTTGATGTTTCTCTTTCTGCATGAACACATCCATGGAAATTTTGAAGGCAAATAAATACAACTCCTCTAATTAAAAGTACGCATGTAATTCCAAGACATTATGCACACTAATATAATTCTTCAATAAAACCTAGGCTTGAACAAAGTATTTTTAATAAAGATCAGACACCAAAAGATTCTTCTAATGTTTTCCGAAAGTTTTAATCTCATGGTTAATGAGATGCATTTCACTTTCCTAAAATTCCAGCCCTCTTCCAGATAGACTCACTTAAAACAGAAGAAAAGAAACTCCACTGGCTTCAAAGTCACTGCAGCTGCACAGCCCAGCTGGATGGAGACAGCAAGCAATACTCCCTGTCCACTCCTTTAGGGCTGGAGGAGGCCAGCACTGTCTCTGACTGATACATGGAGGAGGACACAAAGTTAAGGGCCTGCAGAGGGGTAGGAGCCCTCCCTCAGATACCACTGTCCCCCTGTATGCCAAGAAGCACATCTGATACTGGATGTTTTCCTGCTACTAGCTCTGGTTACAGGCTCCACTAGATCCCCTGAACATCAGCAGGAGCTCATCCATTTACTGAAGTACGGTATTTAGTACCAGGCCCCCATGTAAGTAGGTGGAATTTTAATTAAGGGAAGGCAAAAAAGTTTTAATCTCATTATTAATTATGAAGGGGAAAACCCACTAAGACAAAAGCCTTCTTTTCTAGTGTCATGAGCAGAATTTCCATATAAGCGGCACATGCAGCGTCACCAGTCTGCCCATTCCTCCCTTCCAGGGAAGTCTGATCAGCGAGGCTTATCGTCCAGAAGAGGATAACATGACACTTCTGTCACTGCCCTTGTACTGATCATCAGGAAAGCCAAGGCAAGAATGCAAATGGACAGTAAGTAGATTAACGCCTTAAATCAGTAAGGACACCCAAAACAAAGCATCCTCAGGATGGCTCTTCCACAGTTGCAGATGCAGTGGGACCTCTAAAAAGTAATAGTATTTTTGTGAGGCACATGCTGAAAGTACAATGCACAGGCATATGGTAGATAAAAAATACACTAAGAAAAGAAAATAGTGCAGCTGTGACAAGTGTTGAAAATCCTGCTTGCAAGTGAATCAAAGGAGCACTACTGTAACATCTAAACGTTTAAAAATATGATTCTTCAGGTAATCGCAGAGACTACATGTGCAATCCAAGTAGACAACAGAAACAATATGAATAACTAATCACAAAGAGTATTTCAAAATTTAAGTCTGTTCTTTTGTTAAGGAATTGACAATCCAAACAGCTTGGAAAAACTTGTAATTGGCTGATGGATGAGACAAGAGAAACGGGTTACAGAAAAGAAAAGGAAAGTATGTTGTACAAATTTTCAGGGGCCATTCAAGCAGCTGAATTTACGTTCTATTTCTCAGCTGTGAAAGCTCTTACTCATTTGTCTTCAAGGCTTCCAACAGTCCTCTGAACATCAAGGAGTAAATGAAAAGAAGTTAAGATGATACAGTTTTGTCTTAGTTTCTAACAGAAGTTACTTCTTTTACAGTGTCTGGTATGAAGCTATGTTTTGTTCCCAGAAGAGAAACAAAACTGATAACACCTGGCAGTGTTGAACACAG
>JAOWBO010000056.1:53815896-53908248 GCA_028564985.1 Crax fasciolata
CTGTTATTTTACTCTATTTTCCTCTTTCTGTTAGTAAATAGTTTTTATCTCAACCCACGAGTTCTACCTTATTTCTCCATTCTCTCCCCCATCCCAGCTGGGAGGAGAGGGGGGGTGAGCAAAAGGCTGTGTGGGATTTCCAGGCCTGCCGGCTGAAACCAGAACAAGTTTGTAAACTTTGGACTCAGATGGCAAGGCCTTGCAGTTCCTTCTGAAATCAAAGAAAGCAGAGAGTGTTTATCACCTCAGAAACCTTTAAGGGACCATTTGTGCCCTTGCTTTGCAAGTTAATCTCCTGTTGACTTAAACCAAGGACAATATTAGACTCAACAGTTAAATTCTCATCACTTTGTTAAAACATGAGACTATTTTCTGATCTGTATTCCCGGAGTCTTGGATTTCTGGACTGCAACTCAGATACAACTCCTGTGAAAGCAAATCTGATGCCCATGAAATTAAAGTCTTGTCATATAAGCGCAGTAACATCCAATTCATCAGAAAGGGTTCTGTGCTAGCAATGTCACACAAGTCAAGTTGTAAATAAAGTGTTTTAATTTGTATCAAGCAAATATTAGATAATCTAGAGTTTCTATCTGATGAGTTGTTTCCAGACAACATTTCCATTAAAATTTTGCTTTTTTTTTTACTTTTCTGTTTTTTTTTTTTTTTTAAAATGCATTGAGCGGATGGACAAAAGTAAACGTTTGTCAATGCTCTTCCTATTTTATCAGCCATGAAATAAACCCCCAGGGCAAGCACTCTATTAGCAGTAACATTTTATCTAACCATCCTGTTAATGTTGTGCTAGATGTCTTTTCTGGACAATTCAAAATAGCACACTGAACTAAGCCCTGGTCTATACAGACACAACTATGGGTTATATCCCAGGGCTTTTACATTGCACTGGAGCTTCTTGCAGGCTGCTTGACATTACTTAAATCAGAAGTTTTAATTCATTAAAAAAATAATAATTATGTTATTTAAACAATGAGCTGAGAAATCACGCTTCGGAGATGGCTGTGGTTAACGTCACTTGACCGCAGTAAAAAGAACATATGAATTATATATAAAATTTCATCATTGCATCTGGTTCAGCAAAAATAATCCAATCCTTCCCTGAAGTCTGAAGCCCATCATTTCCAGGAGACATCCAAAACTTGACAAAGTTCTTGTGTAATAGATGGGATGAGTTATGTGCTAAGTGGGTGTGCAGTTTGATACCGTACCAATATATTTTTTCCATCAATGGCAACTGCCATCTGCACAGAAACAAAACTTCCAAATGAATAAATATTATCACCAGACATTGTCCCATGGGATACTGCCTCAGGAATTCTATTTTCTTCTCGCAATGTGGAAAGATGTTCAGCAGGCAGCATTTCTGGAAGCACTGTGGATAAAGTGTTCTTTTGTTGATTTGAGAAACATTTAAAAAAATGACAAGGTTTGTTAAAATAAGTCTCTCACCTTTTCCTTGTATACATGTAGAAGGTTTCAATCAGAATCCTGTTGACTTAAGATCACAAGAGCACTACAGCAACTGGATGAAAAACCAAGACCAGCTGTAGGAATAACATAGCGGTACTATATTGGTACTAGTGGTTCTTTTGTTGGTGATTCAGATGGCTTTTGGCAATACAGACAGACGTTCAAGAACGCTACTTCTCACATCCTGCAAATCCAGAAAGGCTATTTCTGCACACGCCCAAATCCATCCTAGCCTCCAGAATATTTTTGGTAAGAGTTTAATTAACAGACAGCTTAAGCATTTCTTTCTAAGACAATTAAAGCTGCCCTAAGAAAGATGAAGTCTCCTCCCTCATGTCTGAGATCCCAGCAGCTTGCTCTGGCCTTTGGCACAGCCAACAATGCGAGACAGGCTAACTCAGGAGCAGTGCAGCCGAGCTCCCTCCTTTGGGACCACCACGGCCCAGCATATGCCTCTTCTTTGTCACAAACATACTCCATTCAGCCTTTTCCTTTCTCTCCAGCAATAAGTGGCACGAAACTCCTCACAGAAAGTAAATACTGTAATTTGTCTCATGCACAAACTTCTTTCTAATAGCTCACCTACAAATGAATTACCCACATTATATTTGAATGGTGAAAGCAAAACTGCAGGCTATCCGAAAGAGATGCTAAGCAAGTCTTGGCCCCTCACCATGTCGCACCAGTGATTGTGCTACATACTCTCCAGAAAATCTGCTTTGGGATTTCCAAGATGTTATTGCCAATAGCCTTCACACCCTCCCAGTGCTACATCTTAAAGACTTACTGCAACTGCACCTGCAGGAGGGGATAATTCAGTTAAAGGCACAAATTTGGCAAACTTCTGAAGCAGCTTTTCTATAAATAATAACACTGTCACTTTATATCCCATCAATAGCTTGGGAATAGAAGAGGACAGGAGGAGCTTTCAGTCCCCTTCCACTAAGTGCAACACCCCAAACCCTCAGCTTGGTCTCCCAGAGCTTGCTGCAGCCCAGCAGTGAGGCAGGAACCCAGAGATGCTGGCTGCAGCCCTGTGAGCAATGCAGAAGCTGGGCCAGCAATAGGGGCAGCTGCTCGCTTGCATCTCAGCGATCAGGAATGCAAGCTGCAGGCCGGCCAGGGGATTAAGTGGGCAGAGTGCAGGTGGGGCAGTCACATGCAAATGTAATTTCTACACGCAGCTATCAGCTGCAGATGCACAAACTCACAAAGGGCCTTGGGGATTGCTCAGGAGTTGTACGCTTTGTGTGTGTAATATACATTATGTACACATACTGGTTCAAATATATGCTTGCTTTCATGGAGGAAATGCATTTGTGCTTTTTGCTCTGAATCCAGCCAGAGTGAAGTGGGAGCCATCCTCAAAGACCTGCCAGATACACAGGAATGACAGAATAACAGTGAAATCCAGGAGGGAAAACCCTTGGTGAATCTTCTCAGTTGACAATCTTGGCTTGATAGCCTTCAACAATAAATGGGGAGGAGCAAACATTTAAGGGATAATCCCTGTCTGTAAATATGTATTTTTAGCACACACCTCATTCTTTGGCTTGATTAATGCCACAGTGAAACTACTACCTGTAACAGAAATACTGCAAAACAGATGCTACAATCCCACACACTTTCTTTTTTGTTTTAAAGAGAGCTCAGAAATGCAATTTAAACTTCCAAACAACTCTGCAGCTCTAAAGAGAAAGAAAAACTAGAATTCTTTAGTATTTGACTCCTCAAACAGCTCTTTCACAGGACAAAACAAGTACAGCAATAATGTCAACATTTCAGAAAGGGACTTGAAACTTAGCTCTGCAAAGGGTCTAATTTAGCATACAGGAGTGGACTGGATCTTTTCTTTCACGTGTCACATAATGGAAGATTTCTCTCAAGTGCCAATTGATGTGGTAATCACAGGGGTAGCTCAGTACAATGCACTTACTTGACTTTGCTGTAAATCTCACATGCTCATAGATGTTCTACTCTACTATAATTTGCTCTATAATGCAGTGTCACCTTAGCAAAATAGTACCCCCAGATTAGTTTTTAAATAAAAACACCTGACACTTGCTCAGAAGTTGCAAGGAAATGTTCTTCATTTGATGTGAGTAGCCATACGCTTCATCCACTCTCTGCCTGAAAACTGGGGATATATCCTGGATAAAGTGACAGCGCAAGCCCCTCTTGAAAAAGGAACCGAGGGGCTCTTCCCAGTAGTGTATACAACATTATGTAAAATATTGCATACAACATTACCTCGACCTTCTTTGTTGTTTCAGATCCGTACATCCTACCAGCTTAATGAGTGGATTCTGAGGAGAAGTTGGCAAAATAATTGAATGTTTTCTATGCTTTCTTTCTCACTCAGTGCAGTGTTGCTGCACATATTACTGTTTGGCATAGTCAGTGTTAGCTTTTCCTGATGTACAATTACTTCCAAGCATCAGAAACACTTGAATGACAACTTCTAAGCAAATAGAATGCAGCTAGCAACCAAAACACCTTCTGGGGTTTAACATTCACAATCTAATCTAAATTTATCACAATATTGCCAGCATGCTTCAAAGTAGAGGAAAGGACGGCAGAGATAAGGGCTTCTTCAGTGATTAATAAAGAAGTGCTCTTATCTGATTATCCTGCTCATGAAATATACCCAAGTAAAACAGACATTTAATATCTACAACTTCTGGACAGCCCTACTAGTGAGCACTTCTTCAGTCAGCATTGCAAATTATCCATGCTGCTGCATCAAAGCACACATGTATTGTTCCAGCTATCCCTCATGGGAGCCAGTCTCCAGAACTCTGCTGAGAAGATACAGTGGGGTGCTTTATTGTCACTTTTATTCTGTTGTTACTGTTGTCGTTAGGAAAAAAAAAAAAAGAAAAAAGGAAAAAAATTTCCAGATGAAAATATGCGTGAGTGTAATGTGTAATGGCAATGCCATGTGACAGCAGCTTCCCCCAACTTGGCCAGAGCAATGCCGGAGCTGCAGGGGGGGCAGGGGAGGGCTCAAGTGGGCAGTGCAAGCAGTGAAAGCCTAAATAAACTTTGACCATTAGATAACAGGGCTATTATAGCTCTGTACGACTTCCTGAATGGCCTAGAAAAACAGAGACAGTTCTTGTTCCTGCCTGAAAGAAAGGAAAACAAGGATGAGTGCTAAGTATGCAGACTGAAAACTCTGGTTGTTTCCTTCCTGCCTTCTTTCTCCTTTGTTTTTTTAAATTAAATTTTATTTTTTCTCTTTAAAAACACACTGCATACTCCACTAAAGCCATGAAGACCCTCTTCTCATGCAACCCCTCTGAAGTGTCTATTGCCTGTTACCTCTCTGTACGAAGTTATTTCAGCCTTTCAGAACTTCAATATGGTTATTTCTCACTGAAGCCAACTTAGTGAAGAATATTTGGTGCTGTTACCCTTTCTGCTTGCATGTGTGATATTTTTGGTGTGTTAAAGCTGTTAGACCCATTAGGGAAACATCTAAGCTAGTGATGTGTAGTTACAATTCCTCAGGCTCAAACCATATGTTCCAGACATTAACTTGTGTTTTTTATATTCCATTTTCTTTTAAGGTGAGAGCAGTGAGGAGTAGGTGACTTGACACCATGTTCGGAAGATGATGCATCTTCAATTCAGAGTCTCAGCTGACCTTCCTCTCCTAAATCATTAAAAATCTGTTTTCCTCTGCATCTCCTCCTAGTCTACTGAGCGCTCCCTGTTTGCTCCCCCCCCTCTGGTTGCTCAGCTCACAAAATGTAGCACCTCACCACACTGCCTCTTGCACCAAGCCATCCACCTCCCCAAAGCTGCTCACCAACTTTTCTATCAAATGTGAACTTTCCACTCATCGCTTTCTGCTGCTGCAATCAGACCATGCCTGTATTTTTCAGTTACTTCCTCACTGTTCATTTTCTTCATGCTCCTGTCTGAGACACTCCAATTACACAAAAGTTTTCTGTTCTTCAGCAGCTCCTCACTGCGCTGTACTTTCTTCACTGGTTTATGCATTTCTCATTCTTATCCAGTAAACCATTTTAAAGCCTTTCTTCCTCAGCATTAAATAGGAAGTCAAAAAGACAGCAACCATCTCTTTGTCAGAGGAAGGGAGGGCTGGACCTGCTCAGGACTCCTTACACCACAGCACCATCTCTGGTTTGTGCAACACAGACTGGCCACCAGCCTGACTGGTGCCAACCACTGAACAGGAACGGCAAACTGGAAAGCACTGGTCTGTAAATGGAGCTAAGGGGACAGCCTATACAGGCAGAGGTTGCAATGACCTCTGATCTCTGTGCACTGTGAACTGAATAGAAAATTTGCATGTAATACAGACACCCATGTTACAAACAGCAGATGAAAGAGGTTGAGCATTGAGAGTTCGTATCTAAAGAGCAAAACAGAAGAAAAAAGAGAAAGATCAAGCCCCCCTCAAACCCCAAAACTTTCTATTTAATTCTAGTGGCATTAACATGTTGTTTCTCACTTGAGCAGGGTATAGGTTTAAGAACCAGAAACATGGAAGGCAGGAAAGAAGCCCCAGGTCTTGGACACTGTTTGAAGGCACCAGGAAGGTAACAGAGAGAGAGAGTGGAAAGAACAGATTGCTGAAATGCACAAGCGAGACTGTGGCAGATAAGATGAAAATTACGCTTGAATAGATTTCTGGTGCAAATAGTCATGATTTAATTTCTAACAGCTCCTTTCTGATATTTCCCAAAATTGTTTCTCCTAAAATTTCTGCCCCTGGATAAGAAAATGAACAGAGAGAGGAAAAAAGGAAAAAGCTGAGAGACAGCAAATTTTGTACTTCTATTTCAGTAAGCCTCAAATATCAAACATTCACCAGCTGTCAGCTCATCCAGAACCCTAAGAGGTAGAAAAGTTATTCTGCAGGACTGGAAAAAGTGATGTTAGTTTAGTTTTACCTGACTTAAAGAAAAGTCAAAGTTCGTTTCCTCCAGTTTCAACATTTTCCTAGGAAGAGTTAACTCAGGAGCCCTTGTGATTATAAACTATTTCTTTCTGGCTAGTGGCTAAGTTTTTAGTTCCCAGAAAGACTGTTATTAAATAAACATCAGAGTTCACATATAAAAAGACAGACGTCTTTCATGCTGAAACAGAGATAAAGCAATTCCAGAACCCCTGAAATGAACAGATGCGAGGACGGTGTCAGAAGTGACTCAACATCTGACATATGTTTCTGAGGCCTCGTGACTGACCTTGAAAATAAACTTTTCTGGAGGGAAAAAAAAAAAAAAAGACAGTATCTGCCACAAGGTAGTTGGATATACTGCAGACGTGAAGGGGGAAGAAAAGAGGAGCCAGAAGCTCTGGTGGGACCTGCAGGACACGGATTGGCATCTAATGCTTGGCCAGTACATGGTGTAGTGCATGCCATTTGTTAAGCTGTTAACTGATACCTCAGTGGTACTGTGCCCTGCAAGCACGCTAATGCGGGCTCCAGAAGGGGGTGAAACCCATTCCCGGGAAGATGGGTTGAACCAGACCAACCTGACGCTTCCATCTTTGCCCTCTGGCTTCTGCTGAATTTTCCCCTAAAAGCTGTCTGATAAAGTCTTCTAAGAAACAAGTTTGTCTTGCCAGCTCCTGTGTGTATCTGATGGTGGCTCAGCCTGAACTATGGGCTGCCATAGGAAAAGACCTGTGCTTTCAGGGCTACTTGGACCTCACCTGAGCTGCTCTGCAGGCACACATCGAGACTCTGGCTTCCACTGAGTAAAAGACTCTAAGACGCTAGAAGACAGCTGTCACGGTCTTGGCTGAGAAGTTGCTTTTAAATTAATACTGCCTAAGTACTAACCTTGACTTTTGCCTGTGCTGTTACCAAGCTTCATATATGACTTTCTTCTCTAAAGAAGGACCTATTGGAAATCCTCCATAAAGATGAAATCATTTACCATGGCTGAATGCAGTGCAAGGGTTGGTGCCTGTTATCATGTAGTAAATGATTATCAGAAATTGTTGGCTTGCTGGCTGTCCATTTATTCAAGTCTGGAAGGAATATTCCCATCACGACTACACAGCAGCTCTAACTATTTTGAATTTAGAGTGTTACCACAGAGACAAAGTGTAAGCAAATTTGGAAAAAAAAAAACATCAGGAAGAGCTGTCATTGCAGCAAGACTCATATCTTCTTGATGCAAGCATTTCAGTGCAAGAAAAATATAACAAGACAGAGACTTACCGTGTTCTGTTTCTATCAGACCTCCTCAGACAAGGGGCATTTGTTTCAGATTTCTGGCAGCAGCACATCAGTAAGGTGGTTTTTTTACTTGGTTTTGTGGAGTTTTGCATCCATATTAACTTAGAAGGAAATTTATTTTAAGTGCACAAAGAAGAATACTCTGACATTACACTGTTAAGTGACTTTAAAAGGGGAAAAAGTACAAAAACAGGTTTGAACTGCTAATAATATCTTTTTCTGGTTGAGTGCATTTACCTCTATGCTCATTTAAATAAAAAGAAAGTACCCCATTGAGTCCTATTAGTACGCATAACTAAGGAACTTAGCCAAAAACGAGTGAATGAAAAAACAAATCTCGAGTTTTACTCTGGTTTCTTGTTTCGAGCTATCTGATCAGCACATTTCCTTTTCCTATACTCAACTTACTGAAGCAGTGGCTTCAGAAGGTGTCCTCTTTCACAAAGATAATCATTAATAACCTGGGAAATTCCAGCAACTAAAGTTGAATCCCAGTTTCAGTTTTCACCGAGTGCTAGAATTACCAGAATGAAGAAAAGGGAATTATAAGAAATAAAATAGAAATGCAAAATCTGAAATGTGTTTCTGAATATGAAATCACAAGGCCTGCAGAAGTTCACCATATTCCTTTTATTGGCTGCACTGGGACTTCCTGTGAAAACAGAGCGATGCCCATAAACTGCCGAGAGCACAAACCTGAAATGGTTCCATCTACAGCATCAAATTGCAGTAACAGCTAAGAAAAGCTTAAACAATTGGGCATTGTATATTCATTTCTAGAAAACAGCACTAAGAAAAATTCAGACCCAGTTATTGATAGGTAATGACCACTAACTAATGATTCTGAAAGCTTCAGTGAGAGATACAAGTGACAAGAGTCCCTTGGGACTCAGTTCAGACCCTGTAAATCTGAATACATTTGCTAAATTGTTGAGAGTAAACAATAAGGGTGCCTGATGAAATAATAGGAAGAATATGAGATGAATGCAATTTATAAGGCTGCTTCTGTTTTGATACCTGTCCACGTCAAAAATCCCTTCACTATCAAAATCACCGACCTTAAGCACTGGTGAAGAAGATACTGCAGCATTTGCTTCAGTGCTGCTTAACCTGGTCCCAGCCGAGTAAGAGGAAACCACCACTCGCTCAGTAGCACGGGAAACCTCAGTCCATTTTTTACGAAGCAGGGTGGCAGCCACTGGGGCACCACATGCTCCTAACAACCACTGCACACCTCACAAACATTTTGGGTAAGGTGGCTGAAGCTCATCCTCTGTCTAAGCTTTCCTGGTCTGAAACTTGAACATTGAACATGTCGCTTCATTGACTATGACAACATAAGACAATCGGCTTTGGTGAAAAGATGGTCTGTACATCCATCAGCTGCTTCTTTTCATGGGGACAACATGGCATGCTGAATGCCCACTGTCCTGAAGGCCTATCTGTTCTCCATCAGACACAAGTTTGTACATTTTTCCACTGTTTTCTTAATGCTAGCCCACATTATGACGCTGGTGTTACTGAGTTAAGACTATTGGCTTTATTTATCCTTCCCATTCAAATGCTCTCCCAGTGAAGATACTTCATGTCAAACCAGCAAGTTAAACACATCACTTGAAGTCTAAAAGACAAGAAAGCCATAGCCCCATCCAGCATTTCCAATTCTGCGACAAAAGGATGCTGCACAACATAAAAAACAGGATTTCTTTTGCCCTGCTAGACCACCAGTACCTCCAGCCCTTCAAGGACCATGTCTTCTCCACTCTTCTCTCCAAGTCTGTTCTTATCCCAAGCCCAAATCAAAGCATTGTTTTTTCCATGCCCAACAATTTAATCTCCTCAAACATCTCTTTCATTCTGTGCCAGTGGGACCCTACTATTCTTACAGCTAAGAAATACCTTTTTCTAAGCAACCTCAGGAGAAAAGTAGCTAAAATGTTAATGATCTGGACTGGGAAACATTACCTCTGTGCTCCAGTCTAGGCCCCATCATACATTTCCTGCATGACACTGAGTAAGTGAATCACCCTCCGTATACCTTTCACAGACCCAGACACGAAAGAGTTGAATCAAAATTAGATTCATTAATATTTGCAAAGCACTCATTGATCATAGCTGGGAAGCATGATTAATACTTTATTATAGATATGACCAGCTTAACTGCAGAGCTGTACCTCTTTGCCTCCACAGCTCTGTGAGAAAAGCAGCTGCCCTGAAAACCTCACCAACCTCAGGTGAGATGTGCTCCAGTACTGCCATGCTTGTTAGGGATGGGCAGGGAGGAACTGGGAGACTAAAATCTCATTTCATCTTGTTAAACAGGCTCAGCTAAAAAAGTTACAAATTGCTAGAGAACTGTGCAAATCAATATCAGCACGGTGTTAAGTGAGTGACTGCAACAGAACATACAAGCTGCAAACCATGTGAAAGACTGATGAGATCTTCAAGCAAAAAACAAACTGCAGACTATTAAATTAAAAAGAGCCTGTGTGGGCAAGTCTGCTTCATTCCCTCAGGTTTTTGTAGTAGGAAAGACGCCATTATGAAGTGACTGGAGCAAGTCAAACACCTTTTAAGTGTGTTATAACAATTAGTGGTGTTATGAAAAAAATCCTGGCATTTGTTTTAAAAAAAAAGGTTGTCTTATTTAACTATAACCACACAACATTTAAATACATTTAAATCATTAATAGCTGCCTATGCCGCTTGTTCTTACATGCTTACATGCTTTTCAAATTGCATTTAGTAAAGCTTGTTCCATCTGTTTTCTCACACTCCGTCAACACATGCAACAGTCAGCAGGCGCTACCTATGGTACGGTTGTATTTTGTTCAGAACTTTCTGCTTGCATACCAGAAATTCAGTGCTAATTCAACATGCTTTGTGGGCACTCAAGCTACAAAGGATGGACTTGGGAAGGGGAGGGGAGAAAGGGGATTTCACTCATCACAGTACACACACTTGCAGATCAACAAATGCCCAGGAAGGATTTGTGCTTTGCCCAAGTCTGTTCGTGCCCAGTGCCTTTAGACTCTAGTACAAACCTGTTGCAACACAACAATGTTATGCAGCAGAAACTGGACAAGTGGCTGCTAATTGCTCACTAACTTCAAAAAAATCATAAATTTTCTTTTCAAACCCATCCAACAGGACAAAGAGAAGTCTGTTTGAGATTCATCACAAGTCCCCGGCTGATTGCTAATTTGTATGAAAATGGGTATGGTGGTTCCTGTAAATAGCTCTCCTCATATGCCTTCTAGGCAGAGTGGCCTGAGGAGGTTTTCAAGAGAAATCGTCCCTCAGGATCAGCCTACATCCAGGCCTGGAAAGAGAATGGCCAGATGTGTAGCCCCAGAAGAGACAGTGAGGGCTCTTTGTACATAAAGCCAAGCGCCACAATGGAGGAAGGTGCAGAGCCAGAAAATGAGGATGTACGACCAGGCTGTAGCTTTTCTGGGTGAACTTATTGCTGGAAAGTGACACAGCCGTCCTGCTGCTCCCCAGGCCCTGCCTGTCCTCATAACACTGCATGTCAGCCACTCTGTTCTGCCAGCACAACTGTTTCAGCAACCATGCTCTGTGAACTGGGTTAACAGGTCTGGCTTCAAAAAAAAAAAAAAAGAAGTTTTTAATTGCCAGTCTATTTTTAAATTCTCCAGTGTTACATAACACTGCAGGTACAACTGAGGGGGTGGCACATATTAGCACAAGGCAAGGGCAGGAGGAGAATGAGGATGCTCTTAGCAGGCAACAGCAGGAAAGGCTTTGTTGAATGAAATTTATGGCCTCTCTCTTTCATTAGAGTTTACTCTGGCTGCTTTGCCTATCATCACTTTCAGGATAATCTCTTTGTGAAAACATTACTATTAATTTTTCGAAGATCTAAATTTTGACTCATGAAAACATTCAAATGAAGAAATCTACCAGCTTCAGGAAGAAAGACAACCAGAGACATTATTTTACTTTTTCATTCTGTTTTGTTTTTTATTTTTTTTTTCTGTGGTAGACATTTGTTCTAGGAGGAACTACATCATATGCTAGCCACACACAGAATGACCATCATTTGTATCATCATATTGTCTAAAAGTACCTGAAAAAACACAGTGAGTTTGGTGACACACAGACAGAGTAAAGACAGTCAAATGCACTGGCCCCTGAAAGCAGTTTTAGGTGGAGAAATTAAGTAACTATCACTTAAATCCTTTGTATATGAAGTTTTGGAGGCATATTCCCTGCAGCTTTTCCTTATCACAAGTGGCAAAGATTTTCAAAATCCACTAAGGAAAAGATTCTGCCTCAACAGGGCTTTTTTGCTGATGTAATCATCATGATGTTTATCATCTTTCCCATGCATTAAGGTATATGGGCTGCTCAGCATTTAGAGCTATTAGAGATCAGAATGGGTATTTAAAATATCCTCTCTTACAGATGAGTTTCTGGTGATGCAGGTAGGATGCTGTGTACATCCACTATTAAAGATACAGGCAGTAGTCACCTGCACGTGCTATGGCTGTCAGCCAAACATTAACTAGCAAGCCCTGAAATAGTGCTCAGAACAACAAATTTCTTCAGTCAACGTAAGGGTCAAAATCTGTCCTCACACACAGCCTGGATTTTAAGGAAAGTGTTTTTCCAATTTAAAGCTCTTGCGCCATAACACACTAAATTCTAATGCAGCAGTTACTTGTGCTGCATTATTGTTTCAAAATATAGGTCCATGCTTGATTCATTTATCCCCAACATTGTCCAGTGCCTCTATAGAAAGTATGCTCTGGTAGCTTATACTGGTGTAAAGCCTACAGTCAAGAAAAGAGTTTCCCATTCAGCTTCTACTGTTCCTGCGAACGTCTTTATGGAAGCACATATAAAGACTTCAATATTTGGTTCAAATAATAATTTCTTAGTCCTACTCAATTGAAAAACTCAGCTGAATTCAGCAAGGCCAAATTTTAAATCCAGTCTTCGTAGCCTAGATTTAAACTAAAAACGGTGTTCGAAAACTATGTCATGTTGACTGAAGTATCATGTCACACTGCTTGGATGTTGAGTTTTTGAATCCCCAAAAGAAAACCCCCTGCACCTTATGGGGTTTCCACACCACACAGTGTGGTTGAACTTCAGGGACAGCAATCTCCAGCTCCACTGTGTTCATGTTGAATGGCATGGAAATTATGAGTGAATTAAAGGAGTGTATTTGGTGTCACTGTGATTTTTCCCCATTGTTACTCTTTATACATACAGTAGGGGAGGAAGGATCTTTGCAAACATGGGAGATGTTACGAGGTCTTCCTTCAGCTGTTCTACTGCTGCTTGCAGTCAACTTGTAAGGATATAGTGGAAACATGTCACACTATGACTCACAGTCAGGGAGGTTTTCTGTGAACTGCCTGGAAGTAAATACTGCCAGGAAGACCACAAATGTAAGTGGCAATAGAAGATTCTATGAGGGAGCAGAATTACTTTGTGGTGAAAAATGAGCCCATCCAAAAGAAAATCCAGAAAGAAGGGCAATGGATCCCACTACTAGATCTGGAGTAATTAAAAGAAGATTTCAGCACAGTGTTTTGTTCACTTTTGCTTGTGAATAGTGCAGAATTTAATAGCAACCTGGACCTCCCAATCTGCTTTCAACATCTGCCTGCTATGTAAGCTATCATTTGAAAACATCACCCATAGCAGTGACATTCAGCTGCTCAGACATTACCTTATGCTGTCTGTCTGACATCATTTAGGAAGGCATCAACTGAACGTACCACTGTACCCCCTCTCTCAGCCCATGTGATCGCACTTCCTGCACCATTAACTTTTGTGTGAAGAGGCAGAAGAAGGTTTATCATAGGAGGAAGCCAAACCAGACTCTGGTGGAGCCTTCTGTCACCTTCAGCTCCAAGCAACCCTAAACTTTGGTCCTGTTAAGATGATAGCAAGCAACTGTTAGCGTTCTGCTTTCATAATGTCAGACAGGTTGTAACTTCAGGAAACAGGACAAGGCTACCAAATAGCAGAGGGAAATTTTGTTCACTGCTGTTTTTCTTCCTAAACCTAGTGCTCGTCTGAAAATTTATCACTTTATCTAGGAGAGGATTTTCATTCACAGGCAATTTGTCATGCAGCTCCAAACTTCTGGGAGCATATTGATTCCAGAGCCAAAATTGCAGTTGTCAGCAGCACGGACTCATGCGATCTGTTAAATGCATTCCTTGAAGGTGGTTTGTATCCTCTGTTCCCGTTTCCTGTGGGAAAGGCAGCAGTGATGGGCTCTCACTCACAATCCTCTGGAAGGCTTCACTGTGGTGGTTTTATGGTAGCGAAGCCCCAAGCCTGCTTTGCAGTGAGAGCATAGAGCGGGCTGATGTTGAACCACAAGTTCTGTTGTGTGGATCAGGCCAGCCATATGTGTGACCTGTGACATATCTGTGACAGGGTCAGCAAGCCTAAAGGCTGTCAGGGCACCAAAAGCCAAGCGAACTTGAGCTCGGTCTGTCCAGGATTACAAAAGCCAGCAGCGTGGTGGCAAAGCTGCTTTTGTCTGCTTGCCTGTGGACTCACTCTTGCTAAGAGAAGGCCACAAGTCTCAAGCAGCATGGAACAGACCCATTCCTAGGGCCTCTCTTCCTGCCACAGGGTCTCCATTGTGAGTTAATACCTGTTTCAGACACCGTAGCAAGGTGAAATGAGGTGTAAGAGATCCTGCTGGCTCCTCACAGCCAGACCTTTGGCCCACATGGGCTGGCAGAGGGCCCCTGAGAAGACATGGTACAGGGCTAATTTGCACCAGCTGAGGCCTTGCCAATAACCCTTTTAAGGATTTGGAAGGAGTCCCTGTGAACTAATACATGGAGAGATTTTAAGGCAAGTGAAGGGGAACAGCTTTTCTGTCTGACTTACACCACCTCAGAGGGAGAGGGAGAGGGAGAGGGAGAGGGAGAGGGAGAGGGAGAGGGAGAGGGAGAGGGAGAGGGAGAGGGATGGTCAAGCTGGAAGGCTGTGGAATGAGAGCAGGTGTTGGCCTTTATGAGGTGCTGCAAAACCCAACCAGCCCAGAACACAGAGAAATGCTGCCATCTAAACCAGCATTACTTCATACCAGAGACATGAATAATATCAAACAATGCATGCAAGGAAAACACACACCGTCCTCATCAATCACTTGTTTCTTTCCCTCCTGCTCTGAGGTCAAAGATGAGACAGTTCTGGTGCATTGCAGAAGACTTTCATTTATTTGTTTTAAATTAAAAAAGCATCAAAGATGCCAAAAATAACATTCAAAGTATTTCTTTTGGAATAATCCCTCTGAAGGTGGAAAAAGTGGACAAGTGACACAAGAGCTAAATTTGTGACCGTCAAAGCCCAAGAGGGGTTTTATGGCTTTGTTGTAATAAACTTCTCTCTCAGCACTTTCTTCTTTCAACACTCCTGAAAGTGCTGTTAGCAATGAAGTAAAGTAAAACAGAAGAAAATCTGGGCCTAACATGCCCGCAGCAGAAAGGGCATTATCTGGCATCTTGCAAAGCAGACCTGCAGAGCTTATGACACTCTCTGCCAGAAATGCAATATATAGTGAACCCTTCTGAAAACCAGGCAGTTTGCCCTCAATTAATTTTACTGTCATATTGGTGAGCTACTCTCCATGCTGTTTATAGGAACTGCTATGGATATCACAGCAATCATGAAACTATCAAAGGCAAATGGCACATTTTAAGATCAGGCATTTGAACTGCACAGCTCTTTTTTCAAAACTAACTCAGTCACAAAGATGAGCTTTCTCCATAGAAATCCCACATTTAACATGAGAGGCTACAGGGTGCATTTCTAAAAAGGCATATCAATGCATAAATGAGACTTATCAGAAAGCAGATGATGTTGGATAAACACTAAGTGCTGTCAAAGGGCATTCACAATTTAGAGAGGAGGACAACTACACACTTGCAGAAACACTAGTGTACCGACGAATGATGTGTTGCAAATATATGCAACTGTTATTATATAAATTCCATTGTATTAGTCATCATGTTCTTCTGGGTATTAAAATCCCTTTCTATAATGAACTGAAACCATAAGCTACTCCAATTCTGTAAATAGGTCACAGGATACTTGGAAATACAAATCCTCCATCCAGCAGTACTATATGCAGCAGCTACACCAAAGAAAGTGCAGGAAAAAGATATGTTTAATTTCTTACATCTGGCTGTGCTTGTTTTGTTGGTTTGCTCAGCTTAGTACGCCTGTGCATGTGGAGAGAAAGAGTGCAAGTTATATGCTTGCTATTCCTAAACTCCATAAATGAAAACATTTTTCTTATTATTATTTTGAACAAAGCAAATGCTCTGATCAAATGATCAGTGATGATTTCCAGTACAGTCCTACAAACAGATAGGCACTGTCGAGTTGGGAAACTAACAGTACAAGGCTGTGAATGAGGTAACAGAGGACACATACTTCCTAAACCAGCTTTGTGGATCAGGAAAACATACTTGGAAGCAGTTTCCTAGATTGATGAATGCAATAAAATATATTAGCATTTATTTTACTGTATCTTCTACCCTACTGTGTCTACCTTTCATATACTATACTTAACAAGCATGTTATGTAAAGTAATAAGTTATTTATCTAAGTCTCTGTGTTCTATCTGAAATGCTCTCCCTTGGTTGCTTCTGATAAATTTTGGTTAAAGCTCAATAGCAATGCACATTGATATGCCTTCTCCAGTGAGATATGTCCTCTCTTACTGATGAGTTAGGTTACCAAAACACCCTGATTTAAAAAATCACAGTTGAGATTCATTTAAAGAACTCTTCCTCCTCCAACTTTTGCAATTCATTAGATCTCCATAATTAAACCAAGTGGGAAATCCTCCAGTTCCCCAGTGAGTTTTTGTTATTCAGGGAAAAAAAAAGTTTTCCTGCACGTGCCTTTCAGCTTTAACTGAGAAAATCCCAGCCTTTTCATGTGAACAGCTGCTGCAGGGCTACCCAGGGTTGGCTTGGATACAATGCAAAGGTTTCCTCCAGTCAGCTGGAGGAACATAGCCATGGCTGGCAAAAGAGAAAAGAGAAAACAACTTCTATTCAATTAAAAGTGCTTTTAAAGAGAAAAGAGAAAGAAATGGAACTTATCTAATAGAGATAATAAAAAGGGAGAAAAGCAGTAAAATCTAGATGAAATACTTAAAATGGTCAACAGAATCCAAATAAACCACTGATAAGAGCTTTTCATTTTATATCAGAGCACACAGTCAATATTCCTTAAACTTGGAAGCATGCTCAATACCTGTCTTCAAATCCTCAGTCTCAGCTGAAGCAGCTTTGGCACATGCAGTGCCTCCATCCTCTCTGAGTGACCCTTATCCCCAATAGCTTAGCAGCTTGGACATCCCAGGTACATGGTTATGCATGACCTTACAAGTCAGCACGTGTGGTCTCGTCCTTTTAATCCTACTACATCTACTTCGGAGCAGGTTTGGAGAATATCTTCCTCTCAAATTAAAGGGGAAAAGGGACAAAACCAACCTTAAAAGCTTCTTCCTAAAAGTGTCTGCTTCACATAGGAGCACTTTAAAAGCTCAAAAAAATCCCATTACAATACGGGAAAGTGCCCAGGTTAGAAAACAGATCTGTTTTGCAGGTTTTGCTCCATGCAAGACCCCACCTCTCTAAGGTCTTAGAAGTAAAGAAAAAACAAAATTGTCCTCATCCCCTAAAATCCCCTTCAAGCCCCAAAATATACCAAGATTTGCAAGATTCTTGGAGTCTCAGTTTCCATCTTGTTCATGAGAAATGGTTATTCTTACCCATAAATGAAAAACAAAGCTTATAGGTTTTAATATTACTGGTCACAATAGCAGCTCTTTCTATTCCTCAAAGCCTTCCCCCTAATTTGTGTACGTGCTTGTTCTCCTTCTCTAACATGTGCCACTCAACCAAACAACTGAGAGACATGTCTGTATGAGTGGCCTCATGAAAATACCCTCAGTATTTATTTTGTGGTATTCACATCTCTCAATTGTATAAGGTAAAAAAATATATATCAAACCAAAATATCCTCAGAGATAAACTCAAAAGCTGCTTGGACTTGGTCCTGGGCACTCTGTTCTAAGTGGCCCTGCTTGAGAAGGAGTTGGACTAGATGGCCTCCAGAGGTCCCTTCCAACTTCAGCCTTTCTGTGATTCTGTGAAAACATTTCTTCATCAGTTAAATAAAAAGAAGGAAAAAAAAAAGAAAAAAAACCTTATGTAGCACCTGACAGATTGCAATAGCTGCAGAAACTGAAATTGATTTTTATCTCCAGAAGAACTGCAAAGAAGATATTTAGCAGCAGCTTCCCCAGCTTTCTGGACCACCACAAAGTTGGAGGAGGATGTGCCCAGGGCTAAGAGGACCTGCCTTCAGGAAGGAGGACGTCTGCTCCTGCATGGCAACTCCTAAACATGATCCCAACAGCAGCCACCAGAGGCTGGGGTGATGCTGCCCGTTCACTTCAAGGAGGCCCAATCACCAGTGATAATGTGGCACAGGGCTGAACTGGTGGTCTAGAGGCTTAAAAAGGTGTTTTCCCCTCTGCCCCAATATTCTGCCCCCACATTATACATTGGTGTTATTGGAGCCAAAGAATTTTGTGTTGTTTTACGTAGTCTTGCTGTTTTCCTTCGTAGGCGTCAGCATATGTAAATACATAAGGTACACAAGTAGATGTTGAAATAATCTCAAAAATCAATATTGATTGGTCATAGAATTGTTTACCATGTTTTGGTTCTACAAGCTGTACACCTCACGGAGAAACCACACACCTATAGAAAAAAAAAAAAAAAACAACTCCTATTATTTAGTTCATGGCAAGATTAATGGCTTGAAACACTAATTTCCTGCATCAGACTACACCAATCACACAAAAGGAGAACCCTGTTGTGAAACGAAACCTGTAAAACTCAATATGCTATTCATGAACAATCCAATGTGAATACAGAGTTACTCAGCTACAATGCAATTAAGAATGAGAAAGAGAGGGTAACAGTGGTAAACACCCAAGGATATTTTGAATTTAATTGGGATTAGCACGTAATGCGCTTACAGGCTTTTGAAGAGACGTTGTGCAGCGGCATAGTGAGAACACGGGTGTTTGAAAGCCACAAGCATCTAATTTAATGGTCTTTTTGGATGGCAAAAACTTCTTTTGACAGTCAGTTCATTTGCACGGAGTTTAACCCAATGCTATTGCTTTAGGCTGAACTGTGCTGGCAGGGGGAAGGCTCCAGTACTAAAGTACCTTTTGAAATTTCAGGACAGAAGAGCTGTAGTATGTGAGGGCATTTCTGGAAGCCCATGATCTAATCTCCTCTTGCACACTGAGCTCCTCACACACAGAAATACTACATGCAAACGAGAATGCTAGCCTTGATGAAAACAAGAATAAAGACAGATTTGGGGGCTTACCAGCGTGATGCCAACTTGGTGTGCAATGTACCTACCTGGGTAGGAGGTGTAATCTATATGAATTTTGACCTTCTGTGCATGGTTGTTTGGGAGAGGTATAATGGAAAAAAAAATTACTGTTTTCAACTAATTTTTTAGGAAGATGTGTTGGAAGAAGCCCAATATGTCCCTGTTTTATCCTGAACCCAGGGGTGTATTTCTGATCTGTGCCAATGTTCTGGTACCGCCCCAGTTGTTTGAGAAGTGACGGTACAAATATCTGCAGACTGTTCTTAAGAGGAGGACATCCATTGGCACCCAAGATAGTTGTGCTGCGCTTGACTGGAAAGATATCTCGGGGAGAAAAAAGCCTAGTTCAGGCTTCAAATCACTGTTAGGGGCTGGCTGTCAAGCTTACAAAGGGCATTTCTAAGTGTGTCTTTTGAAGAAAACCAGAGGAAAAATTTTAAGTATTGTGAACTTTCCACAGTATTTTCATCTTGTGGTAACTTAGTCTACAGGAGGATGGTACATAAACTTTGGCACACAAAAAGGAATGAAAAGTAAGGAGAACCTTTGATTATTATCTTTTTTTTTTTTTTTACCTGCTACTTCTCTCTCTTTTAGATCACCAAGTGTTAGAATGGTTTCAGAAAAGCGAAAGTCTGCGATAGGGCTCCCATTGCGGAGGTGACCAGTGAGCATCCTTCAGCTGTCTTTGAGGATTTTCTTCCAAGCTGTTCCCACTGTGCTCCTCACCAGTTACTAAACCCAGTGGGAACAAGTTGCACACGTTGCCTCAAGTATTTCTGTAACTGCAGAGCTTTGTTTGCATGTGGTGATAATGGGGGAAACTGAGTTTATTACTACAAACCTATGTTATTCTAAATATATCTTCCACTTGTGTGAAGAAGCAAGGATGAGGTTATACTTTTAAAGTGCTGGTAACTAAGTCTAGTGTATTTGTTATTGCTGCACCTCTGAGAAAATTGTGTTAGAAACCGATGTACTAAGTGTTATTTTTCCCTTGTACAGACAATCTCTCTTCTGGTGAGCTTATACAAATTTGCCTTCTGCCAACAACCTAGCAAAACATGGACCAAATATTCTGCTGACTTATGTCTGCTGCAGACCCACTCAAATCAATGAGGTTGACCTGTTTGTAAATTGAGCAGAATTTGACTCCTGCGTTTATTTGTGGATGGCTGCAGAAGAGGATGGCAAAGTTTACATGGAAAAGGATAACCCAGAACATTAGAGGTATCTTTAAAGGAAGTAGCTTCTGCTTGGACTAAACTTCACAGGATTTGAGGACAGAACATGGGAACGGATGGACAAATCCTTAAAAAAATAGCAACCAGACTATGCTTTGTTAAGCTGGGAAGTGCTCAGTGAGCTCCCATGCTGGGAGAATTCACACGATCTCACTACTTCTGCTTACTACTGTTTTTAATTTATACATATGATTTGCATAAAAAGAAACCAGCTGCACACCAGCGACACTCACCAACACCACTGCAGCAGTAAATTGGAAGCAAAAGGCCAGGAAAAGCCCTGAAAAAACTGTAGGTATGCCCTGTAACTGGCAAGACAGCAGACCTCAAAACGTGCTCCATCAGCCAGGCATAGCACTCAGAACTGATCTGAGCACCACAAGTAACGCAGCAACGTAAATCTGAGCATGTGTCCTGTATAACAACAGATGAGCATTAGCATTCACTGAGCAGCTTCTAGCTGCCACAGGTTTAAGAGGGATAGAAGCAGTGATGGGGCATAGCTCAGAGCCAAGGTAATTAAAGGTTTGGGCTGATAAATGCAATTGAGATACCACCTCCACTGTTCATGTGTAAGTACCCAGGGATCCCAGGAGCAGCTGCACTGGTTGACAAGCTGTTACCCCAGGTTGGGCAAGGATCTATGCATCACAGCCCGCAAATAACACTGGAAAGGGATGGGTGGAAAGGACAGCTGGAGGAAGCCTCAGCACTCTGGAAAGAGCTTCTAAAGCTTGCACCTCTGCTACAAAAAGTCCTTTTGGAGAGCACAAGTTTAGAAAGGCTGAAAAGTATGAGCACGTAAGAATTTGAGAGACCCAGGACATGGATTTGGAAATGGCTAGCATCTTGCAGAAAGTGAGCCAGCCTGCTGTCAAACCTAGCGGAAGCTGTGGTTCCTGCTCAGTGAATAGCTACTTGAGTGAGTTGAAAGAGACACGTTACTCATGTTAGCAGTAAGAAGTCTGGACAGAAAAAAAAGTATGCTACCATCAAGAAAGTAAATACAGGAATTTTTTAAAAGTTCAAAGAGAATAGAGGAAGACAAGTCCAAGCACAGGCAAGGTAAAATATCTTAAAAATGAGCCTCTACACGGGGCTCTCCATCATTTCCAGGATGCTCTAAACCAAGCTGGCATGCTGTGGTGCAAAGGCCAATTTTGACTGGCACGCAATAGCTGTTGGCTTCCAGTGATTTCCAAACTCAGCAAGAGCTAGGAGCCAGGAGCAACTACCTCTCACAGACACGCTACCAGCATGCTTAATTTGGGAAAGGAAAATACAGTCTGGCACATTAACCTTGAATGGCTGCCAAACCCTGCTCTCATCTGTGTGGTGCTGGAGCTGGCCAAAAAATAAGGGAAAAGAAAAAAGCCAACACCAGGCTGTACTGCCTTAGAAACAATCCTTCCACTCCAGCAACCTCTGTCCCTGTGTGCTTACCTTCCTCTAAGCATAACAGAGAACCAGAGCTTGTAGAGCTGATAAACATCAAGCCATGAGCAATCTTTGAGAAATCAGAAGTCAGGCAACCCAACATAAAAATAAGTCCACACAGGAACTTTCACAGCCTATAATGTTGAAATAACCGCTTCTGGAGGCTGTGACCAGGCTTGGTTCACCATCCTGCTTGATACCACCACTAAGAGTGACAAAAATCTTGCCTTCAAGGCTGCTCCACAATACACTCTCCTGCGCTTAATCCAACTGTAATTAAATAAACCTGATTTCAAATGGGAAAATTTCAAACCTATTAAAAAGAAACCTGCAGCTATTACATGGATTAAGAAGCATCTTGGAAATACACAAATATGTATTATTAACACAAGTTAGGCTTATTCAGGAAAAGAAATCCCACTACCATACATCTTTGAATAAAGACTACTACACCCAGACCTTCTCAGAAATCATTAAGTAAACAGGCTTCCAGAAAGGAGTTTTATAAAAGTCTTGTAGAGATAGCTGTATTTATTTACATTTTAAGCCCCAGGAAGCATTGATGTCTTATTTCAAAACATTCTCTACGAGCAGAGAGACTAAAACCAACATTTTGGGTGGGCTTATTTGGGTTTGTCTTTTTTTTTTTTTTTTTTAATCATTTTGTCATTTACTCACTTACTTCCAGAATGCTGGACTTCTTAAAAAAATGTAAAGTGTTATCAGATGATAGTGCTGATAATGAAAACAAAAGTTTGCAAATAGATTATTCTATTTGGCTTTTTCCAATACTAGAAAACAATGTTTACCTTCAAAAAATATGTTCTAGAAAACACATGTATACACACATGCAAATATATTTTGGTTGTTGTCTTCTGTTGCAAGTATTAGTACTGAAAAATTTTTAAGTTGCCTGCATTCACCCAAGAAAAGAGAAGGAAAAAGAGTACACCAGTAACACATTGCAATGCAGGACAACTATATACAGTGCAGATCACAGAAAATAGTTCGAAGCTGATCTCTACTATCCACAATCCCATGAATTGCTTTTAACAACAATAATTCCTATGAAAAGCACAACAAAGATTGATCACATTTGCCTCAGTCATGCTTCAATGTTCCCCAACTTGACCACACCAGGCACCGGCGCAGCCATTAAGTATCTCTGTCCACTACACCACCACTAGCCATCCCACCAAGTCAATCAGCTCCACAACTCTTACTTTCCTTCCCAAATCTGAGTCATCCATGAGTCTCCTTCTCTCTTTCAGGGCTACAGTGGTGAACCCACTGTAGCTGGAATTTTGATGGCCACTGGTGAAACCAACAACTGGGAGAGTTTTCTTGTGGGGAAGAGCTCATGTGTGCTGTCTCCCAACCCATTCATTTTTAAGTACAGGAAGATGCAAACATAGTAGTTTTTCACATTAATTATTAACATAACTATTGATTTTGCCCCTTTCAGTAAGTCGGTCCCGATACCCCAATGGTTGCGGGGGGATGCTGGACAGTTCCCCAGCTGCATGGGAGGTCCAAGTGGTGCAGGCAGTAATGTTTCCTCCCTGGCCAAGTGTTACATAACAGGGCTGAAATTAGTCTATCTTTTGAAACATTCCTACTACTTATAATATCCAAGCCACCATAAATCACAGGGAAGAGGACCAAAGCTCTAGAGAATTCAGAAGATGCTGTCTTAGATTGAGGGGAAAAAAAAAAAAAAAGGATAACTCATTTCTAGTAGAGATAAACTATTGAAAAAGGTAAAAAGGTCTTGGGGAAAAAAGACAAAGTATTTGAGGTGAATCACAGTAGAGAGGGGTTTCTCATTTTGTAACCTATATCAGTGCTCACCCTTTCTTGTCTCTTCTTAAATTCATTCAGTGAAAAATTAACTGTTCAGAAGTGTAACATAACTATAAAAAGATGATGCCACTCGTTCACAAGAAGTGAATCTTCTAGGAAAGCAGCAGCAGATCCCCTGCTGATTCACTGTCTGAAGAAACAAAGTGTATGAAAAGAGTACAAAAACGAGACAGCCCCCTTCACTGTTCTTACAAAACAGTAATATTCTGGATTTATGTTGCAAACTTTGCTGCTTTAAGGAATCAAGCAGCTGGCCTGTCACAGAATAATGGCACAGCCTCTAGGACACAGAGTAGACTAAACAACGATAACCCACTTTCAGAACCTGGCAGAAATGCCCTAGCCTCAACCCATCCTTCTTAAACCACAGGCTCCCTCCTTGCTCTATTTAACATCAGCCACCTGTTTACAATTCTGTGCCTGAAAACTGCCATTACTCTATGGAGCTACAAAAATGTTGCATCTCTCATAAACCAAAAAATTTATGTGCATATCAGAGAAGGATGGAACCATCTTTTGGCTTGTTCTTATCACTTGTTTGAATTACTGTGTTTTCAAGAAGAAAGAAAAGAAACCCACAAACCAAACTGAACAAATGAAGACACTTTGCACTTGAACTGTCCCACACTGAGCAGCAAAGCTTTCTCTCTCTCAGCACTAGCACTGCCCAGACGAAGGAGCAGGAGGGTTGGTAAAGTAATTGTGATATATCATTAAATATTTTAAAGCAGTAACACTAGTTTTGGTATTTTTCCCCATCAGCGTTTAGCTAAGGTCAGTTATTCATGACATGTAATGAAAAGCTTTAAGAGTAACTCATGAAATGCTATGATTTTCAAACATGCCTTTGCAAAGAACAGAACAGCACACATGAAAGCAGCAAGGAAAATAAGTGGAAGAACATGGCTAAAAGCACTCATTTGTAGAAGCAGCATCATGAGAAGATAAAGCAGTGGGAAAAACATGTTTTCTTCTGTCCCATAACTTTGCCATATCGTCCTCCTTTTCCCTCCATGTTGGATGGCACAAGGATAGCTTAATCTCTTGTTTCTAATTTGCTCCATGCTCAGCCCACAGGGTCCCTGGTATGGTAAAGGCAGCCATCTCTCATCTGAAAAAGTCATCACATAAAACAGGGCAGACCTATCTACCGGATCTTTTCAAACCAAGTCATAGAAACAAAAGGAAGGTTTATTTGATCTGAATGATATGCAGCAGGCCAGGGGAAGAAGAGTGAAGAGGAGAATGTGCTTCCAACAGTCATTCCTGGAAGATGACTCAGGCTAAATGCACACAAACTGAACAGCAACACAGCTCTCCCATTTGCTCTAGGACTATTGGCCATGCTCCTCCCTACTGTCTTTGCAGATGTTTCCATGGGTTGACCTAAACAGGACCTTCGGGGCTGCATACATACTTCATTATCTGTCTATACAATATCTTTTCCAAAGACCAGGCCTGAGTTCACAGTTAACATATCCGAAAAGTCAACGTAATAGGAGCTTGCCTCCTGGCTGTCTCACTTTCAGATAGTGGAGGCCCAATTTTGCATTTATTGGCAGAATTTCATGCATCAAATTCCCTTTTTTTTTTTCAGCTGGACTAATCCACTAACTCCAATAATGTCATGGAGAGATGCATTTTCCCATTTTAGTTCATGTGCATTCCCTAGCTGCAGGGGAGATTAAGCTTCAATAAGGACTATTTTAAGAATCAGTTCAGCTTTTTCTTTTTTTTCTTTAAATTCTCAAACTCAACTATGAAATTGAACAAAACCAGACAATTTGTCATTAATCTGTCAATTTAGATAGACCTACTGAGCTAAGATAATGGCATATATTGAGTGGTACAAGCTCAAGAATTACATTGAGCTAGGAATGCACTAAGCTGCCATGAGAAATCTGTGGAGTCTTGGTGTGAACTCATGCTGTAATTCCCATTCATGGAAGGTCCTGTCAATCATGATGTATTAGAAATGATCTAAGACTTCTGGTGTTGCTCAAAACAATCTCTAAGCACCAAATCTACACGAACACTTAAGTTTTTAGGGTTTCTGACATAATGGTCTGTCATCAGCTGGGCAATTCAGTGCTCTCCCTGCATAAAGAAGTCAAGACAAATAAGCAAAAATGAAGATACAAGAATGGAAAGAAGCCCCAAAATTGAAAGGCAAATTTTAGATCATGCTGGAAAATATGCAGTAGGTCAACACAGAGTAATATATTCTGATCATACAAGGTAGACCAAGGGAAAGTGAGGAGCAAACCCCACCTCTAAAGCAAACGGAGGCACATGAACACATACTTCTCAGGGACTTGCAAACAAAGGTTTTGTCAAAAAAACAAAAAAAAAAACAAACAAAAAAAGAAGATAAAAACTTAAAGAATCAGTAAATTGTCTGCTTTCCTAAAATCTAAACAAAATCTCCAGCTGCAGTTAATGGCAACAAATTGCTCTTACCTCCTCTACACTGCTGATCATGTCCAGCAAGCAGAGGGCACGCACGTCCTTCAGCTTCACCCGCTGCCTCACACTGCTCCCTCTCTCATTTTTTGGCACAAGGCTTACCTGCCCTATGCTACTCCAATGACATGTTTGATCTGTGTGTATCTAAGTTGCCATAGAGTAGGATAAAACTTTGTAAATCTCCACTGTTCAAGCAGATTCTCTGAAGATGTGTCATTTTAACATATCTTTTCACTCTCTTTACACACCGTCCCTCCTCCTTCCTTCCCCTCCAGCTGAATTTCCCTTCCCATTTTCTTCAAAAATACTGCACACACCAAGTGAAAATGCAGCAGCTGCTCACTTGTTAAAATATTTATATTTTATTTATATTATTTATAAATATTTATATTTTATTTATATTTTCATTTTTTTCATTTACAGATTGAGCCAATTATGCTCTCTGACCTTAACAAAAAAAAATATAGAGCTGCATGTTTTATTCAATCTAAACAAACATGCAAAGAGTCAGTGGCATTTGAGGGAAGGCAAACACAAGTGACAGGTTGGGGGACGGGAGAAAGAACATGCTGGGTATTTTTTGAAATATAAACCTGCTTTCCAATCCTTTCTTGGGAACGTTTACTTTTGCATTAACACCACAAAGTATTTCAACGGCACTGTAAATATTTCTATTAATTTCCTAGTTTAGTTTAAATTTTTTTAGTATCCTAAATACAGAAAAAGGTAAATGTCTTTGAATGATCAACAAGATGAGAAGAACTTTGATGGGATGTTGGAGGGGCTCCTGTTCAGTACTGACCACATTCCACTACAACAGCCCAGTAATGATTTCAATAACTTGCTTTTCAGCCCAGTTATAGCAATCTCTGGAAATGCTACAGTCTCTGTAGTAATGTGCAGTTGATATGCATACCAAGAAAGGTGCATTTTCTGTAGTGGGAAGTATGAGAATTAAGAGCCGCTAGATTCAGCTGGATTAATATTAGTTGGGCACAGAAAGTCCATATGGAAATGATCAGTTAAATGAAGACTGTATGCTCAGTATGAACTTAAGTTCTTAAGTTAAGCAGAAAAATATATTACTTTTCAATTGTACAAGTGACCTTATTTTTTTTTTTGTCTTTTCCAGTAGAAAACTCCCACCATTCATTAAAGCACTTCTCATGCAACAGAGTCCTTAAAAGGAGACATGGCTCTTGCCCAAGAGCAAGACAAACATCTACCCAGCTCCTGCATCTCCTCAGCTCAGGGACTGAAAAAAATGGGTACTGCAGGTCTAATCATCTCTTTAATTTTTCTCTTCATTTACCTTTGTGTTTCAAACCGCTAGGCTTAATTACAGTTGGATAATATGCCATCAACTGAAGGCTTGAATTAAAACACGTCTTTGGGTTTTTAACCTTCTTGATTCACAGTTCTCTGAAAAATAATTTAAAAAAAAACCCTTCAAGTGGACAGTAGCTCCCTGGTAAGTTTCACACTTTCATTGCTCCCTAGCACAGACCCATGCACCTGCACTCTTTTAGCAAACAGCTGAAGTGACTGAGCACATCACTACCAGTGCTAAGGTGGTCCTAGCCCCTGCTTACATCTCCTTCCCATACTGAGCACCAGCTGCAAGCCTGGAATGTAGCCACCTGGGTTTATTTCATAATAGCTTTGGTTTCTGTAGCTTGCTTAAAGAGTTCAAATGACATGGACCATACAAAGCAGACTATCACACAGATGAAAATAGCTCTGCTTTTCTGTGGGGTTTTCACAGATTTTGATATTTTTGCTCATTTCTGGTGAGCAATTTCCAGGTAAGCCTTGCTGTTTCTCCCTAATTCACAGATGAAGAGAGCAACATTATATCAATCATCTAGATTAAGAAGACAGTCTTCTAACCTTTTATTGAAGTCAGATAAAATACTGGAAGGAGTAATGAAGAGTGTGTTAAAGAGGGCGTACCTAAGATGACAATTTTATGCAGCGCTTATCTGCTGCGCACATTAGTGTCCAAGAAAAGCCACAGCACCTACCAAGCACATTTCTAGAAGAGAATTATGGCTAAAAGAAATCTAATCAGGGCAGGAGGCAATGCCACCAATGGGAAGCTGAGGTGAAAATGCCTCCTCTATTTTCCCCTTTGTTGTGACAAGTTTTGCTTATTTTACCAGAACCAGATACTTCACATCACAAAAGGGCATAACCACCTCTGAAAGGAACCTCAGCTCAGGATATATATATTTAAACAATGCCAGTGCCAAATTCATTTTTCACAGGGAGAGTTGAGATGGTCAAGAACCGTCTGGTTCATATGGGTGGTGTTACTTCAGCAAGCCAAAACCCCATCAAAGAACTGAAAATCCCTTGGTGCTTCACAGAGGATGTGCATTGCTTCTGAAGGCAGATGAGAACCCCACCCAGGTTTAGCTATTTAGCCTTCACTCAAGAACTGACTTGCCACAAAATTTCACTGGATTGCAGTTCAGGGACCAGGCAGTCTTTCAGCAATCCCATTCTCCTTCCAGAACCACAGCACACCTATCCTCCATACTTTAGATGTGATACTGAAGCCAGATGTTCTGCAATGAAAAATAAGCTGTTGGTAATGCTGAGAAGATACATTATTGGTTGCAAAACACGAGGTTGATATCAGGCTAAAAATACACTAGAGGACTGAGGATTATCCACCAGCAGTATTCCACAGAAGGCACAGGGCAAGTGCCAAATGTGAGGCCATGGATGGGGAGCTGGAGGGGGCCAGCTACTTTTCCTTCATGCTGAATGACTGGTTCACCCCAGAGAAACCACAGCTGGAGCAAACATGGGCCCCATGCTGTCACTCTTCTGTCCTGCTACATGGTTTGAGCAAAAGGATGAGAAAGCCACGGCTCCTCATCTGCCCATAGCAAGTGTCTCAGCGGAGGACTTGTGGGACACGGAGAGGCTACGGGTACATGACAGCGCTTCTGGTAGGATAGCTGGGACATTTGCTATGACATTCGTTTTGGCTTGATGCTTTTACATTGCCTTCATGCAAGCTGTAGAAGAGCTGATATCTCATCAGGCACCAAGCCAACCAGTACTGAATTACATAATCCAGCTTTTCCTATTTTTTATTTTTAAACAGATGTGCAAGGAACAGTAAAGCAGGATTTACCTTATAATGAAGCCACCGCATCAAAGAACAGTAAGTTGACAAGGGAGTCTCTACACAATATTGGCTGAGCTGCCCACCAGACTTGGCCACTGTTTAATAATAGACCTGACCCTTGTCTTCCTGTCATGTCTCGCAAAATTCTCCCACAAGAAAAATGACTTTTCCACCCTGCCAAAAGGCTTAACAAGAGCACTCTGAGGCTGACGGCTTGTGTACAGCTAATGTAAGATGCCCTGACAAAACTCTTCCCCATTAATGCCAGGACATGCCACCTATAGTACATTTTTTGGAGCTGAGCATGTAGAAGTCATGGGGCATTGCACGGTGCTACATGCCCTCTGCTATGGGGCTGGGTGGAACCAGAATGACATGTCCCTGCATGGTGTGGCACCCGCCTGGTGCTCCACCCAGGGCTCCATACCTGAACAAATTCCTGGCATTTTCAGACCTCGGGCTCTGCTATTCCTGTACTTTTTTTTGTTGTTCCAAAGCATTCTGGAAAAATTAGTTGGTGTGCAAAATGTCTAGCTAAGGAAGTGGAATGCTCCAGCAGGTACTTGAGAGCCTCCTATTTCAGCTGGTGTAGCAAGGTCATTTACATCTCCTTCAATTTAACTTATACTCTTAAACAATTGTCTAATTAATAAAGTCATACCTAATAATCTGCAGGTTGCTAGGTCTCAAAGCTAAGGCACAACACAAACATCAGTTAGACTTTTTATTTTCTCTTCTTAATCATTCTCAGTCGTCTTTTTTTAGGGATCTATAAGGAACATGTTTACACTCAAGGAAGTGGAAGTACACACTAAGAAGTAGATTGCTATGGATACACAGAACAAGAGAGAGGAGTTTGCAGGCTTAGCTTGGGAGAATCCCCTCTACCCCTAAATGCAACTGTCTTCACATTGCAAGTACAACCTCACTGCTGAAGAATGCCCGAAGCAGCAAGGGAACAAGAGCTACAGCCAAGTTCCATTGTTTTATGTATCTGAATCAGTGACGAGACTAAAGTGTAGGGGTTGATCCAGGTTTTAATCCAAGTGTGTCTCTAATGAAATATGAAAATACATTTACATGCACAGAGTTTGTATATGTTTGGGAATACCTTTATGAGAGAATCCTTTGTTACTGCAGCAGATATCTTAGCTTATGAGAAATTAAAATAAAGACATCAATCTTGACCTGAATTTCCCTTTTTTCTCCTTGTATTTCTGAACTGCTTCTCTCATCTCTTACAAGGACTGTCCAAAACACCTGGTCTACTTATCTGCAAAGAGGGGTGGCATGGTCTCATGGAGCTGTATCAATAGTGACTATAACAGAAAGTTAGTGAGAAGAGGAGAACAAAACCCAAAATCACCAGACAGATTTAACATTACAGGGGAGTAATGGTGAAGGGAAAAGAATCAGAAATGAGCAAGAAGCAATATAAGAGCAGTGGTTATTTCCTTTTCATTTGTTGCTAATTTTTTTATTTATGTATAAATTGATCCTGTCTGTTTTTTTCATTGAGCCTCTGAAGGGAGAATATGGGCAAAAAGTTTAATACTAACTCTCCTGGGAACTTTGTAAATTCAATGTCGTCTTGATATATCGTTCCAAAAAGAGGCAGAAGGCACAATGCAAAATAACATAGCGGTGCTGTGTGGCAAGCAATATGTATTTGCAGAGGCATGTTGGATGAGAGTAAGCTGACAACAAAACTGAGAGCAAAACAAATGTAATCCAACATTAAACACTAAAACACAAGTGTACAGTGTAAAGAATACTTCCATCACGGTTGCAAGAACTGAGATGACTTTCCCACCGGTACTGCTGCCATAAACTTTCAAGGTAACCATGGAGCACTTGCAACATCATGAAAAAGTTACAGACCAAGAATAATATAATTTAGAAAAAAGAAAAAAAAAAGCTATAGATCATTCTTTTGAACTCACTTCAAATTAAATATTGTGGAAGGGAAAATCTGTAACCATCCTTTGGCAACTCTGCAACACAATGTCCTAACCTCACCTACTATTAAAATGGCCAAATGCTACTCCTTTAAAGAGTGCCATCAAAGCTACTTGAACCCATGCCTGGCTGAGGTGACCAAAGACCTTATTCAAACAAAGGCAACCACTTCTCCACTTCAAGGATCCCGTGCAAGAGTTTGTTTTACAATGGTCATCTCTGGGTACAAGCTTTCAGAGTTAAAGATTTAGAAACTGACTTCTTAACAACTGTGCACAGATTGATGGAAACCTTCTGTGTGGACAAAATAGTTCAAACTGTGTTTTTTTGGAAAACAGTCTTTCTAATATGGATTTTGGAGGCTATGAACTTGCTTTAGATGCAAGTCTTGTCCACAGCTTATTTATTGTTACAGCCTCTCCCTTAAAACAAAACAGAAAATTATCATTTATATTTCCCCCCAACTCCTTGGGACTAAGGCAGTCAGCCCTTCACATTACCATGGTGCTCTAATTTGAGATTACAATCATAATGCACAAAATAATTTATTGCCCTGACATACTCTGTGAAAAGTACCCAGCTCTGAAAACAGGCTCAGAAAAGAAAGTTTTCATCACCCAGTTCATAATAAAAGCATTTGAAAGAAGCAGAGGAATAAAATAGAAAACATATGTGCAACACAGATGTTGCAGGAAAAATATGTTTGTTACTAATGCAGTGGTGAAATTGGTCAAGACCACCACATCTGTTCTGAAGTACGGTTCTCATAAACACAAACAAGGCCACAAGCAAAGGCAAGATGCCTTTACCCTTTATGAGTGCTAGCCAGTGTAGTGTGTCCTCCCAAACTTCATGAGAGGCAGGGGTGCCAACACATTCATCTAGAGATCAGTGTCCCTCCTCTTCTGAGCATTAAGAGTGAGATGTCCTCCAAACAGCTCAGCACTGGTCCCTGGGAAAGTTGCTCCCTTATATAACTGCATCCATCTGCCTTGGGACACAGACAAACGCTATTGCAAACTTCTCTGGGAAAAGAGGGATATTACTGAAAAGAAACAAAACCAGAAAACCCATAAATTAGATGTATTTTCATCAGATTTCCCAACCCTCCAGATATTAGAAAAACTTCAGTTAGCATAGATGGAAACTATATTTTTGGAAACACAAAATTCAAGCATGTGTAAACTGAGAACAGCAAAGCACAGTCCACCCTGCAGAGAAATGTTTTCAGAGCATTCCCTCTCAACTCTGCAGCTAGAAATAAATACTTTTACTATCTAGGCAATCATGTTTTAAGCAGAAATTGTTACTCTCAATAGGATGTCAAAGTCAATAACAGTTTGTCTACTAAGACAAAATAGGAAAAAACAATAGTAGAAGTTTGGTACAGCGAGATTTGTATGTGTCCACAAAAATATAAAGAAAGGTGAAATGCCAACACTGTGTGCTTTTTGGGAGCAATTGTTGGATACAGTTAGTTAACAGAGAAATGCAAGATAGAAAATCAAGTCCAAAAAAAATCTTTTAATACATTGTGCTTGCATTGTGCTTCCATTGTGCTTGCAATGGAAACACATGTAATAAGGTGGTATGCTGCAATGCAGAGGTGGAAAAAATATAAGGGGAGGAAACAGCAGTATCAGATAATTAATTTTCCTCTAAACCTCATTTACAAAAGAAGGAAAGAAAGAAGGTTCTTAAAGGGTGCTCAGAGGTGAAAGCTAATATATAGCAACTCAATGGAAAAAAAATATATCTTGTACAGAGCAAGTTTCTATTAAGATTAATTACAAAACACTGTAAAATGCCTGGTTGTCATTTTCTTTACATCTCCATGACCTGCTCATTGTGCCCTTGAACTGTAGCGTTAGTTACACGCAATGTACTGTGAAGTAAAATGAGCAATGATTATCCATGCTCAAACTCCATCTATAGATTTAAAAAACATTGGTGAGTGGGCTATTAAAAGTAGATGCACCTTATTGATCTCCCCTTAAAGCAATTTACCGTTAGACAGCACTGTTTTCTCAGTGATGTTAGAGCAAAAATTGCTAATATTTATCTTGTTGGCAAGGACAGAACACATCAACACATTAGAGCTGAGATTTGTACCTTGTTCAGACAGCCCTAGGAGCTCATCCATTGTACACAGCACAGAACAGTATGTGTGCTAACATGCCAACGCTTTAAAAGAGGAGGATTAGCAAAAGAAGGAAATATTTTGCCATGCAATTGCATTTCTAAGTGATTCTCAATATTATCCACTCCTCAGTGTGTATTCTTCAAGGCAAGCAATTATAGAAAAAGCTTTCACTGCAAAATGACTGGAGATTTAATCCCACATTTCATCAAGACAAAAATATCTTTATCTATGATACTTTATTTGATGATCCCTGAGAGGGAAAAAGCACATATTGGAGAGTAAGACAGCTACACAGGAATGGGGCAGGGAGCAGAGCAAGAGATACCTTCATCTGACCAAAGAGTATATGAATCAGAAAAAGAACTGTTTGACCAGTTCCTTATGGCACCCTGGTTCAGGACAAATCCTCTTGCAAGGACTGACATGCCTTCCTCCCTTACAGCTTCCTGTTACACGTCTTTTTCCAGGTCCACTCACAAAATTCTTAGAAAAAATGCAGAAGCACTGCATTTTGCTTAATTCAGTGGAAAACCACACAGACCATGCTGCATTAGTCAGTGTTTTTTAAGGAAATACTGAGGTTCTACCTACACATCAGACTGAGTCTTGCCTGATGGGTTCAAAATCTGTCTTCCCTTACTAGGTATGACTTTGGGTACACACCTTTTCCCTTCCATAAACAGCCAGTCTCCAAAGCATGCTTCCCAGAAAGTCAAACAGTGATAAAAATATTAGTCATTGCAATGAAACAAAAGAGTGTGAGAGAAGGGTTTACTTTTTGTTTGGAGAAAGGGTAAACATGATAAACCCTATCCCTAATGACTGTGATCACCATCTAATCCAGACACTGGCTGGACCATGAGGAGGACACTGATAATGCCATCACGACATTAAGTCACTAGAAGCACTGATGTGTCAGAGGGCTAAGATGACATTAGTCTCTTCCTAGAAGACACTTATCCTTCTGTACCGCAAACCACTACCAACACTGTGTGTCCAAGCACCTACTGTTACAAGTTGAGGTGTATTTGTTTCATGACACACAACAATGTTGTGTGCCACAGTATGAAGCCACCCTGATCTTGACCTGCATTCCTCTGCTGCTCCAGTCTGGAGAATTATTTGTGTGTGTATGCCATCTTTCTCTTCTACTAGTTATCTGCAACATTTGAGATTATTTCCAACTCAGGTAAACCATGTTCTCAGAAACTCTGAGGTGGATCCATGGAATGGATTTACTAGTTTGGGGAAATAACTGAAAATCCAACCTCACGTCTACCCATTGGGAAGTACAACTTTCAGACTAGATAGTCCCCCAAATGTAATACTGTAGTAACAAATTGGCTCTTATTCACCTAACAGTATTCGTTTTGTTCACAAAGAACACAGAAGACACTAGCAGAATGTTGAAATGCCTTGAATAATCTAACGTTGGTGCCCCTGAGATTAACTGATCAGCTGCAATAGGAACCAATATCTGAAAGCTCTTGAGAATCATGGACCACTGTCCTCCTTTTGACAGTTTCTGGGAACACATTCTAGAAAAACAAGGATGCATCTCAAAAGGGCCTAGGGAGACAACAGGAACAACAGAAATCCTGCATCCCAATAACACTGGCAAAAATAGCAAAGTCCTCTACAAGCAGTGTTTATTTGATGCTTGCCATTGCGGAGTTGAGCGAAGGTAAGTACAGAAGCAGATCTGTGCCAGAACAAAGAAGACACATTTCAACCTTTGCAAAAAGAGGCATTTTTGTCACACATAGATCATGTGTGCCTAGGAACCATTCCTGTAACAAACTGTAACTGACATGTAATCAAAACTGGAATCAGAACACAGAACAACAACAAAATCCTTGCAGCTGCCTTGACATCACACATTTGGATTGCAGAAGTCATCAGCTACATTCTCCTTCTGCCATTATACAAAATAGCCACTTCTGGCAGTGATGACCAAGAGGCACCATGCCTTCAGACACACACATACGCTTCATGCTCTTGAGCTCCAGTTCCCTGTTCTGGCTTTCGAGAGCCTGTAAGTGCCTAAGTTAACTGTTAAAACACACAACTGCGTAACTGTATCTTGTCTGGCAGATTAGATTCTTCTATCATATTCATCATACAAACAAACATTAGTTACAAATAATGCCACCACTATAAAACAGGTACAGCTTGTGAACTTTGACAGTTTAAAGGAAAAAAGATCAAGCTTTTGGAAAAGGCACCAGTACATTCAGGTTCAGCATGTCCTGAACCTCCAAAAAACCTTCATCTGACCATAACAGAGCTTCAAGTCTCACTTTATAAAGGGCTTCTGGAGCTGTATCAATCACATTTTTATCACACGTTTTAAGAAAAAGAAAGTTGCTACTGAAGTAAAGAATACACCACAGGTGTATTATTTCCTTATGTTAAAGTAAATACTCATTAATACGCTGGAGATGTGTGATTTACAAAGTTCTGGGCTTGATCCCACAAGTCACACTCACATGCGTAAACTTGCTGTCTTTAAATCAGCGTGAGCTGAGGTTATCAATGCCTCTCCAGGAAAACCTTGTAAAACAGCTGTATTTTGCACTTTTAACTGTTCTTTCAGTATTTACAGACAGGAGACCGTCAGTAAACAGATAATACTTTCATGGTACACTCCATTTTTATACTATTTAAAGAGAAGTTAATTTTACCATGAAAGCTTGGTTTTCACTGAATAACACTTTAGCATAGATGCTTTGGTTCTGCTTAAATCCACAGGACTTCCACAGTATCTGCATCATCAGTTATTATTGCAGTTAATTGAATCAATCTGTGATTCACCAAATCTGTACAGGCAAAATGCAGGGACTACTTTCAATTCAGACAAGATTTCTACTGGTTCCAGTGCCTTCTAGCGACATCCCGGTATAGAAATATGACAATAAGAACAGTTTATTGTTACAAAATAGTGCATGGTATTTTCCATTAACAACTAAATGTACCTTAAATCCTCAAAACGGTTGATATCAAAGAGGATAAACTTTCTGAATCAGCACTGCTGATTCGCAGAGGCATTTACCGAATTTTGCAAACTAGATGGTGGCAATTTGCCCAGCTTGTCCAAGTGATTAGCACTCATTCAAAAATGAGCAGAGACATTTGAAGTGAACAACAAGCATCTGAGCACTCCTGGAAATTTTTCAGTGTGTGGAAGCTGGAGATTTTGTTCCAAGAAAGTAGCTTTAGCTGCAAGATGCACAATGATCATCTTACAAATTGTCTCCTGGAGCTCCACAAGTGCACACTAAGGACAGGCGTAGACTCCCCTTTTAGATGTGCAAAATTACTCATGCAGATGAAAAGCCACAAAGCTAACAGGGAAAGAGCACAGAAACAACAGCAGGGTCTTCTTCTGCCTGTCTGAATATGGCTGTCAAGAGGAAAATGAAAACCGGTTCAGGAACTTTGATTCCTGGGAATACCAGGAAGTTGAGGGAGCTGCTTTTCAAAGCCATTTATGGCAGCTATGTGAAGCATCTAGGGATCAGAAGAGTGCAGTAGCCAGCACTAGCAAATCAGCAGGAATCACATCAAAACAGTTGAAAGACTGCAGGTTAACAGCCTCTAGCCCATTCAGCAATGACCTGGTTAACTATAAAGCATTTTATAATGATCTGATTGTTTTTAAGTCTTTACAGATCAGCAAAATAATTTTAAAAGCACAATCCCATAAACCATATAAACAGCATTCACACCTTTGGAATGAGCTTCCTTCTAAAAATCCAAAAACACATTGAAAAGATGTCTATGTGGGGCAAGGCTCTAGGATGGAAAACTAACCCAAGGTGGCTTTTTTTTTTTTTTTTCCCCTGGAAATAGCTAGAGGTGAAAGGAAGTTCTCTAAAAATCATCTGTAAATTTCACCAGTCCTCAAAATCTTTGCTTTGATCATCTGTTTCCTGCTGTCAAATCATCCTGCCATATGCCAACCTGATGCCCATGGTGTCACTAAAAGCATGAACAGCCTATGTTTCATTGAACTACCATACTACAGTTGCGCTGGCAACAACTCATGTTGAAGAACAGGCAAGACCAAATTTGTGCAGTACTGAGGTCATTGCTATGGATGCTCCTGGTGTCTTTTCTCCTTCAAAACATACACTGTTCAGATCCCCATGAATCAGAGTAAGAATCAAATAAATGAATTTCAGGATGTCTCAGGACGTCTCAGGACTGCTTTCCAGTCATTTAGATTGTAATAATCTCGCCATCATGTTCCCTTTTGCAGAGGTGGCAGCAGCAGAATGAAGCAGCCAGGAGAGCAGTGAAGACTAAAAGATGATATTTTCTCTCTTTCCATCAACCTGCTGCTGAACAATTTCCTGAACCACAGGCCACTTGACAGATTTTTCATTTACAAACATCCCCTGCTTGCTCCTTTAACATATATAAACACTGTGGCATTGAGTTAAAGTGCTTAAATAAAATTCCTTGGATGCCCGTCTAAACTCAGGTTTCAAACAAAGCTGTCAAGTTCATGGCACAGACTGTAATGTATGGTTGCAAGACAGTGGTATTTATGAAAAAGCAGCCACAGGGAAGCTAAAGGTGTGTACTTAGAAAACGAAAGGCATTGGCCTGCCTGATCCCTTTTACAGGAAGAAACTCATTAGTGGCACAGGGCTATGCCTGCAGGGATGGGTAAAGGACCTGTCCTGATAACATTTAGACCCCAGATCAGTTTCAGCGAGATTCATCACATGCTTAAAGCAAAGCAAAAGTGTAACTGTTTGAGGAATCCCCCTTTGATAATGCTTGTCACTGTAAGAGCACCAAGTATTTATTACTGCCTTGGGCAACTTGCAAACTCGCAAAGAGATGTTAAATTCCTGTACTCAGAAGGGAAAAGGTCATTGAAATTTAGATCCCACAGCAAGGTGGACAGATCCGAGGAAGGCGGAGGGAGCCCTTATGAAATGCTACAAAGTAACATCTTTTGCTGCCCTAGTTCAGAGCCAGGTACCAAAGTCTCTTTCAGCATAAAAAGTCTCTCCCAATACACTGTCCTGTTTTGGAAACACAACTTGGGACACTGGAAACACTTAAGGTTTCCAGATACATTCCTTAAAAATCTTCTGTGCAGTCTTTTGTTTTTTTCCCTGTACTTTTACCCAAAATCCACTGGCTTCAAAAACTGCCGGAGCAAAATATTTAAAAGAAGTTTTATTGAGCTGAAAGCAACAGCCTTACAGTTATTAACTTTATTGGCTTCGCTTTGAAAGTCCCATTTTCAGCATATTGGGACAGTATTGGAAACACTTGTTAAAATAGAGAGCCCTTTATGTCCAGGAATTGTTTGGTATATTTGACCAGAAAGACAAAAAAAATTCTGAAGTACTTATGTCAAGCAGCATTCAAGACACAACTGGATAAAGCCAAACTACTAGGAGATTCCAGAAGATCAGGAGGTGACTGCTCTGAAAGGCCAATGAAAACATAACACATGGAAAAGAAGATGAAATGAGTGTTGAGGAGCCTAAAACAGTCTCTGAACTCATTCCACTGCTGCTGGACACGTTGTCGCAGGGTGCTGTTGTCCAAAGACTGCTGGAACAGTGAAGCCTACACTTCGCTTTCATAGCAGAACTGGCCTGAATAACAAATACAGAGTTATCCTCTCATGCAAGCACTGTGCGCAAAAATCTCCAAAAATCTCTCCTTTGAGCCTGAAGGCGGGTTATTGCACCAGAGTTTTTGTGCCAGACCTGGCCTGAAGCTCTAGTTGGTACAACATATCACCCGTCATCCTTGACAGCAACATCTGTTCTCCTTCTCATGAGCGCTTCTCTCCCTTTACACTCACAGGACGGGAGAGACTGAAGGCCCGGCCTGGCCTTCAGCAAACACAAGGCACCATGAAAACCCAGGGCTTGAATGCAGTACCCCTGACCCAGGCAAGGCTGCAGCACTGAGACAGCCACAGGGAGATGCAAGCAGAAAAGGGCGCGTCCACTTGTGGTTGGGGCCTCAGAGCACCCATCCACTACCAACGTGTGCCATGGAAAGAGGTCACCCAGTTTCATTTCTTTTTAACAGCACATTGAGGCTGTTGCTCTGCAATGGAGGGGATTTGGAAGAAAATGACAACTTGGAGGAGTGGTTGTATGTCTCCACCAGCTTGCTTGTTGCTCCTCTCAGCAGCACCAACAAACCAACCACTGGCAGGTAGCATGGGGCCTGCCATTTTGTCTTTCTAAGAGAAGATTTTTAACCCAGGCCAGTGCAGCAACTAATTGCAAAGAACAGCAGTATTTGAGGAGTGCTAGGATATGCCAGGGTGCAGAGGAGCAAAGCCATAGGCCTCCCTATGCCATCAGTGCCACCAGTACTTCTTCTGATCTGAGGATGAGCAAACTGCAAAAAAGCAGTGTGAATTCAACGCTGTTGCAAGCACCTTTAGTCACAAATAACCTCCTCTTCAGGTAGGGTTTCCAGGTTCACAGAAGAGATCAGAGCTCTCCAGGAGTGCTCCTGAAGCCGCTCTGCAGTGTTACCAAGCAAAGAAGAAAGCAAAATGTTTAAAAGATATATATATATATATATATTTGGCTTTTCTAAGCACATTCCCTTTTTTAGTATTAGAGGATAATGACTTTTGCTACACTGCAGTGCAATTACAGAAATAACTCTATTTAAATAGCATATTTTATCGTGAGAGATCCAGGGGTATTTATGAACCATAGGCCAGTTCTTTTAGCTCAGAAATGTGTGCAACTGCAAATGAACACCTCATGGGTTTATTCAGTGCAAACATTTGCATGTGCAAACAGCCAGATACTTGTTCCATTTCATCTGCTTATAAATAAACAAACAGAAAAACATGCTATTTGCAAAATTTGTTTGTAGATCTAAAATTTGCTTGCTTTTAGAAAAATACTGAAAAAGCTTGAAGAAAAGCACTATAATAAAATAAGAAATTCAAGTGTGGTCCTGTTACAGATTCCATAATAACTATATTTAATTACACCCAGGTATACCAGTTTGCCTCCACTTTTTTGGTGCTTGTTTTGCTATCACTTTAGAACAATATCTCCCACGAACTCTGAGGAGTGGTGACAGCTGCTGTTTAATCAGTACAGCCATTAGCTCTAGTTCTGCTTAATGGCTGAGCATTCTACTGATGGTCAGGACTTCAGTGATGGAGCAAAGGCAAAAGCCTAAACCTCAATTTTATTTCAGAAGAAGCTATGATGAAGATTTTTTTTTTTAAGTGTTAGATAGCAACAAAATTTCTGTAAGGATCATTGTTGGGATGTCTTGAAAATAGGAACAGTCCTTTTGGCCAAGTGCAGTACTATATTCCTGAACACCATTCCTATGGGAGTGCTGAGGTTGTGAGGAAGAAGGAATCTTCCTCCCACTGCAAAACTACTTTAAGTCTGATGGCTGAAACAGCCTTTTGCAGCTACAACGCTCCTCTGTTCCAGAGAGCTTGGGGCACAAGGAGAAAAACCCTGCTAGATTTCAAATGCTTCCAGATGAGCTGTAAGTAAACCAAAGTGAAAAACCCACCAACATCCTAACCAATTTTACAATTCCTCCACAACTGAGGATCCCAACGCAGTCAAGAAATTGTTAAGCGCTGGGAAAAGCAGTTATGAAACCCTGCTTCAAACTGAAAAACTGCTGCTAATGAGGTGAGGAAGGGCAACACCACTCCAAAAGCCATACTGCCCCCCTTAAACGCTTAAAACACATGTAGAGGGGACTTGCACCACCATTGGGACATCCTGACACATTTTTGGTTGAAATTATGATTTTTGCTTGATAATTTTACCAGGGAAACCAACTGGGCCTTTTGAATCTGACTAGGGTCCAAGCAAATACCACATCATTCTAAAATGTTCTCCTCATGCTAGCAATTGCCATCTCACAATTAGAAGTGAAACCAGACCATCTTCCTCAGCATAGGGTTCATTATTATTATAATTAGCATGAAAAACACCTAGATTAAGGCTGCTATTTATTCTAACAAAGCCAAGGCGCACTTAGTGAACTGCTTTCATGTGGTTTGTGATATCTACTGTTATCTGATGTTTTGAATATGAATTGCTGCAACAGAGTGCTAAGCCTCTGCTATAGAGGCCAGGGCAGAAGACAGGATTCGATTTACTTCAAGTGGATATGATTCACTAGTTTTTTTTAGAAGGGTGAGCAGTTCTCCATTTTATGTCTGTGCCATACATAAAGTTAAATTTATCATTTTGTTAAGTTTTTGTGCAACAATGATTTTTTGAGCTCTTTTTCTGAATTAAAATTGAGCACCAAGCCAGTCTGTATTCTCCAAAATTGAACAAATAGAAGTCCCTAACAGATGTTAAACTGCATGCTGTATTTAAAAGGCATGTAGAGCACAAGTGTATTAAAGAAAAAATTAGTGCATTAGTAATGGTTCTGTAGTACCAGTTTTCCTTCTCTTTTCTTTCCAGTAGAAAATATTTTGTAAGAAAAGTGCACTGCTAAACAAACAAACAAATAAAAACCCATAGAAAACACAGTATGTGGTATCAGCTGCATCTTGGTGCCCTGCTCACAAGAGAAACAAACCGTCCTAGTGCCATGAAATAAATACAGGAGAGCGCAGACTTTAATCCAGAGGGCTACTTCATACCGAGTTATTCTTGATGAGCTTTGCACGCACTCACTGCTATTTTACTATGTCCCCAGCCACACCCTGTGTTCTTCCCAAGTATCTGCTCTCCATTAAACAGACAGCTTTCAGCTTTCCTAATCTGCTTTGACTTTTCAGAGTGGATATAGCCACACATGAAGTTTCACCAATAGATCAGTTTATGTTCACGTCCAAGTTTACAACAGTACAGCTTTTCCATAAAGGCTATCGCTTGCTTGTGAGATGCAACAGCACACAATGTAAATACAGGGGCCATGCAGAGGCTTCTTCTGGAGACCCTCTCAATGGAGGTTGCAGGACCAGTCACTTCCTCCTTGTTGCCACCAGACCATCCGAAACGCTGCCCACCCCCCTGCTCCTTCAGGAGATACTGGAGTAGAAACCTTGGTGCCAAAAGCTGCTGGAACAAAGAAACTGTCTGATTTTAAGGTCCTCAGAGAAGGCAGGAAGCAGTTTCACTAATCAAGATACTTAAGATAGAGCAGAGGAGGAAGGGGAGCATGTATTTGTCCCAGTTTTTAATATAGATAAGAGGAGCTCTGCTCCACCAAGCTGAATTTTTTGTTTCCTTTGTGAAACTTACAGAGGAGTTCCACACGGTGGAACAGAACAGGGCTGTTTAGCACCTGAGGCAAAGAACAAACGTTTATTAACCAGGAGAAAATATTCCTGCTCAGACATGGCATGGCATGTAAAACTGATGAAAAGTCACCCCAGCCTTCTACATTAATCAGACTGAGCTCTTCATTAGGAGGTAAAAGATGTGTCTGTCCTGCATGCCCATCATAGCTTTACTTTTCATTTTCTTTCATTTTTTTCTAATTTTAAACAAAATACAAGTTTTTTCAATTTAGTTTAATTAATTTGTCATTCTTAGCTACAGCCATTTGCTAGATGCCTCACAGCTTCCACGTAAAAGGGTCTGTTTTCATTACTAAGCATATGGTTTTCTAATCATTTCATACTTCTAACTTCCATTCATCCTTCCATCTCTTCAGACAATTGAAAACACGCTATCTTATTTTAAATGCTTAGAGAAAATACGTGCGTTCAACAAACTTGAGAAGTGTTTAAGATCCCAAAGCTTAAAGAATGCACAAGTGAAGAAGAATCTTTACATGTGAAAGCAGTAGAGACTTCAGGATATGGAGCTGTTGTAAAAACATTTATTTACAGTTTTCAGTTATTTCATTTGAACACTAAGCACAGCAATTGTCAACCAAAATTCTGCTGAAGCTAACAATCAAAGTAACATTCTCCACTGGTATCAGGGTCACAGGATCAACATCCAGTACACACTATTTCCCACTGCAAAAATAATCTAACTTATTTCTGTGGCAATATCCCTTATTTGTGCTTCCTCACTACAGCATGGGAGTGCAGTGTCCTCCCACACATACTAAATGCAACCACTGAATTTGGATGAGTAATGACTGGCTGGGCTGAAATGACTCCACTAAAATGTTCCTCCACCACAGTGTCTGTAGCCTTCCTTGTTTTCTTTTAGTCCAGACTACAAAGTCCAAAGATTCAAGCAGGCACCTCCTGCTTATGTCAAAGATTTAGCATAAGTAAAGTTCATGCTTTCATGCTTGCTCAGTAATGCAAACAGAGCACGCTGTCACCTGGAAGTGACTAAAGGAACAGAAACAGGATGACAGGCAGGAATGATACACCTTAAAAAAAATACTTGGATGAAATACAAATCATGATACAATTACATGTACAAAACAGGACAGCAGCATGCATCTCAGCAGTACTATAGCTCCTAATTGCATGCAACAATCTTGCCAGGTAGCAAGTTACTCATCAGATCTATGACCTCAGCACAAGCCAGATCATTGTTCTTCTAAACACATTTCCCAGATAAAGGTGGGAAAAGCTAGTTACCACCCCCAGAAGACTGGGAGTCTCTCTCTTGACTTCCTTCTCTCCCATTTGTAAAAGATTGGTTACAGTAATTTTCTTCACAGGCAGCCTTAGAAGGAGTCTGTGACTTCAAGGCAGAAATTCTGAAAAATCTAAAGATAACTCCCACTGCTGATACAGAAACTGCAATGATGAGGAATGTCTCACAGAACCCATGTTCCAATCAGCTGCCCATGGAATAGAACTAACCCCTTGCTCAAAGCACCTTCTTCCTACCAGCCCCACAATAAAGCCTTTGCTCTTCCAAATGCTGAGGAATGACACAATGCAAGCAGAATGTGTAGTTTTATTCCCCCAACCAAGGTCTAAACTCTAGACCTCTGAGTATCTTATGCAAAAAGGATTTAACAGTCTGCAGCATTGCCACAAGCATTTAACTATTTTCCAGTGAGCAGCAATTCAAAATGTTGGAAAGAACCCAGAAATCTCTCCCGGAAGATGAACACATGGAACTCAACCATGTTATCTACAAGAGCTTGGAGACATCCCAACGACAGGTTAGAACAGCCTTGACATATCTGATGCTCCAGCAAGAGCCCTCTGGGAATGGTTCATGTCAATCTGTGCAGCTGCAAACATCCAGCTTCCATACATAAGATCAGGAGAAGCCCAGGGTTCACCCTGACAGCAAGAAAACTAACAGCTTCAAAGTCAGGGGTACAAAAACAGTTTTCCTTTTTGAAGGGTGAGTGATCCATCAAGGGAGGCAGCCAAGATGCATGTAGAGATGTTCAGCAGCCTTCTAGTTGCAATGCTCCACTGCAGAAGCACCTTAAATGCTACCTATACTAAATCCTGCCTGCGTTTCGATCTGCTAGTAGACACAGTCAAGTGGGCCAGTAAGCCTAACAAATGAGTTTTCCACCAAAGAAGGATAGAGATCCACTGCAAACATGAATCATGAATCATTTGATGAAGTGACAGTAGAAGTTCTTCCAACCTACCATCTCCTAAGATTTATATAAAAGTCAACTTTCTGAACCATCACCCACTCAACTGTCTCCGTTCAGCTCTTAATATCAGATTATGTTTCTCAGGGGTGGCACTACACACAGCACCTCCTCTGATTTATCCTTAATTAAGACCTAAATCTGCCTATCAACAGGACCATTTCTTCCAGCTCAGAACAAAAGCCCTTGCACACACACAACCTTCTTACTGACAGCTGGTTGTATAGACTATGTGCCAAGATAGATTCTTTCATCTCAGTCATACCTTTGATGCTCTCAAAGAAGTCACCACAGCTAATTGCTTCTAATTCATGCAGCCTACAGTAAGACTTCTGGGTTTGTGCTGTCCTAGAGAACCCAATTCATGTTTCTGGTCTTCCTGAGCCTTCACTGATGCCAATTGCTCACAGTTCAGAGGTAGCTCACTGGTGATTTAAATGCCTCCAGAAATGGGCAGTCTTCCTTCTGGTGGAATTGATGGTACTGAGCAGAGGTGATTGCTTCAGCCAGTCCAGCCTGATTCAGGAGCATGTGTCTGAACTTGACCTCCTTCTAACAGTGAGGCACAGTTTCATACTGCAAATGTAGGTCTAGGATTGAAAAGGAGTATATGAAAAATTTCCATTTCATAAAGCACTTTTACTGGCAGAGAAAATTTCACTGATTTGTCACCAGAAAGGTCAAAATTGGGCACTACAAGGAAGTAGCTCTATTTCACATACCTATTCTACTAACCATAGAATAATTTCTGGAATTAAATTGTTCAGGGGGTCTTTTGAATTGTACAATGGAACGTTTGAAAGATTATGAATCAACATCCTCGAACTGGCCCTAGGGAAACAATTGTCTTGTCATTTTTTAAATGTTATCACAGCAAGACCTAAGTTTTGAACTCAACAGGTAATCAAAACAACATACCTGCTCTTCTGGAAGGTGAAAAATAGAGATAACTTTCAGATGAAAAGCAGCAAGTGGGACCCACCCCCCATTTAGTCACATCATTGTCTCTTCACCAACTTCCTACTCTCTCTTTGCATAGCAGGCTTGTCTCAGGCTGATTGTCAACAGGGCACACAGAGCTTGTCACCAGCCTTATCTTCACGTAGTAATCCCAGGTATCTTTAAGAGGCATGAACAACTTTGCATAGCGTAATTGTGAATAGCCCATGTGCTTAACAGGGTGAGATCTGCTATGAGCCTTTCAGGTCACCTCACCTCCACCTCTGAAGTATGGAAACGCACCTCTTCTCAGCCCCATGGAGCCAAAAGCGGATTTCAACAGAGGCAATCACACAGAAGCATCTACTTCCCCCTCAGTGAGTGGTAGGGCTGAGATTCAAAATCAATATTTTATACACTGCTTCTGCTTATTTAATCTAGCAGCTTGCACCATGTTTTGAAGAAACAGTGAGAAGACTGAATTGAAAAGAGTCATAAAGTCTAGGAACTGCTTTTTGTTCTGTTGTGTTTTTTCTCTCTCCGAATATGTATGAAGTTGTTGGACATTCCCATCAGTTTCTAGCCTTGTCTTTAAAGACAGTAATATGCTTAAATAGCTGGGAATTAGGTTTCAATTATTATAATTCCCCAGAGGCATTTTTATTCTTTATTCTTCATTATGCAAATAATATGAAGCAAGATTGGTTTTTATGAGCCCACCCACAAAGGCATCAAATATGCTGACTCTTAATAATAAATTTGGAATGAAGAACCTAGTCTTGGTGAAAGTAAGAAAAGAAAAATAAAACTGCCAAGAACCTTCTGCACTCCCCTGCACACACACACTGGCTGCCAAAAGCCACATCCATCTTTTCGTCCCTACAAAGGTACCTGCAGAATCCAAGAACTAGCAATGCTGGCACATGGAACTCCTAGTGTTTAGGCTCCTCTTGCTGATGCTTCTTGTACTGAAGCCATGGTTCAGGGTAGGCACACTTTCTCCTCCTTTCTTAAAAGAATTCAGGGGAGAAAAAATGACCTGGAAGCTTTGTTCCCATCCTGTTCTCTGGGCACTTGTGTGGGATGGGCAGAAGCCACACCACTGGGTGCTCACTGTACCCTGATGATGTTGAAATGGCTGAGGAGCCGGAACAATAACGTAAAAATCAGTGGGTGTAGACCCAGAGCAGGCAGTTAATACAAATATTAATATAGTCATTTAGTAAAATAATCCACTTACTTTGTTCACACAGTAGAAATTTTAGGTCTTGAAAATTAACTTTCATCCTCTGGGAATGGAGTCTCATGGTTGGCTTCAAAGATTCTGGCACCAAGTGCAGACCTTTCATTTAATTGCTCTCTTTTGAAATGGAGTATTAAGTCAAATGAAATTGAATATAAAAGAGAGGCCATACTGGAGCTGATGGGAACAAACAAAGCTAACACAGACTACATCCATCCCCTTTTCCCCATCTGTAACATTACTAAAGGAAGCATATTTTCCCACTTAGCCCCCAGAAAATGCTCCACCAGGATGGGAAGATTGTTTTGGGTGGAAAAAACTACACTTCTCATTTATTTATTTATTCATCATACAACAGTATTTACAGACTGCATATCCAAGGCTGGCATTCTCAGAACTACTGACATTAGTATAGCTCTCTTCTCTTTGTAATAAATGCACTAGTATCAGCAGTGGCTGAGTTAACTAATCTACTCAAAAAAAAGTATGGGCAATGCTTTTAAATATGCAAGGTTCCTGTGCAGCAGACATGAAAATATGAATATATGGATACAAACATTTCCAAACACAAATGCACCAACATTCACACTTCCATGGACACCGGTGGCTCAGGTTTTTTTGCTGGTTACTTGCTCCGAAAGTAATGTCTCCTATTTATTTCCATGGAAACTACAACATGTACAAAAAATATAATAACACTATTCAATAGTGATTCAAATTTTCAGCTACAAAACACTGTTTTTCAACATAGTCATCACCATTAGCTGCCACCATCAGGAGGCATTACTTTTGGATCAGCTTTTTTTATTTTTTTCCAGTGTGCTACAATTTACATCTGCATATCCTCCATTAAAAAGAAAATACCAATGGCAATAGCTTGAACTCTGGTTCATTTGCCGGTCCAAAGTGATACGCAAATGAAAGGGAACAGCTACTCAGAGGATTGTACCTATTAACAAAGGATAAATTGCTTAGCTTAGCCAAACATTTACAGGCAGAAAAAAGTGGGTTTTTTTTCTTTTTTTTTTGTGATAATGGCAAAGTTTTCTACTCTTTTGACAGAAGTTGAGGACTCTGCTTACTTAAAGCTTCCAAAATTTAAATGAAACTATTGCATGCATTGCATCAATCCAGTTAAATCAACAATTACAAAAGCTACAAGTATGAAATTTCTAGAGTGCAAAGAGACAGCTTTCTTAATCGGAGAGCCCTGAAAGAAAATCAAACATTTGGTACTGGGTTTTTGTTTAGCACTTTAAAAATTTGTTTTCCCTTCCCTTGTAAATCACCTCAGAGGAGTTCTTGCAGACTGGTTGTCTGACATCAGAAGGGACACAGCCATCTACTTTGTTTTGCACTGGGGAGTGCATGTAACTCACATGAAGATAAGATGTGGCCCTGGAAAGGACGTGCAATCTGGAACTACATGGTTGCTAATGAGGGATTCCATACATACAAGCAACATGTCCTACCAAAATGCACAGGCAAAGTAGATCAAAGCCACCACATACGTTTAAGTAAGGAGACAAATCCTTTCTTTGGGCAAATACAGAAACGAATGCTGCTCCCTGCCACTGCACATGGGGAGTTCTCTGTGCAGGCACAGATCCATACTGTACTGTAAATTATGGCCTGCTATAAATGAAAAACGCTGATTTGGGGATTGTTCACTTTGTTATAATTTTCCAAGAGTAATATCCTGCAGGGAACAGCCAAGTTAATACAATGTTTCCACTCAAAAATTGGCAGCCTGAACATAGCCAATGGGGTGTATTTAATGAGAGTTTGCCTGCTGATAAAATGTTATTGCAGAACATGCAGGCTAAGGAGAGTCTGTTATTTTCCATGCGAGAATGTAACCCTAGACTAGCAAAACTGGGTAACTAGCGATAGTTCTCTGGATTTGTAATTGTCTGTATATTTTTACTCTGTTTTAAACATGTTCTGTAATTTGTAAGTCTTTCAGACATTGGAAGCACTCAGACACTGTTTTGTCTGGTTTATTCTCACAGGTAACAGCTTCTGATCTGCCCATGGATGCGACTCACACTGGTTGTTTCAACTCACAGCCCCAGTGCGTGGCTGGACGTGCCATGCAGCATTCATCGACTTGATCTGAACACGGAACTAATCACTTCCGACACAAGTATGTGCTGGATCTTTATTGAACTACTCATGGATGGCTCAGTATTTTCTCTGAACTTCTTATTTCTGGCTAGGCAGTGAATAATTCAAGACTGAAATGTGAAACTACAGTAATGTAGTAAACAAAAGCTGGTATTGAGCAACTGAACTGAAAAAAAATCTGAAGCGCCAAAAAGCCCCTGCTGCTCTGCTCTAAGCACTGCACAGAGATAACAGATGTGTGCAGCCCTGAAACCACCCCTGCTGCCCTTTCCCCAGTCCTGCCCAGCACTCCTTTCACATCCATCAATTTACATAAAGCTCACAAGTTGCTTGGGTCTTAGATCCATGGAAATGTGCAGTGAGAAGCTCCATTTCTGGCTACATCTCAGTAATTAAGACCGTGCCCATGTGAACCAGTGCGCAGATACGTGTTCAGTTTCTGCGACCATCACCAGACGCTGGATCAGTGCGTAAACACCAAGAGCGCAGAGGAAGAAGCCAAGTTCCTGGGGCAAGAACCACAGGAGCCCTTTGGACTGAACACAGGAGGATGCACAGATGCACACTAACAAATGCTATGCATGATATGAGTTGTTTACAGTGACAGCTTTGACACATTTTGTAGAATATTGTTTTGCAACAAAACTGTTTTGCATTCAGTATTGCGCAGGAGGGGAAACAAAACCCCAAACACTGACTTGAGATTTCAGGCCAAATATTTCCTAGAAGCTACTCAATAAGCATGTGTGGGTATGATGTACGTGGGTCAGTACATCAGTGTAACTCCTCAGCTCCTTTCTTGACCCCCCCATTTACAATGTAGGGAATCTGCTAATGCCTAAATGGTAGGGAAGGTCAAGGATTTATTGTGAGAAAACCAACAGTAACTTAGCTGCCTCTCTGGAATACTAGAAACAGCCAAATTGCACAGCTTAGGAAGAAAAATAAAAGTTACTCTTTAATTTAGGATTTTAAAGAAACCACAGCTCTGCCAGTCCTAGAGTCAACTACCCAAGCATACAGACTCACTGTATGTTTTCAGAAACCGAAGGCAGCAAGTTCTTCCTTCCTAGACAGGGCTCCTTCTACACAATGCAATAACAAGTTTTCCAAAGGGAGAAATAGGCTTTTACAAACCTACTTGGTTATAGACATACTGAAACCTCAATAACCTTCCCTTCCTTTCCTACAGATTCCCTTCCACAAAGGAACTTTCCCTCGTGCTCCTCCAAAATAAGAGGCATGAGAACACTTTGGCAAGAGGCAGACAGATCTCCTCAGGACACAGCACAACAACCCAATCTGGAAGTGTAGCTTCTTTTATCATCGTTAGGGAGTTCTTTATCATCACTAGGAAATCCTTTATCATCATTAGCAACAAATTTAGTGAGATTTTGCAGGAGCAGTTTGCTGTTTGCAGAAGTACCTTTGGTTATGCACACCCAACTCTGGGGAACACTAAACCCTGCAACCATAGGTTTCCTTAAAAGCAGACTGCTAAACATATATTCCACTTTTTGTCTGTTGGCTGGCACCTCAACAGATTCTCTCTGACGCTCCCAAGTTTCTCTCAGAAGAAGGATATCCATTTTGGCTGTATGCTGTTCCATGGAGGAGGGCAGCCAGTGGGTCAGACTCTCTCCACTCCCCTCTGCTGCCACTCCCCAGCCTCAGAGCAGTTGTGCATTGCACCAGCCCTGCTTGGCAGGTGGGCTGCCACAGCCTGGGGAGCAGCCAGGGGCTCTCACTGAAGGTGCTTCATCCTGCGTCCAAGTCTCTTTTATGAGCCTCAGACTTGCATAAGAGAAGCGATGCCAAGTTCAGTGTGTTGTTGGTTTTACTAACTGCCTTTTTAATTAAATTAAATTAAATCATAAGGGGATGAGAGACTATGAACGGCAAGGTGTGAAAGCTCTGCTTGCCTTTATTCATGTTGCTCGGTCTGTAGCTGGAGTTGTTTGCCCAACAGCCCAAGGCCTCAGCCAGTGCCAGTGGGTGCTGCAGACACTTGTCTGGTAGAAGCAGAAGATCAGAAGCATTAAGCAGTCAATCCCAAGTAAAAGAAGGGAGCAACTGGCCAAAATCCTGTGTTAAACTGCTACTAAGTAACACAAAAAGAGAGCTTCCATGAACTTCATTCCAAAGCCTCCAGTAAGTTGTTCCATTACCAAAGGTCAGACTGGCTACTTTTTCAGTCCTTTGCATTTTAGACCTCCCTGCACCACATTTCATTCACCACAGACATTTGGAAACCAGGTACTTAAATGACTTTTCTCTCTCCATCCTTTATGCAAATGACAAAAGGCCTCCTGTGGAAAAAGTCAAGGGGGAAAGTTCAACACTGTGGTCTGCGCTCCCTGCTCAGGCCTCACCACAGGCCAACCTCCTGGTGACTGAGTTCACCGAAGACATAGTCAAGGCTGCACAGGTTCCAGGCCCAGTGGATCCTCGCGTCAGGCAGATTTCTCAACCAACTGGGAACATTTCTCCCTGCCACAAAGATCAGGAAAGTGAGTTAACAAGCATTTACCAAATTTCACAAGAAACGCTGACCATGCTGTAGGAGCTGGCTATGCATTGATGGCAGCTAGCCACTTGCCCTGCCCAAACAGCTGTATCTTAACTGGGGTAGGAAATGGAGCAGACAAACCATGCCAGCAGCTGAAAGGTTTGCTGGAATCACTGAGTAGAAAAAAATCCAATTGCAGGCCTCACAGCCTGGTCAATACATTACAGAAATAAAACAGTTTGTTTGGAAGGGGTCATTAAGCCTTTAACTATGCACTTAATGCCACTAGCAATCCTGGTCAAGCAAATGTTTGTGCATGATTACACTTCAAATTTAGATGTGAGGCTATTGCCTATAACACAATCTGTGTAGACTTGTTTGTCTTCTAATGGATTTAAATTGTCAATAAAGTGGGGCCAAGAACAAAGATGCAAAATGAAGCTTGCAGACCAAATGTTTTCTTCATCATTCATTTTCAAAACGCTGTGAAGTTTAAGCGAATTTTGTCTTACCTGCCCCAAAAGGGAAATCACAAAATTACTAAGTAAAAATTCCCTTTCAGAATCAAGTAACGTGCATGAGAGCTGTCATGTGCAGCTCCTCTCCACTCCTCACCCTAAGGAAAAGGAAAGTCTGCACACACCCTATAGGGTAGCTGCATGTGTGAGAGTGGCACATCAACCTGCTCTGCTGCATGGGGGAAAGCAAGCCTGAGATCCCAGATTTGCAACCAAGCAGGAAAGTGGCTTCAACATGAGCTGCTTGCTGCTCCACGTGTACAGGTATAGCCCTGTGTGCATTCACCCTTCTGAAAGCTTCCAGTGAGGGCAATGTGCAAGCAGCTGTGTGAAGAAATAAGCCTATCTCAGCTTGGAATAGAAAGCAAACAACGCACCCAAGATTGGCTTTGCTTTCTTTTGCCACCAAGAAGTCTCCACCTCCTTTAGGGCTCGATCCTGCCATTCTGCAAATACCCTGGTAGCACATTAAGTAGCTGCAAAAGCTGTCGATTACTTTTTACAGGCTTCCCAGGCATTGTAGGGCTAGGTTCTCCTAACAAAGCCCTTTTGTCTTCAGAAATTAAGTAAGACCTGCAAACCAACTACTGTCCTGAGATGTTTGCAAATATAGAAAAGGATCTAATTCCCTCTTGATGGAAATAAGCTATGAAGAAAAAAAAACAGGAAAAAAGGTGTAGTATCCCACCCGTTATCCTGGCACACTGCAGAAAGTTGCACCAATTAAAATAAATAAAATATAAATATCACAACCCAAAACAGAACCACTACTCCATGCAGGTGCATCATAAATACTCTCTATATAAATCTATGCCCACACTTGAATTTGGGCTGTAGCAAAAATCTAATTTATATTCAGCAGACAAGTTGCTACAAATGCTGCAGAAAACAGTGCAGATTAATTATCAACATTAATTAAAGCAGAATATCCCAAAGCTGTGAACTAATAAAATGCTTTCTTACATGCAATCATTGCTAATGGCAGATTTTAGACAGCATATAGTTCAAAGCTTAATAGATTTTCTTCATTCCTTTTCTCCCTTTGGTTTTCTGTTGCTCCACAACTCACAAACCCTGACAGACTTTAGCAAAACATGCTATTGATGGATAAATTAAAAGGACCTTAAGGAAAGGAGCTGTTGCAAAAGCCCTGGCCGAAGCAAGTCTTGTCACAGTGAATCACACCAAACTCAAACATGAGCTCCTAGCTTATCATGGAGGCTCAACCCATCCAGCAACAAGTCAGGGGCAAAGAGCATGCACCCAGGCATCAGCAAGTGCCAGGAGGAAAAAGGTTAATTTCTTAAGTCCGTGTGCCCTGTATTGCAGCATGTAATTTCTTGATTATGTACAAATTCTTGGGTATGGGTTTAAGCTTCATCAATTCTATATGACAGTACAGACAGTTATAATATGCAATTCTGATTTTATAATCCTCTTTTGCCTATTTCATGGGAAATGCATTATTCTGATCCCTATACAGTCAATCCCACCCCCAAACACAAGACCAAAACAATCTTCATCCCTCCTCAAAACCCAAAATCTTGAACATGTGATACTTGATTTCAGGTTGCCTTTCAGCTTGTTGTATTTTTAATTGGCGATACTTCTACCACTTAAACATTTGTGAGACGCTAAACCAATGCTCTGCTATAGCTGAAACAGATCAATTACAATTCCTCTGCAGAATTCATTACTAAACTGTACAGTGGCCTGAAATAGCCAAAACAAAGAATAAAAACATTAAGAGTACTGCATAGAACTTCTCCATATGGGCTTTGGTTCCTCAAGGACAAGCAACAGTTTTCTTGCCAGAAGCCTTACGCTGAGCGGCACAGATGGAGAGCAAACCTGAAAGACTCACACCCCTGCTTGGAACAGTGTTTTTCCTGGCTGCTCAGGACTCAGGTCTGCTTTCACCTGGAGCTGTACTACCTCATTGCCTAAGCAGGCTATGAAGGTTTACCTGCAGAATGTGACCTCATGTTTTCATAACACAATGCTGTGGATACCTACACTCTCCCAGCCCATACCTGTGCACATGAAGGTGCTGTTAGCTTTAGATAACAGTTGCCCATGCAGCTGCTTGCTGCACAGGTGAATGTTTGCTATCCCTCCCTCTGAAAGAAAGTACTCTCCCCATCAAACTAACATCTTCCTTTCTCACACTCCTTTCAGAAGCCTTTGGTGTTTACCTTGCTCCATAGCTAAAGCAAGCAAGCTCTTGCATTTTAGCATACTGCATTGCACACCATCAGGAAATGCAACAAGTACACATATGCATTTTAAACAAGGAACAACAAACACTACAAATACAGCTTTCTAAGCCTCAGGAAACTTCCTCATTTGCTTTCAGTTTGTGCAGACATTGGAACCTGCAGAGAAGATGTGGTGTCCAGATACAAAAGCCAGCTATCACTGCTCTGTTTCAGCTAAGTCCTTAACGTCACGTACTGGAATAATTTTGCTGCCTTCAATTTCGAATTTCAGAAGTTTGCTAGTTTTGAGTTTAAAATTTAGGACTGAATGCAAAAGCTCTACTTTTCTCCTGCACGCGGTGCCTGAGATCCCCCAGTGCAACATTCCAGCTTTCCTTAAGCAATTGAAGGTTCACCACCTCTCTGGACTTCACTGCAGCGAATGCAGATGATAAGTTATTGGTGGCCTGATGCATTTCAGTTCTTCTCTCTAAACCGTCACTAGGAATTCAAGTTTCATTATACAACCCATCTGTGCTTCTAAAGCCCACAAACAGCAGAATGCTGATACTTATAAAGGCACAGTGTCCCTCTGTGTCTCTGTGAGCAGACTAACAAACACATTCCCCACATGGTTAATTCACTACAGAGAGAGAGCCCAGTTCCTGTGCCACCAGGAACTCCTTCCAGATAAGCAATTATCACACTTCTAAGCTCTTCTGTCTCTTGGTCTCTAAAAGTATTCTTAATATACATATAAAACAGCTTTGTATAATCCTGCTAGCACTGGAAAGCATTCCTCGCATAACATTGAGTTTATCATCAGAAAATGATTAATAAGAAATCGGGCAGAGGTGGCATTTTTTAAAGGAGCATGTACATTTTTGAGATAATTTACTGCTTGCCTAATTATTGTAATGCATTCAAAGCACTAACAAGAAAACATGTCTTCCAAAAGTTCTACTTTTGACTACAAAATGGCTTTTATTTTTGTTATGTTTCAGGCTAATTATGTTATATATTAAGTGCCTGAGCACCTTCACAAAAATCTATTCACTTAATACAGTGCTGCAAAATGCATGGAAAATCTTGCAGGTGCTGCAGTCCTCTGGCATACTAGTACAGGTCTAAATGATATTACTGAAAAAACTTCTTGGGAACCTTTGCTCCACCTTGCTCATCTGTCCTTCTCCTTTGGGTAGCACTGCAAACGTGCTCTGTGCAAAGTCTCCAATCCCAGGATACAGCCACTGCCACTGCCTTTAACTTAGTGAACTCCAAAGTACTTCTGGCATCTGCTCAAACAGAATGAGGCCGTAGGATGGTTATCAAGTGTAAACATGCTCCACTGTCCTAATGTACACATGGCAATAAAAGATGCTTGTCAAGGGAGAGTACCTCTAAAGAAGATCAAAATGCAAATTAATGCAGGAATATCAGCACAGGAGCTAGAGGTTGTGTCACAGCAAAAATGTGAAAAGCAGAGGTACAGAAGGCATCCAAAAGTGATCTTTTAGTGTTCACATCTACCCAGCTCAGTCTTGGATGGCTGCCTTCCAGCCCAACACAGTTCATACAAAACTTGTAGCTTTCTCCCCATTGGTATATCTGAATGTTCACAGGCATTTTCAACCGTGCCCTGACCTCACCAGGATTTGGGCTCAGCTCTGAACATCCAACTGCAGCAGAGGCAGACTTCTGCAATGCTCTCCCACGTTATCCAACTAATGGCCTTCATGGCAGAAAAAGGAGACAATCCCAGTGGTGCCATCCTAATGCATGGTCTTAGATGGACCATCAGCAGCAGACTGGGGAAAGCAAAGCAATCTCACAGAAGAAGAGACACCAGCAAAGAAGCTGCTTCTTCTGGCCCTTCACATGATTTATCTCACAACTAGAAACAGCACACAAGTTAACATTGACAGAGGAGACAGAAATTCAGGCTGCAAAGAACAGGACTCATTTTTACACATACATGAATTAGCACGTATGCACAAATTTTTTGTGTGTGCTTGTTGATTTCAAAATGCTTGCAAAGAATGAAGATGCAGACCAGCAATTACTGCAAAAGAACAGGGAAAGACACCAGTTAGAAAGCATACATGAGTAGCATTTTTCTGGTTTTATTTCAAAAATCACGAAACTGCAAATGCAATCTGATAAAAACAGCTTTGAGAGGAAAAAAAGTCAACACGAGAACAGCAATCAATCTTCTTGCAAACACAATGCTACTAAGCATAATAAATAATTCCTCATAATCCCAAGTATGCTTTTTCTAAGTGCAAAAAAATCTATTAATACACTCAGCTCTAAGAGATGCTAAGGATTAAGAATAGTAAATTCATTAGCTTAGAAGGTATTCCTATACCAAAGTGGTATTACAGGGAAACTCCTAAACAGGATGCTGACCTCACACTACTAGGTCATCAGTGACAAAGTAGAGTCTCACTGAGTCCAGACTAGATTAAAATCTTTCCTAGGTCTTTTGCCTCCTCAACTTGCTTTGCATATTATTGTACAGAAACATTTAAAATGTGCCACTTTGTGTCTCTAACAGACAGCAAAACATCCTTACGCACACACCTTGACACCATTTCCTTGCTCTCAGATACAAGTGGTGCACATATGTAATGTGAAACCTAGCCCAAAATTTACATCCGTAAATCAAAGTTTCCAGCAGTTTCTGATACTTCCATTTGTTCATTACTTTAATTTCAATAACTCTCAGAGGCTCATTTTCAAGAAATGCTCTCACCAGTCATGACTTAGAGTGTCCCTGCTTGAGCCTCTCAAAATTATTACTCCCCTAAACAATCTAATTTTTGTCCCCTGTAAAACAAGGCTCCTAACCTGTACAAGCTTTATGCCTACGTACAATTCCACTGATTTCAAATGGATTGCACACACACATGAAACAATGCATTTGCCAAAGCAGCTTGTTGAATCACAGCTATTGCTAACTATTTCCACGAAGATCTTTTTCAACTTCAGAACAAATTCATGCTCTCCTATGGCTGCAGCATTCAGTGAGGGTTAAGCTCCTACTCTTGCTTTAACTACATGCACTTTAGAAGTCTGTCTAATGAATTTTTTTAAGAGCTACATAGACAGGAGTTACTTAAGTACTGGGTGGTACAGCAGTTGCTGTGGTAACACCCTTTTTTCCTGACTATAAAGTATGAGCGCCAGAGGCCTGTATAAACTAAGAACTGAAAATTAACATATTCTCTCACAGCTACAGTAAATAATTCATTGTGTTATATATATAGACATATGTGTAATACATGCATACACATATAATTCTCTGCAAGAACTCCCATTTAGAAGCTTTGGATGCAACACATTCAGTATGTGAGTGAAATGCCTTTAAATTCAACCAAGTTCATTCCAGCAAGTTTTGAGATACCCCCTTTTTGCTGCAGTAGCAGATCCACAATGTTGGCTAGCAGAAATCCATGCTGAAGCCACACCACCGTACAGGACCAAAGGAATTCACCTGTTTCAATCCCATCCAACAATATATCCAGGAACAATCTTTTAGGAAAAGAAACTGGAATGACAATTATCAGAATGTGTACTTACTAGACTTATTTTTAAGCACAGCCAATCAAAAGACTCATTTAAAGTTTTAACACTGACACCGCAATACCTTGTGATGTGATTATAATTTACAATCTCACCTTCTGTTTCAGGAGAATTACTTTTTGGCATAGTCTTCATATAACACAGTGTGGTATTCTGTATCAGCTTCCCCTTTAAACTAGATGCGAAGAGTTTTCTTAGGCAAATAAAGTAATAAAAAAACCTGATCCTGCAGTCCTGGCAGGAAAAATATCCATAGACTTCAAAGGAATATTACGCCTAAGGTTTGCTGGATTAAGCATCAGTAGAAAATGCATGTCCCTGCTACAGTGTTACTGTAATTGAGAAGCAAGAGTTCCAGATTTTCTTCTTTCTCCTCCAGCTCTCCATAATTTTACCTTTTACATCAACTCCTCTGCATGTAGCTGTGGTGCTTTTCTTCAAAGTTGCAGGCTCCTGCATAGGAGAGCCAAACTCTTCAAGGCCATCCTTGAGCTCCATCATACTACCTGCTGCCAAACACATAAGGAGATGGAGCAAGCAGCTTCATTACAGCTAACGTGCCAGTCAACGTCATTATTTGAAGAACAGTATTTTTTTTGGAGTAAGGCATTCACAAAGCTGCACAGGTGGGGACTGGACAATATATTTCCCCAGGGTACATTCCTACCTACTGCCATCTCCTAAAGAAAATCAAGCAAACACACACAGACAAGTGATAACACTAAGAGAACAGACCTCAGGTCTATTCAGCAGTAGGCACATTTCTTTTCCTCTCTTCCCTAGAATATAAAATAAAACTCAAAACAATCAGGTAAGGCAGCTGCTCCTTTGCATCCCATGCTGCAGTCGGAAAGTCCACTTGCAGCTCCTCCCTGTGCTCTGTGTTATCAGTGCCACTACATTATACATGCAGAGCATCGCTAATGCCAGGGCACTTCACTGCCTGGCTAAACTAATGGCAAACAGAGCATTTTCCTGCTCTCATCAGTATATTATGAGGGTAGTCTAACAGCTACGTTGCATAATGCACTGTTAAATACCCCATGCTATTTATTCTCTCAGAGAGGACTTCCTTCTCTTCCTGCACTGGATTACAGTCCGCTTTGTATCAGGCTGTAGCTGATAACAAGTTATTTAACAAATCACATGGAAACAATGAAGGGAGAAATAAAAAGGGAGCTTAGGAAGTTTTTAGCTTTAAAAAAGATTCAAATGGACTATACGTTGACAGCATGTAATTGTAGACAAAACTTAAGTGTTTCTGCATTTTTTTTAGAATGGCATATTAAAGGCTAAGAAAGCAATCATCGCTTTTCAATGTTCACATTCTAGTAAGTGTCATGCTAAAAATAAACAGAAAAGTAACAATGGAATAGAATTTTTATAAAATTCAAAACTCTTTTTTCTATTTCAAACAAAACAGTCAATGACCTTTCCTATTTCTACTGACAAAGTGTACTTGGCAGTGGAAATTCGTGGGACTACAGCTTCAGATGAAAATATATCCCAGCCTCACCCAGGTGAAAGAGTTCTGGGCATTTACAGCAACTGTGGATGTGATCCATTAATTTCAAGCTGACAGGATTTATTTTTTTCTTACATGAATTATTATACTTTCAGAGAGAAAGTCTTATTTTATAATTACAAAAACATAATTGATAGTAGCAATTTATCCAGGGGCTGAAGAAGTTCATTGGCAATCTAACAATGGATGGAATTATTGCTGACAATTTTACAAAAGCTTTTATCAAAGTTTATGGGCAATTAAGCCCAACAGTGAGATTACCACTACGATATCATCGCTCTCAATAGTACAACATTGGCCCAGAACAATCCATTTTCTAATCCTGCTTATTATAACTAGTCAGTTTACTCTGAAGTGTAATGTTTGCTGTTTCTGAAATGATCCTAGTCTTTGAAATAGTGAGTTTAGCTCATAGTCAGGATCCAGCTGGTATCATATTAAAGCAGGAGAAAATAGCCTGAGCCCCTTTTCAGGTGTCAATGACTAATTCAGGTTTTCCCCTCCATGGAATACGTAGTGAATAAAAAATACAGACATGAGCTGGGCACACAAGCACACATATTCATGACATGTGGAGGCAGCTCTGGAAAACAAGTAATACACTATTTCTCTGCAGACACCCAAAGAATTCAGCTAGGCATTGGCACCTTTGATGCCCTATGCAATTATGAGTTAGTGTGGTTCATAGTAGCTAATGACCAGACACAAAAGAATCAGAGGTGTTAATTAGCTATTTTTAGTCTTAATTCGCTGAAAACCATGTGCTCATTGATGCAGAACAGACTGCTGCTGTTCAAACCAAAAAGACCCTAATTTGGAAAAGCTCTGTTCTTCCTTTTTTGTGCTTGAGAAATCTTCTAAGTGTCAGGGGGCATTACCCACACATACTGATGTGTGGGATCTTACACACTGATGAACAAACACTTCAGAAAAGATGCTGCTGGTTTAGTTAATCTGCCATAGACAATGATGATAAAATGATGCTGCCAATGACACCTGCCTCATTAAGGAGGGAAAGAGAGAATAAGAAGAGCCCTGTAATAATAACAATAAAAATAAATCACTAACACAATCACCTTGTGGAGCTTACTAGGAAGGAAAAAGGCTGCCAGTATCTTTGTTCAACACTTAATTCCTTTTTGAAGACCAAATGGAAATGGGAGAGCATACCAATGACAATCCTTTCCAAATCCAAGACAAAGGAAAAATATCAAACTGATCTAGTAATTGGACACACATCTTAACATAGGCGTTCTATGAACTGATGAGGTCCTACCAGGAACACTGAAGATACTGAAGTTTTGACTTCAACCTCCTACTGCAGGTACCCTCATCGCAAGTCGTCAAATTAGGAATCACCAATGGGAGGGATCACATTTGCTTTTACAACCAAACCAAAACTGCTGCGACTCAACTGTTTATCTCTTTTTCCATGTAGGTGGAGCAGAGATCAGAAGCCAAGCACATAGCGCAAACATGACCTGTATGTCCTTCTTTCTAGGTCTGTGGGGAAGGACTTGCCCCTGCTCTCACTCCTGAGGACTGAACTGCTGCTGTTAATTCTGCAGAAGCAATAATGGCACCAGCATCTGCCTGAGTGATGTAGCCATGGCAAGCACCAAACTGATGCAGCCCTGCACCTCCCTCAGCCTGCTGTACAAAGACACCAGCTCAATACTAATGTTTGCTCTGCAAGGGAAACTTCAAACAACAGCCCATGTTCTGCCCTCAGTAAGCACAAGTAAATAATGATGAGCTAGAGACGTTTTCATTAGAAAGCCAAACACTAGTTCTTCTGCTTGTAAGGATGATCAACATGCTGTTCTGCCTCAGTAGGAACAGCCTCACTGGGAGCAACCAGCTACCAGTCAGAATTCAAATACTGAACCTGAAGAGGGAAATACGTTCTTTCTGGACCTAATCATAGAATCATTAAGGTTGGAATAGACCTCTAAGATCATATAGTCCAACCAAATCCTACTAATGCTCCTGCAGGTGTCCACGGGGAAAGACCTGGCACAGTGCATGATGGAGGGAAGATGAGGCTGTTCCTAGATTGTGTGACAGTTTGTTTTTAGGAGAGTGACTTTTCTCCCTCAGGATAGCTCTGAGAATAAAGTCCCAATTCCACCACTTCTCACGTCCAGCAAATGTCAAGTGACATACCATACAAACTGCTCTCCAATCCCATGTTCATCTGCAGATGCAGCAGCCTAAATGATGGTCCAGTTCTGACAAAGCAGCTTCTGCAGTCAGGATTTTGCTGACTAAAATTTCTGTTTACCAAAAAAAAAAGGTTTGTTTTGCTCTGGGGGTTCATTGGTTTTTCATTTGGGGTTTTCTGTTTGTTTTCAGATAGGAAAAATAAAAGGCAGGGACTCCGTGCAAAACTAGTCTGAAGAGTAGCAAAACAAATGGAATCCTTTTTAACAACTGAGAATGTCAAGTTACCATTCATGAGAAATAAGTTGTAATAAAAATGGAGGAAAACCCAACACTGCACAGATGAAAGAACTTTCTACCACAAGGACCAGCAGTTCCTGACGGGGTAGATTCAACCACGACGTTAGGGCATCTCCATCACCCTTTTTTTCTGAGGGGAAGGGAGTGAGAAATTCCTGTCCTCATGTCCCCATTAGATGATCTCTATCTCAGGCTTTAATGCATCAGAAGCAAGCCTGTCAAACGTTAGTCATATACGCTTCTACGACAGCCTTCTCTTCACAATGATTAAAGGAAATGAAGGATTTTTTTTCAGCTTCCCAAGTCATAGTTTGTGCAAAATTCATTTCCAAGGCATTTGGACAGGAGAACCAGTAATTTCTACTTGTTAAAAAAAAAAAAAAAAAAAAGGGTTCACATATGCAAAATAGTATTTCTATCTGACACTGGAGATCTGGAGCCTTCATTATTTTGAAAGGCCCTTTTATCAAATAGGCATCCCCTATGTCTTAAGTATCTTTAATATTGTATTACATGAAAAAAAATTAGAAAGAAACAACACCAAAATTTCCTCCTGAATAAAGTAGATGGTGGTCTTGTCAGGAAGTCCCCAGATCTTACCTATCTGCCTTGCTTTCAAAGAACACCATCAGCCAGAGCTGCTTATTGCCATGGATAGCTCATGGTATATTTTCTTCAATTTATAAGCATTGCTTCATACATGGCATAATCACTTATTACAGAGTAGTTAAGTGACAATATTTTTTTAAATACCACTTTCACAACACCAAACCTATATGGGATTTTTGAATAGCATAATACAGTTACTTAATTAGTTATTAATACAAACTACAAAAGTGCAAAATTAGGAAACAAAAGCCAAGAAGACCTTTTAATCCTTGTCTCATACACCAAATTATGATGCTCTTAACACAGGCCCAAACTCAACACCAAACATTTGAGGTGACCTATGAAACACATCCCCCTGGAAACACTAGGGATAGCATGTAATCCACATGCATGTCTGAGAAAAGCTGTTCTCTGCATCTCTGATTATACTACATCCATTGGACTTCATGGCCCAGGAACGAATGAAGGAAAGCGAAGACTGCAGTAAATTGCAAACTATTGGGAAGCACCTGCTTGAGAATTCCGTGATGCAACTGAAAAACGGAGGTGTACTTGGCAAGAGGAGTCCTTTTCCCCGTTAAGTATCTGCTTGCGGAAAACATAAGTGTTGAAGATGCAGCACAGTGCCACCTGTACAAAACAAACGTATATCTCATTTTAATGTAAACTTTGGTTAAGTGGCTTGTGTTGAAATGCCACCTAGCATTTCAAGTGTAACCCAACTTAACCGTATCTATTGAAAGCCACATAATAAACAACATGAAATATGCAGCATGCCATCCTAATTGCAGAGGTTGTCTCATTTACTAGAAGTCATTTATTTATTCAAATGACTTGAACTACGTGATTCAATCTGAATCATGGGAACTACTTACTGATTTGTGCAATCAGCCTCTTGCTTCTTTGCTAAAGGCATTGTTGAAATAACTGACCCAACTGCTAGAACAGGCTTCCTCCTTGAACCCTGCCTCCTGCCTAAGCCCTACCTCCAGAGTGAACTTTAGAAAGCGCGATTGCTCTACAAATGTGTTTTGAACCTAAGAATTTCAGTAACTAAGTAGGTACACAAATAAAGACTGAATTAATTACATGTACTGGTACTTCCAAGATCAGGGAGTTTCTTAGGAATAGGGAACTATAACATGCAGCCATAACAACAATTCGCAGAATATAAGTACATAGCTCTGAAAAATAATTGTTTACTATCTATGATTCAAATCAAATTCATCTTTCAGAAGTACACATATGTCTCTCTGATCTTAAGGGGTGGGGGGAGTTTGAATACAGATCCTAGTGAGCAGCTGAAGTGCTTTGATTTTTTTCCTTCAGTTAGGCATCAAGAACATGAAAACTGTCATTAAAACTGTTCTGCAGGTAGGGAGAAAGTGATTTCAGAAGCAATTCAGACTTCACAAGGCAATCCCCCCTTTCAGCCCACCTCAATGTTCAGCCACCGCATCATACCGCTGTTACTCCAGCAGCTGCCGGGGCCTCCCCAGGGAGATGGAGGTAGGGGCCTGGCACATGCAGAGAACAAGAATGAGCACACGAGTTGCGAGAAGCCAAGCCAGACACATATCACTGAGGGCACCATGTCCCAGGTGGGTCATCACATGCACTACAGCCAGCATCCCTCAGGGGACATGGAACTGTCAGGGAGGATGCACAGAACGGCCTTTGGGAAGGAGACGAAATGATGTCCCACATCAAACACCATTTCCAGGCTTGCGGATCAGCCCTCAAGTAGGAAGCTGGTTACCTCAAACTACAGGCGGTGTTTGTCACTGGCTGGGGTATGGGGTGAGAGGCCAAGATCTCAAAATTTGCCAGTGGACAGCTGTGTTGCCTCAGGCAGCCATTCAAAGGCTCTGTGGCCTCAGTTCTGCAGCTCCCAGTAGGTAAAATAAGACTTTCCCTATCAGGAGAAGTGCAAATTCACTGTGCCTCAGTGCTAAGAGCAGCCAACTTCCAGGGTTCCCCTGGTTATTTTCATATTTATAGCTGAGTTTGGTGATGGGAAATCAGGGATTATGCCACAGTTTGGATTACAAAATTCACAAAAAACTCGTTCTCACAACTGATAATTTTCTTCTCATAAAAGCCAGAGCTAAAGCGCTACTATCCTGTCATCAAAGTGGCTGGTTTATATCCCATCCTCCTTCCTTCCAGTTTTCCCTGGAAAACATCTTGCCCAGCATCACTCTGCTCTGCCAGAGAAGCCATTGACCCTAGCAGCCTGGACAGAGATATTCTGGCAACACTGCCTTTGCTGGTACTGTGTTATTTTTGTTGTGCCGGGCTTGGGACAGAGTGGGCTGGCAGAGCCACAGCCTACACAGATGCCAGAGGACGTGGCTGGGAGGTAAGAGGGACAGTGCCTTCACCTCATGAAGGAACCACAGAATGGCAACTACTCCATGCAGCAGAAAGCCTTCAAGCCGCATGGCAGAACTGCCATGCCCTGGGGCACAGCTTGGTAGTCCTTGCTCTGCTGCCAGAACGCTACTGACCCAGCTGTGCCAGCCCTGGCCAGAGGACAGCATGGTTCAATGAACCACACACACCTGCACTAGCACAGGTGATGGACACCAAGCTCTTTATTATTATTCCTTGATGAAAACAGAAAAGCCATAACAAACATTTATCTCTCTATTTAGCCTTCACATAGATTGGAGCAGGGCTTCTCACCTTTATGCAAATGACAGTTTATCCTACCCTCCAAGCCTCAGTTTTTCTCAAGCAAAGAATGGAACTGAAGTTAGTTCGATAATTTGAGCCAAATGCAGCAAACACGCCTTGGCCCAGAAACTGAGTGGGAAGGAGGTTTAAGAAAATTAAGTGGTGCTCTGGTATTTTCAAAATAAACTTGCAACTTTTCATTTCAAATAGTATTTGATTTTCCTTTTTACCCAACTTAAAAGAAATGGTTTCAGATCAAATTAAATCTTCCATACTAACCTAAAACAGGCTTTTTTAGGTGGTAGGTGTTCTGTTTTTTTCTTTCTTCCCTTCCTCCCCCCCCCTTCTTTTTTTCTTATTCATTTCACTAGATCCACTGTAATGTATTTTCCAGTTTGACTGGAAGTTATTCTTTTCTTCCTCCTTCAACCACTGAAACAAACAAAACCCACCCATGATTTGATGCACTGTAACAGTGAGACATGCATGTGAACACGTAGATGTTTACTTTCGTGTACACAGATGTGCAGGCTGGAGAAGGCACGCTGGCAGGAGGAGGAACCTTGCATGAATCTGTCAGCAGGCAAAACACACTTTATGTTAAAATTTCAAAATGAAAACTCACGCATCATTATAAGCTACACAAATACAGAGTGCACTCTGAATGTGGTAGCAAGCATACTGTTTAGCCCAGCGGTCAACTCATGCTGTCCTACCTTTTCAGTGTAGTCATCAGAAAGTTTGTTTGAACAGGAAAACTAACAGGAATTTCTCATGTTTCTTCCCTGTGAGCAACCCTTAACAACATTATTAATTAAGCACAGAGCACAAGACCCACACCTATACATAAATATTCTCCTGATGGGACAAACTCTGAAGGTGCGTCACAGCTCTCTCAATAAGTAACAATCTTGCTTCAGCAGGAATAGCTATTTGTTTTGGTACAACTTCTCTGTACAGGGAATATTCCACATTTCCTTTACAAATAACTTTTGCTGCCCATATTCATGCCAAATGTTCTGTAACAATTTCTGAAGAAAAAAAAGTACATTATTACTCAATACCATTAGGTCAGCAGAATTCAGCCCTAAATAAAGGAGTATTACAGTCTGATTTGATATAGTAGGAAGCCAGGAAGCAACACAATGAGAACCAGAATGGGCAGGAACAATACTAGATATCCTGCGCCTACTAATGAAGTGTTCCTGGATGCACAGGAGAAAGTCACATTCTTACACACACAGCATGCACTGAATCAAGCTGAACAACAACTGTCTGAGTCCACAGGAAACATCACGTGGTGGATTCCCATCCTAAGTACCACTAACTTCCAGCAAAGCAGTTATCATAAAATCATACCCTATCATAGAATGGCTTAGACTGGAAGGGACCTTAACAAACATCCAGTTCCAACCCTCCTGCCATGGGGGAGTGGCACCTCCCATCAGATCAGGATGCCCAGGGTCCCACCCAACCTGACCTTGAACACCTCCAAGGATGGGGCACCCACAGCTTCTCTGGGCAGCCTGCGCCAGTGCCTCACCACCCTATGAGTAAAAAATTTCCTCTTAACATCTAATCTCAATCTTCTCTCTTTCAGTTTAAAACTGTAATCCATTGTCCTATCACTACACTTCCTGACAAAGAGTCCTACTCCATCTTTCCTGCAGGCCCTGTTAGATACTGGAAGGCCACAATGCAGTCTCTCCAGAGCCTTCTCTTCTCCAGGCTGAACAACCTTAGCTCCCTCAGCCTGTCTTCACAGGAGAGGTGCTCCAGCGCTCAGAACATCCTTGTGGTCTCCTCTGGACTCAAGTGCTTTCTACTCCATGTACACAAAGCTGCTAAATCCATGCTACCGGCTCCCTGGGCCTTCATGCAGCTCTCCGGAGCTGGCAACTACAAGCAGGCGGTAGCGGCAAGCAGACCTCTGATGAGTCACCAGACATGGCAGTCATCCCTCTCCTGTCACCCAGAGCTGAGGTGCCAGGTGTGCGTCAGCCCAGCTGGGAGGGTGCAACCCCAAGGCAAGGGCTGCTCCACTCAATCCCTGTCATGCCCTCCCCTGATATCACACAGCCTGCACGAAGCAGTTTTCCCGCTCAGCCATCACTGCATCCCACGTACTGGGTGAAGCACTTTGTAGGACCCTGGGAGGCAAATTGTGCACTCACTTCTCAAAATGCACTCACAGCAAGGCACGTTACTCAAGCTGACCTCGGGGTGAGAGCAAGACAGGTGATGATCCTCAGCACAGCAATAATTACTGCTCGAGCATTCATCAGAGGCCACACACCTTCCACAGCTTCTGCATGGGAAATCTGGGAAAGGAAAAACTGGAACGTGCCTTCTGATGAGGAGCAAAAGTCCTGCTCCCTTTCTAATCACTTTCTGCTTCTGTTAAAAATACTGAAATCCCAGCCAGACTGAGTGCAATTATATGCCAGCTGAGCCCAGCCAACATGATCACATTTTCCCTGGTAGGTGCTCTAGGAGAGCAGCATAGCAGAGTAGTATTTGGAGAAATGATAGAAGATGTCTAGCGCAATTAGCACTCTTCCAAAACAGTTGCTCTAGCTAGCAGGTCACTTTCAGAGAATAAGGCCTTCCCCCTGTTTAGACTTGTCTAAATTGGACAGGTCTGCCAGCTGGGTCACCATCACAAGCGCTCCTCACATATACCAGCTGGAGGATGCTTTTGGGAGTACAGCTCTGACTTTCCGGAGCAAAGTCTGACAAGGCAAAGCACTTATTGACAGCACGACCACACGTGCATTGCACCAGCGCTTTGGCAATACAGACTGGAGTGTAACACGAGATTTGACACAAGCAAACACTAATGCGTAGAACACAATGTGCTGACTACTAAATTTTGAACATACGTTAGTTTTTTCTTGAATGCAATGCACAACCACAGGGTGACTGCACCCTATGATGCACACACTACTGAAACTTGGACTAACAGAGGAGTTTGGTTTTGCGTTGAAACTATTGATATTGCCACATTCAGGGAAGGTAGCCCTCCTCCCTAAGATGAAGTAAACCTTTCAGCAGGCTTGTTTCTGAAGAGCTGTTAAGCTAATGCAGTTTGCACTGAAGGAAGATAAGGATGCCTTCTGAAGGAACTGGTTTGGCCAGTCAGCTATCTTACTGCTAAAGCTCGCATATCCCACTGATTTCAGTGATATATGGATACCCAAATGCAAAAGCCAGCCCTGAGGAACATAATGGCATTGTGTGACACTCCCTGAAAGTCTCTCTATAAATTAACAAATGAATTACAATGGACTCCTGATTGTAGACTCCAGGGCATCGATCTTGATTTCTTACTTATCCGCAAATCTCTTGATATACTCTTGATGCAATAAATAATATGCTTGCATTTACTATTATCACTTCAGCGTGCACTTTGTTCACCATACACACACACACTGTTGAGACACCAGTCTCTTTTGCAGCATTTTGCAAGTTGTCTGAATTAAGGAGATGGCTGCTTCCCTTCCCTTCCCTGCTTATCAGCAATTGCCCTTAACAATAGGCTTTGGGTTTTGTTCGTAATCATTCAAACATCGAGGCACTGCACTGGAGTAAGAACAGGTCTATACTCAAAACTTACTTAATTGCGTTATTTCACCAAATTGGACTGCACCAGTATCTAAATTTCTGTACCTCTAACTGCATTCATCTCCAGGGTTGCACAGATTTGTTTTAATTTCCAAAGGCAAAAAAGAAAATGAAAGCTTCAGCATCCTGAAGGAGCTTAATTTCCCTGTTTTACAGAAAGTGATACAAGACATCAGGTACATGAGGCCAGCGCAGAGACCCGTGGCCAGGAAACTGCCCAGCGGGTTGCATGCACACTCCCTGCTCCCATCCCACAATGGATGCAACTACAGATCAAAACCAGTGATACAAAGCCAATAAAGCAATGAAAAGCAGTTTGCCTAACTGTAGTGCTGTTGCTGAGCACTGACACACAAAATGGACATCAGTCGAATACATCCTGCAGGAAGTGGCACACCTGCTGTCAGAGGTATTTATCTTAGGTGCCACCTAACATGCCATCCGGTGACCATCAGCAGAAATCCAGATTAGTTCTACTGCTGTTAATCTGGGTCAACATTAGAGCAGGCAGGAAGAGAGAGAAAGAGGTACTGATCTCTATGAGTTTTCTTCAGTTTCCAACAGTGCTGTTTGGTGTTGGAATATGCACAACTGTTGGGTTGTTGGGGATTTTTTTGCATCTTCATGACTACAGTCTTGCAAATAACTTTTGTCTCATCCATATTCAAAAAAATCATTCTTAAATTTTGGTAAAGACACAACTGTATTTAAATTTCCATTAAATCATTATGTTGACCATAATAGGTTGATTCTGACCTTCTTCTAAAAAATGATTTGCTCAGGTACCTTTTTTATTTTTTGAGGCATCGCCTCTTTTTGGGAATGGAATGAATTGGGCTGAAATACTGAAAAGCATAAACTCACATGCCACTTGAGCTTCTAGAAGTAACAGAATTTTGTCATAAGACAGAATTGTTGCAACGTTCATTACAGCACTTCTGCTTTCAGAACTCTTCTAAATTCAGGTGCCCAGGCGTCCCAAGGAAACAGGTCCTCAACAGACTTTGATGGGCACTGTCTGTTGGACCTATCACTTCAAATCAGCATCTCATGATTCTCAAACCCTGCTTCATTTTCTACCTGACTTATTCCCTCCCTTACTCATCCTCAAGCATGGAGAAAAGCAAATAAAGCCCAAACAATTGATTCATGTTTCTTCAGAAAGTTGTTCTGCCTTCACCTCTTCCACAAGCCCCTAGTTCTCCTCATGGGAACAGTTACCCACTAACAGAGCACTGAGAATAATCTCTGCTGGGTTTATCGTGCAGTTGCTGATTATTTAATAATCCTCAAACAAACAGCACCCTCCTAATTTTATGATACACGGAATTAAGCACTATAAAGAAGGTAACAACACGTTTCTCCTCACATTTTACATGTTTTGCAGGGCACATGCACGTGGGAGCACATTTCAAAAGACTGAAGACAAGCACGGCAGATGGAGTCAGCTTGCTCCCCATCGCTTTCAAAGGGTGAAGAGAAAGAAGAATAAAAAGATCAGAAAACCAGCGAAGAAGAGCTGCCCATGTTACATAGACGACAGGTAGGAACTTGATTTCTGGAACATGGGAGCCTCTTTGCTTTTTTAAGGTTGTGCAACCCGTTCTTCAGAGTGGGGTGTTTCTCCCCTTCAGGATGGCAATGCCATCCCCAGTCATGAAAGACGGCTCCACTGCTTTAAGCCCTACATCAGCTCTTCTAAACACTGCTAATTCTCTTTTCCCACTTTTTCTTAGAAAGAAAGAAAGAAGAAAAACCACCACAATAACAAATCTGCAGTTTCCCTTGCTGGCAGATTTCCAAGATAAAGAGGACTGCGTTCTGCCTGGAACAGCGCTCGAGGCCTGCTCTTAAAACTCACAAAAGAGAACACCACCACACATGGAGAAAAAGTGACGGATCGCACCGGCTGCGAACGTTTCCTCACCCTCTAAACCAGTTTTTCGAAAAATAGAAAACCCCACCAACACGAAGTCAAAGCCCACAGCCCGGCGCCGCTCCCACGCAGCGCTGCCGGGCCGTCCCCGCGCGGTGACAGCGGCCGCACCGGGGCAGCTGCCGCACGCCGGGCAACAACCGGGCAGCCAGAACCCTGGGGAGGCGTCCCCTCTCCCCCCGCACGCCCTTCCCAGGCGCTGTATGCGTACGGACGTCTGTTCGCCTGTTTGGAGAGGGATGAGCGCTCCCCGCCGCTCTCGGTGCCACCTCCCCGGGACGGGGTGAGCCCGGGCGGGAAGCATGCTCGGGGCGCCGCGGAACAGGAGGGGAACGGGGCGGAGGGGAGAAGAAAAATGAAAAGCCTCGAAAGGGGAGAAGCACAAGCGATGGGATGTGCCAAGGTTTATTCCCTTTTATTTCCTCCACCCCCACAAAAGAAAATAAGCTTAGAATCAGGAAGTCGGAGCTGCGTGATCACTGCTATAGGTTTGTTTTTCCCTCCTGTTCCTCTCTCCTTTTTTTCCTCGCAAGGAACGAAGCCGGGACTTTCCCTCCGCCGCTCCCCGCGTTCCCACGGGGCGCACCCGGCATAGTCGCAGCGGGACCCGCGCCGCCCCCGTTCGTTACCTTTCTTCTCCTCCACGGCGGAGCAGAGCGTGGCGCGTCCCAGCAGCAGCAGCAGCAGCACCGGGACAGCGGCCACACGGGGCCCGGCGGTGGCCGAGGGGCTGCGGCCGCCCATGGCGCGGGACGGGCGGGACAGGCGTACGGAGCTCCCCGCTGAGCGCTCCTCGCTCTGCGCTGCGCTCAACTCCTGCGCTCTCAGCTCCTGGCCGCCGCTCTGCCTCCGCGCTGCATGCTGGAGGGCGGCCGTCGAGGGCTGCGAGCACACGTGCGTACCGCGCTGCGGGCGGGCTGCTGCTGCCTTCCTCCTTCCTCCTCCTTCCTCCTCCTCCCTTCGCTCCTCCCGCCGCAGGGGTTGCGGAGCGGCTGCGGGACGGGGCTGCCCGGCTGCGCTCTCCACTCGGCCGCGGAGCGCAGGGGCTCCCTCTGGGGACGCCGAGGAGGAGGAGGAGGAGGAGGACGGGGCGGGAGCAAGGAGCGGGGGGAGGAGGCACCGGCGGCGCCTTCCCCGCCCAGGTAGGTCTGGTGCGGGCCCTCACCTGTCCCGGGATAGAGAAGAAGGGATGGGGTTGGAAGGAGCAGCTCGGCTCTGTCCCCCTGCTTGGGCTGTGTGTGTGTAGAGGACGTCTCACTTCCCGGCAGTGTGCCCGGCAGCTGCCAAAGGCGTAAGCGGGCGACTGCTCCGCCGCTTGCGAAAAAGCTGCGTGGCCCCGGCACCGCCGCGCCACCCTCGCCGTGTCCCCTCCCGTGGGACGCCGGGCCCGGCCCCTCTCGGGGCTGCAGTAGAAATATGCTCCCTTCCCGTCCTGTCTCGCTGTGTGCAGCCCTCACTTCTGCTCCCCAAGATCAGCAGAGACGACGACCGGTCCCGTTCCCATGTGGTCGTTTTGCCCCACGTACAGGGCCGGGGGTGTGTGTGGTCCTGGGCGTGTTTCTGCATTCTCCCTGCTCTGAGCAGCACTCGCTCCAGGAACACAAAATAACCGACATCTCGAGGGTGTCCTCGGGGTGTGCTGGGGAAATCTACGGACACCAAGCAAAGGCACTGCACTCCTTCCCCATCAGCATCGCCTACCCCAGGAGGCAAACCCTGGCTGATCGGTGTTCAGCGAATGTGCTTATGGCCACGGCATCTTTATTATTATTATTATTATTATTATTATTATTATTATTATTATTATTATTATTATTATTATTATTATTATTTTAGCAGGCTGCTAGTCTGTGAGATGGGAGGAAGTGCTGCATTGTCATTCCAGTGTGGACATGGGAGGTGAGGTGTCACTTTGTCAGGGCTGGGATCTCCCCCGAGTGAGTCACCTGCCCCCACGTCAATCAGCAGTCAGGCTGCTACGGGCTGTTGGCTGGAAGCTTCTTCCTAAGGCTCCTGTGAAGGCTTCAGTGACAAAGTCTATAGGATATGAACTGTAATGACTAATTGGGAACTACAGAACTGAAGTTGACAATGACACGGGGCTTGCATGATTGTGTGCCAAATGCCTGTGCCTATTACCGTGTGCTGGAGCACTACAGATTGCGAAACAGCCACTGAGCATTCCCTACCTTGCCTCTGTGATGCATGCCTCCTGAGAGATGCATTGCTTCTCCCGGACCAGTCAGCTTCCTATGAACAACCTTTGTTTTCTGATAGTTTAACATGTTACTGTTCTAATTAGGCAAAGAGAAACGACATCCCGTTCACTTACATGAGCACAAAAGAGCTGCTCCAACACATGCCTTTAGTCATTTATCATGCCCACAATCATTCATTAAGATGAACTGGATCACAAGTCAGCTCTTGAAAGCTGTAGCTGGCATTCTGTTTTGTTTACGTATTGTAAATAATGCAGAAGAAATACTTGGAAGTGAATTCAGACATGAGTAACATCTGTGCAACTCTACTGCTCTGATTGGTTCTGTGGCTGTAACAGGGCAGAATCTGATTCCACAACACAACTTCTGTTCAATTCAACACACTTCAAAGATGCTCACACAGTGCAACCTCATAAACTTTATGTGTACATGGTCCATTTTCATTTATATTGACAAACTGGAGGATTTTTAAAAATGAGAGACCCAGGAAAAAATCAGCTTCCAGCGAGGGGAGATTTGCAAAGTAAACTTTAGCTGCATGCTAAAGACTGCAGCTTGCATGAGAAAGGAAGTGCCATTAAGACACCATAGAAATGAACCTCAAGTCAGTTTTACAGATACTAAATACAGATACAGATACTAATACTAAATAAAAACAGATGCCTCTAGGCGCTGATGTTGAACATCAGGGTAACAGTATGGGGTGGGGTTTTTGAAATCTACAAGGAGAAAATATTCAGCTTGACAGCTGAAAAATAAACCAAGCATGGGAAAAAGAAAACATCTTTTGCATGTGAATTCAGTGGAGAAACTTGACAAAGTCCTGTCCTAGCTTGCTACAAAACAAATACTTGCATTGCAGAATTTTTCATGTGATTGTGTTTCTACTTGGTGTACTGAGCAGGAACATTTCATACCTCATTCACCGCTCATCGCGTACTGTTCCTACATGAATCCACATAAAACCAAGTATTTGATCCTAACTTAACTCCTCCTTCACTCCTGACGTGGTGAGCACGGGAAGAGTAAGTGAATTCCCCTCTGCATTTTCTTTCCTGCACTGCAGATATCCACTGCAGGAGGGTCTCATCTGAGGACAGCACCGCAGCACCACGGAAGGGGCCATGCAGCAAGCTGCTGTGAGCTCTGTCTTTCCACCTTTTTGAGCACAAATGTACTATTTTCATGATGTCTGTCTACTTGTCAAGGTCACAAGATACAAAGAGACTCTAAGGCTGAGGTTGCAGACATTGATTATCGCAGGCAGGTCTTTCAGGCCTGTTTTACACAACAATTTCTGAAAATATGAATTCAAACATGGCATTTTCCTTACATAGCTGCTCACAGACCTAGCGATTGTGTTTGGTCTATCTCCTTTGAAGCTAATGTAACTGAGGAAATTTCAGCATTTCAGTATTCCTCCATATTGCAAAACTTTTATTACCAGCTGCATGGTGTGCAAAGGCCATGGGACAAAGGTTGGGCTTTTGACCACTAGTTTTTAAACTAATGGTTCACAGTGAGAATATTACACTGGTTACAATGTCTTGCTTCAACTTTCTTCGAATTACTCGCTTTATAGTACATATATATCTCCTGTTTTCTATATGTTCAGCATAAACGTGTAAACTGGTTTCCATTATCCAATGGTCAGCATTTACCTCCCCCAAAAATTCATTAGTTCTTCACTATTCTCTTCATATTGCAGAAGTGATTTTAAAGGGCAGGCTTTTTATTGGAAGAGAAGAGATGAAGCAGAGCTGAATTAGCAGGGTTTTACAATCTGGCTTGCTCAGATTTCATGTTCGTGGTGTTTGAGATTGTGGACATTGTAGTTTACATGGCAGTTTGTATTCTATGACTGCTCACTGAGGTTTTAAAACAAGAACCGAGGTAATAACTCTTTGAGCTTTATGGCACTTTGCACGTTCAAAACATTGCAGAAACATTAACTAATTTATCCTCACAAGTCTCCTGTAAAGCAGATTAGTAGCTATCATTTCCATTTTATAGATGTAAAGTAATTTGCCTTGGGCAGAGCGTTAGTGGCAGAACTGGGGTTATCACTCAACAGCTGTTTGTTCTAAATATCGTGTTTAAACCTTGTCAGATTAGGCTACTTCTAGAGAGCTTCCCTGATTAAATGTGTGTATCTTTGCACACTCAGGTTCTCTCTGTCCTCTCTTAACACTATTTGCTTGTTTGTACAGCAGCACATAGAAGGGACAAGACCAACACACACATGGGTGCTGGAATTAATTACAGTAAATTGCATGGTCAGTATTTTGACACGTGACCATGGTGTTATCTCAGGTCAGTCCCAACTTTTTAGTTTTAATTTCTTTGCATTCAGATTTTATCTGTTACCTCAGTCCACAAGTTCAGTGTTGCATTTTCCAGGGAAGCTTCTTCTAAATCAGGAAAATACTTTCAAATGTTTTAAACTCCAGCAGTGTTTGCAGAACGAGCTTGTTCACTAATAAAAGTAGGCAAAAAACAAACTAACAAACAAAAATACCCAATAACAACAAACCCCCCAAAAACAGTAACTATAGAAACGGAAACTGGCATGTGTATGGCTCTAGTGGATTTTAGTACCAAAAGATCCTGTGCCACTCATTGCACAGGAGAAATGGCTGGTTATCTTTTCTCTGAATTATGAGTCCTCTTTGAAAAGTCCTCCAATTTTTGTCTGATAGAATGCAGAAAAGAAAAAAAAAGTACTTTGCACATTTTTTCAGCATCTAAAATAACTATACAAAACAAAAAAGTATATAGCAAATTCATTCAGTATTCAAGCTAAACATAACAATTCATAATATTAACTGAAAAATGTTATCAGGGTTTCATGAGAGTAGTCATACAACATTGATGAAAATAAGCAGTTTTCATATCCATAAATCTACTGTTTTCCCTGTCTCCCTGAATCTCTATGAAACTGTTGTAGTATATGGCATCTCTATTGACATCTACTAGAAAATTTCAAAGGGTGGAATACATTTCCTGTTTGAAAGCTTCCATTGCTTTTTGTGTTTGCAACATCACGTTGGTACTGCTGTGTTTTTTTCACATAATTTATTGGTGAGAAAAATCCTGATGCTAGACCTTCCTTACTGTGTTCTTACCAAAGTAAGCTACCAAGTGGGTTTTACAGTTTATGTGGGTAAGGACGTAAGGACTGATACTGTGATCAAATGAGGTATATTATACCCCAAACCTTTGTTACTAAACTTTACAGAAGCTTCCTGGAGAGAAGCAGTCTTCTAAGTTGTTTCTGTATTTTAACATGGATATTATCTGATAGCACCAATGTTACCCTGCTAACATGTGCTCTCTCAACCAGAAGTCAAATGTCTTTGTATGGTTGCATACAAAAGAATCTGATATTAGGAGCAGATTGTTTTGATGTCTAACTTAGACATCATCGGTTAATACATATTCAAGGTGGGAGACAGCTAATGGTAGATAGGTGGTTATTAACATTAATACTGTTAATTGCATTACTCTCATTAACCATTCTGCACAAATGAATGAACTTTATGCCTTTGCTCACCTAATTGCTGACCTGTTGCATGGGCTGTCACAGCCCATGTATTTCCACAGTGACAAGGAGACGACAGGACATGAGCCTGAGCCCTAAACCTTGCCTCATGGAGAGTCAAAGTGCTGTGAAGCCAAACCCAGGCTTGCTGCTCATTTGGGCCAGGTGTGCTCATCCTGCACTGTCCCCTCCCATCGCAATGAAGCACTTTGATCTGTCCCTGCCCATCTCTCACCCAAAGTTCAATACAGTGCACAAACACAGCAAGTGGCTGTTCCAAACACTGTCTCCTCAGATGTTTGGAGTGCTGTAATATATACAGCAAAGAGAGAGAAGAGGAAAGCGGACAGCCCTGAGTCAACATGCAAGGAATGTGTGTTGCATCAAGGGTGCGGCTTTCGGGGGTTTCTTCAGATTCAGCCATCTCCCGTTGTCTGCGTCCAAAGCGGACACAGATAGGAGTGATAAGAGGTTGCAACACCATGATTCTCCTAAACAACTGCAGCTAGCAGTCCTTATTTGGGCTAACTAACATGGAAGAAGTCATCCTTCCCTTTTACCCACATGGTGACTCGTTATCTTACATTGTAGAGGTATCTCTGCTTTCATTCAGCATTTTCAGGACCATATCCGTCATGTAAATGCATTGCCACAGAGTAGCTTGTATCCACTGTAAAGCTAAACTCTCTTAGGCTCCAGACTAGTATGGCTGCATTCAAACTAACTACCAGGAAAAGTCCTTGGCCTCTGCTAAGTCTCATATAAATGAATAGCACACGTGATCTCATCCAGGGAGCATTCACTGCATAACTTACCAATATGGACATGGTCATCCCTATTTCCCAGTATTTCAAAGTCAGCAGCTCTGTTCCTCATTCATCTCAGCATCATCTTATTAAATACGTAGAGTATATCAGTAGCCAAAGTTTCCTTTCTAGCCCAAAAAGGGAAAGATGACCACCAATTCTATTCTCCCAGCTCTATACTACAACGAGCACCCTAACAAACATAGACACTCCATTGCATGTTTAGCTGTGGCTCTGGAGAAATGCTGTTGAAATTGTTATCTTTTTTTTTTCCACGTTAAATCTTGACCTGATAGCAAAGCTATCACTGAAGAGAATGAAAGAAGTATCTTTCTGTCATGTATTGTAAGGCTGTGTCCTCAAAGCATTTTAAACATAGAGTAGATGATGATTTTTATTTTTAGCAAAATAAGTCCTAATGCTTTAAAAAAACTCTGTCACATTTTATTTAGAATTGTATAGCTAAATAATAAAGATATATGTAACAAACATTAAGCAATTCATTATGATTTCTCTAAGCTGTATCACAGACATATTGCAAGTGTGCTGAAACAAATCCCATAGGAACGTGCCAGGTGACCAGTTGCCTTTTTCCCTTTATGTCTTCAACTTCCAAAATTCTTCTCAAGCAGATGCTTTCTGGAGCATGTTGGAGAGATTCACCAAATGTGACTGAGCAGAAGAGCAGGTTCTGGAAACCAGGGAGGACGATTGGAGCATGATGTCCTGACAATGACATCTTTATTTTCTAATGAGGAGGAGCCAATGTAAATGCCCCTGAGGAATTTCTGATGACAACTCAGTCAATATAGCAATGCATAATGTTGAAATTTAAGGTTTAGGCAGTTAATGTGGTGTTGGAGAGTCTTATCCATAAAGCAAAATAGCTGGTACAACAGACATTCTCTCTGTTTCTGCACATTTTAGTTCAGACTGTCTCCAGCACTGTCCTATGTGGTGAATGTCCAGTAGTGTTTGGGATGTGCTAGGTGTATGCCTGGAGTGCATCTTTCAAATTGGCTTCACTTGGAAGAAACCCAGTTTGTGCATCCCAAGACTGTGCCACAAAGGGAATCAAAGTGTAAATGGAAATTACCTTCAAAAACACATGTTTTTTGATCTATGCCAAAGTGCTTCTTCAAATGGGTTTTATTTGCACTCTTCCTTATTTCCCTTCCTCTTGTTTTCTTTTTGTCAATGCTCTCATTGACCACAATCATCTGTTTCTAGAAACAGATTGTTTGAGTTCCTACAAAAGTTTTAATCTTTAGAAGGCATTATGGAACCTGGATCCAAATATCAATCTCTTAGATTTCCAGCCTGGGCTGACCCCAACCCCAGTCTTTCACTGGTTACCTAGAGAATGGTAGTGGGATGAGAATGCTGAGAACTTCCTGTTACCCAGGGACACTGCGAGATATGCTGGGTGAAGTGAAACCGTGAATAATACAGAATATACATAAGTGAAAAGAATGGACTAGGAACACCCACCTTCAAGAATCAGCTTTGCAGAGAGCTGGTCCAGCAGCACACACAGTGTCAGGGTCCAGGGCTGGCCTCTGCATCCGCAGGAGCTGGGTGCTACTGCGGGACAGAGGGAAAGTTAACTAACTCATGAATCAGGTAACCAGGGGCTGACATCATATTTTAGCTGCTGTCAAAGCATGGACATAAAGAGGGGTTGTAAGGGGTCACCTGGATGCTCTGTACTGTTTTTTTTAATCTTCCTATTTATAACATGGTCCCCAGCACACCTCAGGATATCTGTTTGATCTCAGTTCTCTGGTACTTATTTCTCGAGCTCCCAGGAGCTTTGATGGCAGTAACTCCCTTTCTGTTCAGACAGATGAGCAATTCTCTGGGCATTTCAGTAAACCTTCCAGAGGTAATTAAGATATAGCTGTCTCCACAGCTTCCTCTACTCCAGCCCCAGGTTCAGACATTGAAATACCCACATGACTTGCCACCGAGAGGACGCTAATCCCTAATCAATTCCATGTGCACACTCCAGCCTCCATCAGACCCCCAAGTTACTGACGTGTGATATCCTGCACCACTGGTAAGAACACAATATCCTGATGTAATGGGAAGCATACCAGAAAACAGCCCAAGGATATATGAAAATAAAGCAAACTGTCTCCTGCCATTTTTTATTCTGAAACAGGTCAGATTGGGTAGGCTGCTTCAGACCCTCCATCACCACATTTTTGTAAGTGGCCCCCTAACTGCAAGCTCCTCATAATTTCATTTTATGCATTACTTCCTTTCCCAGCCTCTTCTGCAGAATTAGGCATCCAGTTCAATTGAAAAAATCAGAGCCATCACAAGAGTATTAACTTCTCCAGATTTGCTTCCTTCCTGACCTCACTGCTTATTAGTCTGTAAAATAACTGGTGCTGCACTTTTCAAAGAGGCAAGTGAGGACCACAGCTTCTAAACTTGGTCTGTGGGAGTGGGAAAGTGACTGAGGCATAAATACATGTAATTTGATATTTTAAAACAGCTCTTTTTCCTTTAAAACTAATTTCTTCTGAAGACACAGAAATTTATCACCAATGACTCAAGCTTCCCCAAGGTTTTATCAATTTAAACTTCAATAAACATCGTGCGTTCATGCTACATTGCCTCACCCTCACACTGCCAGTGAGCACTTGCTCATGCAAACTGCCATGTTGGCTTTTCTGGCTTATTTGGGTAAGCAAGTGCCTCTTCAGGACACGCATTGCCTAATCTGTTAATTTGAGTCAAGGGTTTTGTAGGAATTGCAGATAAGTTTGCAAATAGAAGCGTGGTTTAAAGCCTTACTTGTTTTCTGTACAATCACAGCAGAAGGAAACTAGTGCCCAGGCCTCTGAGTGGTGAAACTGCTGGCATCTGGTTCCTTACAAAGGATGGTGCTTTCTCCCTTTGCTGTCTGTCATCTGCAATACCCTGTGGTGCCCTGCAATGCCAGCGGGATTGGGAGGGACCCTATGGAGATTTGTGCACGTTAACAGGCCACGTGGCTGATGGCCACATAGCAGAGAGCCGCACAGGCCACAACCTCTTGTCTCACCTACTGCCAGGTTTCACAAGGCTTGCAAGGGCCTCGCTTTTCTGTGGAATTTGGTTAAAATTAGATAACAGGGATGGGGACTGGTGGACCGAGTGACTGCATAAATCTTGCTTCCAGTCTGAAAAACAGGGAGCTGGCAAGAGGCTGCAACTGCCCAGCTTGAAAGAGTTGAAATGCACCCTCTATGTCCTTGCTAGCACCTCAGAAATAATGACAGGTTTAGAGAGCGCAACTCCATGACCTTATTTGAATTGGAGCACATTGTAGTATGCCTGAAATCTCTTAATGCTTTTTTTTTTTTAAATTATTTTAAGCAGCTGATATCAGGACATCAGTGTGGCCCAAGGTTAACAAAGTTGTTATGGCTAATGGGAGAGGCATATGCGCTGCATGATCCTGACGTTTGTCATTCACAGATCTGCTCCTGACCTCTGTTTTTATCTCTGCATCTCACCCCTGAGCTAACAGAAAGCACAACAGAAGCCAGACCTACTTGAGCAAGCCCACACAGAAGTCAGAGGGCTTCTCTGCAGAGTCAGCCCAGGGCTTCCCTGGGGAGAGGGAACCAAGGAGGTCATGCTTCTTTTTCGGTTTCTCAAGAATCAGAAGATTGACCTTACTTGAATGCCAGGCTTTTCTGAGCAGAGAGAATAGGGCAAAGGGAAAACAAGAATTACAATGAAAGTCTCAGAAACACGTGGGAGCTCATTGCTGCTGTTCTGGGAGATCTGTATGCCTTAAAAGTGCAAAAAGCAAAAAAAAAAAAACAAACCAACTGTCCTGAAGGAGGTAAATTTTCCTTTGCAGCCTGAAAAATAGGATGCTGAACTGGGAGTCAGGGCTTCATATCCTGTAAGTCTGCCTGAGCCCCACTTCCCCTCTGTAAAAGGGGGATAACAGGTAGCAAAAATAGTTAAACCATTGTTAGGAATGATTACTTCATAACTACATGGTGCTTTGCAGTCAGGACAGGCTTTAGGAATGCTAAATATTCTTAAAGTCATGCAACACAGCATTGGCATTGCTGTTCTGTTCACTCTTAACTGCTGGTGTGGTGATGAGTGCTGTATAAATCAAGCTCGTTGGTTAAAGAGTTCTTACCACAGCCTGGTTAACCACTACATTAATATGAACATCTGACACTTCATTTTCCAGGAGGGGTTAAAACTAGGGTGAAAGCTTGAGGGAGGCCGTTCATTTGTATGTGTGGGGGGAACAGGGATGGAGGTTCTGAGCTCCAGTTTCAGACAGTTCAGATGCCTCAGCTCTCCTGTTTAGCCCCTGATGTGGAGCCCACTTAGCCCTAACCAGAGCCCAGTGATAAAGAGGGTGATGAACTCAAATGGGTTGAGCTGCTTGATGGAGTTGCACATGCACCTACAGGCAAATTCCAAACAGACGAATAATTACCTGCTATTGGTTGAGTGGAATTGTGTATTTGTGCCTCTTTTAAAAAAAAAAAAGTCTAAGCATTTTTAATAGCAGCATTTCCTATGAAAGGTACTTGTTTACTTTAGTGCCTGTAAAACTTGTCGGAATGGCAGTCTGGGAAATAGAAAGCCTTGTCTTATTCACAGAACAGGTACAACAAGTCCTGCAAGCTCTCTTCCAATGTTTCACCAATATGCCCCAACTCAAAGCAGGCAGATTAGACTCCATATGCAACACAATACAGATCTTTTTTTAAGAAAAAAGATAGCAAGGATTCTAACGTTGATTCTTGTAGGAACTGAATGCTTCAGTATCTTTATAAATCTGGATCTAATGCTGACAACTACCTCCCACCCAGATAGCAATGGGCTTGCTACAAGCACAAGTTTTATTGGGGACAGGACCAGGATGTTGGGAAACTCGACCTGCTGCCATTTACCTCAGAAGAGCAGAGGTCACTGGTCACCTCCTGCAGGCACTGTAGTCCACAGGCAGCAGCAACATTGTTTTACCAGAGTCACACTTTGGCACTCAGTGCTCAGCTTTAGCTGCGGAGCTCATCACTTCAGGATGTTGTGACAGATGTGAGAAAAAAAAATGAATTCCTCAGAGTTCAAATTCATTGAGGATTACTAAATTCAGGAATATCAGTATAAGTGCTCTCTCCAAAAAGGTCTGACACTGCAGCATCTTTTGGGAGCTGGGTAGGACAGGGGAGGAGAGATACCATGGAAGCATCATTTTATATTTGACAGTACAGCTGATCTCCCACTGCACGGAATCAAAGCTGGAAAGCAAAACTGGGAATCCTGCAGTGCTGCTTCTTACCTCCTCAGGTGTTCACATACGTAGGTGTTCTCCTTCCTCTGGGCAGGGACTGGCTGTCCCCTGCCACCAACAGAGCATTCACTGCAGCAAATTTCCCTGGTGCCTCGCCAGATGCTGCTCCCTCCGTGAGCTCATGGAGTAGGCCACATGCTCATCCATCTACAAAGAATACTTGTGGAGTGACAGGAGTCCAGGGGATGCCATGTTTATGAGATACCCATTAGAGGTGGGCAATATTTGGGTTCTGTTCCCCTAGTTCAGCTCTGATACCAGGTCCACGTGTTTCTGGCTGTTGAGTGCATAAATCACTCATGTGACACAGGATCAGTCAGAGCCTGTGACTGCAAACTGGATTGCTCCGGGGTACAGGAGGGAAGAAGACAATATTTGTCCCTTATGCTATAGGGTTAGGCTCTAAACCTTTACCCTGTGTTAAATAACACTTAATTTCACTAGGAGCTTCCCTGTTCTCCAGAGTATTACTCATGGAGGAGTGATCTACTGACATGAGTAAAGACTTAGGAATCCAGCCTTTAATGTGGAACACTATCTTAGTAATACTGAATATGTAAATCTGTGCTTCGTACAGTGTATGCATGATATTAGCAAAGCACTGCATAACAATGAGCAAAATAAGGAAAGCTGTGCAGAGCACTTTAGTCTATATTAAATCTTGCCTGAGTTACCACAGCTCCACTGATTTACATGGCTGTAGGACAAGCTCTTGATCTCATTCTCCATCAAAATGCAGGAACAAGATACTGACAGGCTATTTAAAGGATGTGCTCCTCTCTTTCCAGGTGGAGTTTATCAAACCTGTCCATACGTACATCTATGTGAAGAGACATTACAATTTCAAACACTGCTAACATAAGAGATGGTCCTCCATAGGCACACATAGGGCTTCCACAGATCCCAACAGAGTTTCTCAAAAGACAAGTGTACTTAGGACCAGTAACATTTGTTGCCTGATCTTCCTTAATCCCAAGCAGCAGACTCTCTACAACAATTTGCTATGGCAGATAAGAAAGAAGACAACATTACGTATTTGAAAACATTTGGACATTTATTGTTTTGCTGTAAAAAAGAGCATAGAGCAAAGCAGAAACCATATTCTCTGCTCTGTTTTATATGCCCAGTGATCCAACCTTTCTACTACTGCCACTACAGAAGAAGAGATCAAACTCATCAGATTGCAGCCTCATTAATTATGTTTGTAATTGATTTTGGCGGGGGCAAATTAGAGGGGCGGTGGGAAGGCAGAGAGGGAAGAAAAAGGAATGGAGTTTGTTGTCTTATTTTTCTTACTTGTTTTTGATGTAACAGAACATTGTTCAATCACTGTATAGCTTAAATGTACGTAACTCATGTAATATATCACAAAAATACACTTAGGTTCTTTGAGTGCTTTAATTTCATGTATTTCTTGCAGTTTACAACCGACAGTGAGGTGTCCAAATGTGACTAACAGAGCTGAGAAAAGAACAAAAAACATGTTATTCTACACAATATTATCTACCCTCACGTTAAAGAATGCAACACCCAGTCTGGGTATCTGCACAGTTCCTATCCTACGCAGAGATGTCAACAAGAGGGCACAAGCTAATTTGATGATGTGAATCAAGTCTGGTAGAAACTATCACTTCTTAAGTTTCAGCAGTGGGTTGGCCTGATAGATGACATAAAATGAAGACTATCCCTGCCCTGAGGGTCTTGCAGTCTAAAAAAAGACCAAAGGAAAGTATTTGTCTCTTGCAAAGTGATGTATTTGGTTGGTTATCTCCTTTTATAGTCTACATTGGAGGTAAGCACATTTGTCATGTGAATTCTAGCTTTATGTGAGAAGAGCAGGGTAGGCCATACTGAAAATGTATCACGTTGCTTCAATTTTTCTAAAAATTATGCTTTGTTAAAAATATTCAAAATATTCTTTCTGATCTGTTCAGACATTTTGAATATGAAATTCTTCAAGTTGTTGGTTAGGAATGATTTTTATTTCTGGGCATCCTTTAATTAAAGATTAAAAGAATGTATCATAGACAAAACATGTTACTCCTGGAAGAGATTCCCTCAGTTTGTTTTACTGAAAAATCCGGAGGAAAACGTTATCCTGAATGAAAAAGTACACACACATTAAAAACCTGAAAGATGCCAAATAACCAAAAGACCTGCTCTTCAGCAAGCTCTTCTGTACTAACCAAATCTAATCATTTCCAGAATGAAAGCATGTGAGCAGTCACTGTAAACAAGCCTGCAGCAAAGCAGAGGGCTGTACTGATTGTTGAACCAGGTCCTCTGCAGTACTCTCATTTAGCATTCCAAGCTACAGTTGGGTCTGTGACCAGCTGCTTTGATCACTGGAAATGAATGCAGCTGGACTTGGCAGGTCACTCCATCAAATGTTTGCTAAAGGATGCATGTGAGTGCTCTCATTAGCTGTTATTTGCAGGTTGGGGTTTAGCCAATGCAAATTGTTGCACAGCTCAAGCCTCACTGCCAGTAGCAGCAGCAGTGGCAAAGGTCCTTAGGTAAAGAAATACTGTTTCCTCTCCCAATGCCGTGGGGCTTTCTGAACTCAACAGCTTGAATGCATGTTAGATAATCTACAATTCATAATGCTTCCTAAACAGAATAAGCACAAAAAGTAGCGTGGCTTAGCGGAGACTGCAGGCTTTGTGTTGGAGGTCTGGAGCCCTGGTCTCCCAATGACTTTCCCTGCGTTCTCCAGCAAAGGGCATAACCTCTGACCTGACCCTGCGCTGGTTCTCTCTGCTGTATACTGCAGATAATGATATCTACCCTCACTTTATAAAGCATTTTAAAATATACATGTAAGATAGGCTGTATCATTGCAGGGCAAGAACACAAACAAATATATACACACCCAGACAAGCCATAGCGATACCTAAAATGCAGACACGCCCATGCACAGAAATGTACTGATGACCTTAGGCTAGTGACTGAAGTCTGGGTGGTACTGCCAGCATTCACAGTATAGCAGTGCAGGTCTGCACACGTGTGCTTAGGCCATTCTGTGCTTTGTTTGCTGGCCTGGCTGTTCCCAGCTGGGCTGCTCCAGGGGACTGACAGCAGGGCCAGCAGCCCCCAAGTGCCCACAGGCATGCATTGCTGCTAGCACATCTCTAGGGTCAGAGATGGGAAGGAAGAAAAGAGAGAACAGTTCCCAGTCTCTAGAGAGCTTGGATTTGTATTTTAATAGTGGGTCTCTCCTTTAAAGGCCTCATGTAATTAACAGTGTTGAGAGCAAAATATGAGCCTTGCTAGATGAAATGCAGCGTGGCTCCTGGCCGGGTTCCAGATGAGTGTCTTCTTCAACACTCTCCACAGCAGCCAACAGCCTGCCTTCTTCCACATAGTTCTCATTTTCTGTGTTTGGAAATGCTGAAATGAAAAGTCTTGAGAGGGCAGGAACGGAAACAAATGAAAAACTTGTTCTGGAGAAGATCGATTTCCCCAATTTTAAGAACAATTTTGGACGTAATCTAAAAAGTTTGTTTCAGATGGTCCCACACTTTGTAATTTTCCCACTTCTAAGGTCCTCCCACAGGAGATTAGGTTGTTAATATTATTTTATCAGAGACAAATCTCACAGGCATACCATATCCTGAGTACATTGCACTGCATCTGGCTCTCCGCTGAGATGGTTATATGTGCAGTAAACTTTTTGCTGTCTGACATGCACCTCAACGCACCTCAATGTTCCAAGTCTCAGAGCAGCTCACATGTGGCACCCAACCAAGCCTTGTTTCATGTATGCTTGCTAGATAATCTACAGACAGAGTTCCCAACTTGTGAAGTTAAACTTTGCATAGCTCTGGTGACAAACTTTGCATTGTTTTCCTGTTAAATTTTATGCAGGTTGTTTTAAATCTTTGCCATAATTACCAAGCCAATTAGCATGCACTAGAAGCACTGGTAGAAGTTTGCTACCTGCAGTGCTCTGACTAGAGTAAGAAGCTGAGCACTATTCCACCCCAAAGGGAAGGGACTTAAAATCCTTTGCTCCCCTTACTCTGTCTAGTCCATACTTTTGCCCAGATACAAGTTCAGGCACATACGAACAGCACTGTTTATGAACAGAAATAGTATAAGGAAACTTTGCACCTATCATACCTCACACACACTGCTCAATTTCACAAGCTAGTTATAGCAATTACGTAAAATCAAAAGGAAACCCAAATCACCCAAATAATGATCAATGACCGAACACAAACATCTCAGCACGCTTTTGACCGTTCCAGAACCAGACAAATCAGTTTAATTTCTCACTGTTTGCATGTATTTATAGAGGAAGCTACTCTGCAAGCTACCAAGCTGCATTTGATCCTGAATGAATCTGCTGCTATATCATATCAGGTAGTGCAGTCCTAAGTAGACTTACAGGAGATTAATAGTTTATTCATATGCAGGCAAATGACTTTATCACTGTCTGACTGACTTCATTGCTTTGTCTTTCAGCACACTAGACAATACAGGATTGCACTAAGTTTCTCCTCCAGCAGCACCTCCCTCTCTGCTGCTGCTAATGCTTCAGGCACTGCTTCTGGTTTGGTGGCTGCTGGTTACTATAAATATAAGGTTCTTTTGACCTGCTGTCTGAGAAGAAACAGAGGCTACATAGATTAGCCTAGCTGTAGTGCTCTGCATCCATCTGTCCACCCCACCTTAACTTTTGAGTGTACTGAATAATTTCATCAAGATTGTCTCAGCAGAGAAAGAGACCCCACTGAAGTATCTGCAGAGAGAGAGACTGATGATCAGACACTAGAAAGCCCCCTCAGAGTCAAGCATTCTGTAATGAAGGAAGTTTCCACAAAACTCCTCATCCTCTTCAAATGCCAAAGACAATAGTCATGAAATAGAAATTTATAGGAAATTAGGTTTCATCAGTTTATCTGTTCTTGGAACTACTCCTTTTCCTATTCTCAAGGTAGTCATGAATTTTACAGATTTGTCAGAATTGCTCAACAAATATTTGTAATAGTTAAGAAACATTCCGTTTCCAAAAGTTATTTGATGCAAAGGCTCCTCTGAATTTTTTGATGCTTGGCACTCTGTGTTTGGCCAGTGTGACTCAGTGGGAGTGTGGTTCATATTTCCCTGAATGAGTGACTCAATCTGTACATAGAAGCACAGTGCCTGAAAAGAGCATATCACTGTGCACGTACAAAAAGATAAGGAAGGGAGAATCCTGTAAAAGTTGAATCTGCTTCAGAAATATTAAACGTGCTGTGGGAATACAACAGACTTTTTCTACATAGGAACACAACAGTCTGTGATTCTAAGGAAAAAGTAATGTTCAAGTTTACCAGCAGTTCTTATATTCGCAGTTCTTATGTTCACACTTCTTGGCAGAAAATAATTTCCTGTTTTTATTGTAAGTGCATTTAGTTAATGGATTAGTATTTGTATCTGGATAAATAAAGCTTGCCTTAAACATTCCTGTTCATAAGTGTGATTAACTAATTGGATTACTTAATGGACTATGAGAAGAAATCAGGCAATCCATACACGCTAACTCAGAAGAAGTCAAATGAGTTGAACTCAGCAAACACACTTGCCAAAAACAAAACAAGCATTCCCAAATGACATCAGATCTACTGCTAAGACCACAAGCTCCAAGAGATGGGATAACTACAGGAGAGCACAAGTATCTGCAGCAGGCTGGCCCCTGTGTACAGAGGCTTCTCCTGCTATGTATTTCAGAAGAGAACTCATCTCATTCTTAAAACAGCTCACTCGAGGGTTACTGCCCCTGTAAAATACACAAGAAAACTTTGCCATTCTCTGGTCTCTCACTCCAGGAGGAATAGGTGGTTATGGAAGCATGGCTTTACAACTGTAGAAATGCTTGACCAACATCTGATGTATTTTATAGTTCAGCAACAAGGTTTTTTATAGATGCTGGAAAATGCAGAGAGACACAAGAAGAATTAAAGCTGTTATTTTTCAGTCCAGTGTGACTATTACTAGTAGTGAATTATGTCCATCGCCAGGCCTGAATTTAAAAGTAAAAAAAAAAAAAAACAAAACCTTGGTCATTTGATTAAAAGGAGTTTGCATACCAGCACAGACCAGTAATTTGAAGCCAAGCATTTCCATATGAATGGGGCTTACAGGACTTACAACAAATGCTTACAGGACTTGCTGATAGGGCTGCTTGCCCTATCTAGGGAATTTAATCCTTAGTTAGCTCCTTTGGAAGAGGCTGTGGTGGGGTGAGAATGTATGCTGGGTGCTGGTGGCCGTGCCCTGAACTGCACAGCTCCAGGAAGACAGAGATATTTGGCTATCATGGCTTCTTCTGGAAGTCTTGTTTGAAAAAAGTCAGCAGATGAGTGAGGTGCCCAGTTGTTTTGAGACCTGCACCAGTGTCCATGAGAGGCAATAGTCTTTTTTCTCCATGGCAGGATTTGAATACAACAGAAGTTCATGCCAGCTGTAGAGATACTTAAAAAAATTCCTTTCAAATGGCACAAACTTAAAAATTCCATGGTCAGTCCAAAATTACCGTTTAAGTGAGATAAGCAATACTCAGAAAATATGAACTAAGTCTTAATTTAAGATGACCCATTCTCTGAGCAAACTGAGACAGAATTCTTCTAACTAAGCTCTTGCAGGTTGACTATGTCAGGTTTCTTTGAAGGCATTCTGAACTCTAGAGCATCGCCTGCACCCTTTCTCTTTGTTCACACATGCTCTGATTGCTTTCTCTACTTCCTTGTATTTCTTGCAACCTTGAAGTTTTCAGGGGTATTCAGTACTCCATGGTCTTGAATCTCTTCTCTGAAGGCATTTTTATGATACTTTCATCTGATAAGGGAATTATTTTATTTTAGTCCTTCAGTCTGGAATCCTTTTGTGAAGCCCATCTAATTCTGATGCATGTTAATAAGGACTGCATGTTATCTAGACTCGCTGTATTTCACTTAGTCCTTATTTATAAATTGTTTTTACAACACTTGTTCTAGTGTTATACCTGTAGCACTTGGTATCTTTCTATATCTCTACCAGTATTTAACAGAGTATTCCATTCCACATATTTTAAAAGACTGCTTATATTTTAAAACCCTGCTTGTTGGTTCTGCTGGAAAACTTGAGAAATCAATGTTGAAATGACTGGCAAAAACAATAAAAGAGAGGTAAAGCCCTTTCCTTTCACCACAAGATACATTTTAAAAGCCTAAAAAATCTTTTTCTGCATCATCAAAAGACAAAGAATCAGTGCCCATATTTATCAAGATGACATGATTCCTAAAGCCAATCACACCATTTGTGTGTGACAGTTTCAAATGCCTGTGGCTTGCAATACCAGTTTTATTCAGGAAGGAGGGAAAGGGATTGCGTTCTCTCATTCCCTGGAACTCCTCCAGTGCAACGTTAGGTGATCCTGGTTGTCTTCCAGAGGCTGCTTCACTTTCTGCATAAATTTCAATTAGTTGTAGGACAACTGCAAGGACAAGTTGTGAGAGATCCCCCTCTGCCATTCCTTTCACTACTTCTTTGTGAAGACCAGGTTTAGAGGTGACTGAGAGCAAGGTGTGCTGAAGAAGGTTCCCAAAGGAATATCGCTCAGTTCCAGCAGTCCCAAAGCAGAGAATCAGATTGCCACGTACAGTTCAAAGCAGCTTTCATACGAGAACAATTGCAGTCTGTGGTCAGTTAGCCTTTGAAAGTTTCTCCCACGATATAGTAAAATTCTTTCTGTTAGAAATTATTTGCTCTAAATTTATCTTTGAAAGTTGCAGCTCTCTTCTGTTAGGAATTTTCTACTCTCTGCATTGCAGAATGCCATCAGAATAAGTGTTGCTTATAAGCCTGTAGAATGTACAGCATGTATGGGAGACAGGAAAAAAATGCTTTACCTGTGAATTGCCAAATCCGTAGTAGCATAAGACTGAAGACAGTCATTGAAACATTAACTACGGGAATGCAAAGCTGACTTTACAATATTTTGCACTTATCAGAGGCTTACTCAGGTTTGGAGAAGCAAATATATTCATGTCTGATTTCAGAAATATCTGCAATAAACTCAGCTGCACACACAGACAGTACTTTCAGTACTTCAAAGGAAGGAAATAGCTCTATCGATATAATTTAGAGCTTAGTGCATCATCCTTGCTCTTATGAAGTATGCTGCCTATGAGGCGCTGCATGAGTCAAGAGGAATTTAAGTAGCTGATCCTCACTGTCTGCCGCTTAACCTCAGTAGTATACACTTACAGCAACAAGACTGCAGATTTCAGTTGACACCTAACTTAATTCCTACAACATCGAAGTCTATCAAATGCTGAGGAAAAATTTTTTACAGAAGAACTCACTCTAAAACAAACTTGGCATGAGGCAAAACTGGCAACGGAAACAGCATCTTACCCTAGTCTAGCATCCACACAGCAGATCTGGAGCCGTGGGAAATTTCATAACCACATTGTGACCACTACGACAACATATAGCTTAGAGGAACAGCCACAGCATCTTGTTCCATGTGAAACAAGCAGCAGAGACAAACATAGCCTATCTGTAAGGGGATGCTTAGAATGAATTGGCTTGGCCCTAGTTAGGTGGTCATGTTTTGGACATTTGAAATGGATTCTTTTCTTTTTAAAGAAAACATTGTGGATGGACTTAATGTTCATCATAGCCAGAACTGTTCTCACCTAAGTAGGTCTAAGAATGCAATTCCACCACAAATCTTGAATATATTGTTTATTTCTGCAAGGAGAATAAAAGGTATTCTACTTGTTTTATGTAATGTACCTTATATTATATATGCTTCTCTGTACACTCATATGTGTTTATTGTATTACAAGACTACAATATGTGTGTATATATATAGTATATGTATGTATATACATATACATATACATATGTATATACGTATATATATACACACATATATGTGTATATATATTGTATTACATTTCAAAAATATGGTAGCCACTTGTGTATATTTTCAAAGTGGATTTCTTTTGTCCATTTTTGCTCTGCTGATGAATCTTGCTCTCAATGTCAGTGAACAACCAGTTGTCCAAACAGATGTAGTTAACTGTCCATAGAGTCTTGCTGTGTGAGGAAAACAGTTTTTCCTTTAACACTCATCTCATGCTACCTGTAGCTTAGTTTCCTAAGGCAACAAGGTTAATGTAATCACACAGTGATTGCCTGGTCAAGTTCACACTCCTGAGGGGTATCAAACAGTCAAAGAGTAAGATTAAAACACAGAATTTCAGGAAAGCTAACTTCCAGCTCTTCAGGGAGTTAATCAACAAAACTTCCTGGGAAACTGTCTTCACGGACAAGGGTGCGGAGCAGAGCTGGGACATCTTTACGGAAGCTTTCCTTAGGGTGCAGGAGCTCTCCATCCCCAAGTGCAGGAAGTCGGGAAAGGAGGGCAAGAGACCAGTATGGCTGAACTGGGACCTGCAGCTCAAACTGGAGTGTAACAAGAAAATGTAGAGGCAGTGGAAACAAGGTCAGGTACTATGGGAAGAGTACAAGGAGGCTGCTAGGCAGTGTAGGGATGGGGTCAGGAAGGCCAAGGCCCAGCT
>JAOWBO010000056.1:53917024-53927825 GCA_028564985.1 Crax fasciolata
GAGAAGATTTAAAAAAAAAAAAAAAAAAAAAAACCAGCCCAAATAAGACACAGTTAAATATGTGAGAACTGGCTCAGCTCTGGAAGAGGTTGTTTGGATTAACATAACTACAAGGAAAAAAACAACACAATTCTGTTTGCTGTCCAAGTGCTCAATCTTCCTTAGCCCTCCACTTCTTCCTGAGAGTGAATGTCTTCAGATCTACTGTAGATGTGGCAAAGAGCTAAATCCGGAATACCTTGAGGGAAATCTACCAAGATGGAAAGGCCTGAAAAACAAGAACAAGAGGATGACACAGGAGCCCTGTCCTACTCTCACATCCACATCCCACAGATTTCCTCTGCCCAGCAGCCGAGCATCCCAAGTCAGACTCTGAACACATCAGCCACCACAAAAATTAAATTAAACTGAAATCAAAACAACAAACAGGAAGTTGCCCATTTCAGCAACCACTATAAAAAGGGATAGGTAGTTTGTGCTTGTACTTCAGAAGCATTCTTTCCTTTCGTGTTTTGCTATGACTACACACAAACACAAAATTGCAATCCGTACTTCTTCAGGAGCTAGCTACGCATGAATACAGTGATATATGGTACCAAAGTCTGAAGCATCACCACCAAAAATCTTCTAATTTTGCAATCAGAAATAATTTTTTCCTCACAACTTTGTGCACCAAGATCCCTTACAGGCTTTATTTGGACATCTTACACTCTGCAAAATTTGGAGATGCTAAAGAAATTGCAGGTAAAACTCTGCTAGAATGCATTGCCTCTTCAGCATTTCTTCTGCACAGCTCCCAGCTGTGTTGGTGGGAGCCCAGCTCTACAACACCAGACCCTCTTCAGCTAAAAGTGGTAGTGAGTTGCTTGTTCCCAGATATCTTCACTTGGAAATTCTCAGTGACTGAGCACAACCCCTTCTTCCTGCTCTCTTGCACTAAGAGACAACACCTTTCATTTTCTGAGCAAGGAGCCAGAGAAGACATTCCCTGCAATTTCAATAGCACATTTTTCATTAAAGTACGATTTTTCATAGAGTTGTATATCTGCTTCTTCCACCTGCACCCAGATTTCTCTTTTTCTAAACTGTTGTTTCTGTTCTGAGATCAGAACTCAAATATAAATACTGAGTTGAATTTGCTCAGCCCAAAAGATGACTTTAGTCAGATCCAAAACAGTTTTGAGAAGAAAGTCTCTGATGTGCACATTTACGATGATTTCTAACAGTGCCTACTGAGTCACTAATTATGATCATCCATTGTATCAGCAGTCTGCAGAAATAAGCTCTTAAGGCAGTGATGGTGTTTCTTCTGTGTTGTGAACATTCATGTGATTAAATATATACTCCTGGAACAGTGTGGCCTGACTTTTTCCAAAAAGCAGCCAATGATTTGGATGTTGCAACTGAGACATCTGACTTCCAGAGGGGAATGTCAGGAATTTCTGAAGAATTAAAACCCCATACCCAGCATATGTTTTGAACTGGGTGCCCAAAACAAATGATCACTTGAAAGCAGGCTACTGTTTTCTGAACCCTTTCAATTATCTCTGAAGACCCTGATGAGGAAGTGATATGGCCACCAGAAAAGAGCAAACTATTTAGAAATGCCAGACATAAGAGAAAAACATTAATAAAAGCCTACCTGATATACAATTATAAAGTTTTTTTTTTTTAAAAAAAGCATGCCAAGGCCAATATTAGCTATTAAAACAGGAAACTCTTCCAACTCACCCAGTTCAGCTGTGTGTGTGTGGCAGAGCTGGGGTTAAGAATGGCCCAGCCAAGGGCACAACATCAGCTCCCAGCAATCAGCTACGTCAGTAATTGCTGCTAAAAATCTCCCCTGGGATCACAATTCCTGTACTTTCACTATCCTGCCTGGAAGGCCCCAGTAAAGGGATGAGGAGCACTGCAGAAGGGTGGAAGTGGAGGCATTGTGCTGAAACCCTGAACAGGGCACAACACCCGGGCTCCACCAACTGGTTGAGGGCTCTGAGAAGTTTAGCCATTTATTTTAACTCTTGCTGACTCAGGCTTTATGCTCGCAGTCTCACACAGGCTGAAAGTAGGCTTTGGACTGCATGAAAGCTAAAAGTGGAGCAATGGAATTCTTGCCCTTGGCATGAACAGCTACTGCAGCAGCTGGCTGAAAATATTATAATGCATGGGAATCTGGCAGGTGGCTCAAGGCTGCATAGCTTTTGGGGAAATATTCTGGATTACCCCAGAAACCAGGAGATGAGAGAAAACATATTTTGCACAAGATGCAAACTGAAAAAATAAAAGATTTAAACAATATAAAATATGCTGTCCATGTTTAATGTTAAATATAAAGCCCAGAAATGACTGCAAGTTTTTCATGCCCTGAGAGTAGGACAAGATAACAGGGATACTGTGTACATACCACAAGTTCTCCAGATGGCAGGGTCCAGTCTCTAACAGTTCAATAGGAGATCCTGCTGCTGTAAGTACTAAAGGAGACACTTAGCACTTTCTAGGCTCTGGAGCTCTGCTAGCAATGCTGTTTTCCATGCAGGAAACAAGGACAGGGCTATAGCATGGCTTTGCAATGTGGTCAATGCTGTTTGAATCCTTGTCTGCCTTCTCCGGTGATCCTACTTCCAACACTTAATGATATTGATATAATTACAGATAATGTAACAAGTGGAATTAAAATTCTCTGAGCTAAAGACAGGACTCAAGTCCATCACAGAAAAGATTTGCTTTTTCCCCTCAGTGTGCTACATAATTTTTCCAATTAGGGAATTTTAATGTGTTTAAAAAGAGGAGGAAATGAGGTGAAGAGAGACTTTGAATACCTGTACAAGCCATCAGTTTCTGAAGAATTATTTCCAGATCAAGTTTTCAGATGTTTTGGGATATTTTGCTGGCAGTGTAGATGTGCTGCTCATGCAATATAATACAAATGACATTCACAAAATCAACGTCACAATGTTTTGTGCTGGTATCAGCTCCAAGAAAAGCCAAGTTTCTACAGTCCTCATTCTTTTGTACAGATTGTAAACCACACCTAAAGCCTTAAAAAATGCATGAATTTGATTCTGTGTGTTTTTCTTGGGTCAGCAATGGAAATATATAAATAGTTAGAACAAAAAATTTAAACTATTTCCTGGAGAAATGGATTCTCCGAAGAGGTATCCTTTAGTTTTTTACACTTTTTTTTCAAAGCCATCTAGTTGAATTTAGATTAATGATGGAACAAATTCAAATAGAATTGTGACCAACTAGCAAAAATGTCCTATAGATCTGCACATACGCATTTCACACGAGCATTTTTGCTGCTAGTCAGTAACTTCTGGGTCAGCTTTTCCTTTGCTTACATGATGTCTGCAAAGCTTGGGGCCCAGACTATTAAGTGCTTCTGTATGTACATTTGTCAGCTTGTGAGGTTCATCTTAAACATCTTTAGTGAGAGTTGCAGCTTTTTTTTGATTTACTTTACCCCTTTCTTTATTTCTGAAGAAGTGAAGCGGCTCTTACCCAGAAGGGGGGAAGAAAGGTCAGTCCCCCGCATACGAGCTCATGCCCATCCTCCTTGGCCACAGTACCTGCACCGTGGAGCACAGACAGTCTTGCCACAGACTCTGATTTTCAGTGCTTGCCTTGTGCTTCTGAGAGTGTTTGCCTGTTGCAAACTAGGCCCAAGGGTCTCTCACACATCATTTAACACTTCCTACAGGTCCATGCAAGATGCAATGTTACGTACTAGGCTCAAGTACATGCTCAGTGATTCTGTTTTCACTCCCCCCTCCCTGCCTGTCCCCTTTTTCCTTTTTCTAAAAACATTTCTATAAAATCATTGCCTTTAGTATCACTATGTGTTTGGCCACAGAAGTTGCAAACTCACTGAGAACCAAGGAAACACTGCTTGTGATTTGTTTGCCAATTATTCACTTTAATGTCTTAATGTCACAAGGCTTCATAAAATCATTCTATTAAAGTTTGATTCTTTCGGCACTTGATCAGTCCAGCTTGCCTACTAAAACTGATGATTGACTCACATCCTGGCAACATTGTTTATTTGATGTGCAATGGTGAAGCTCTCTAAAAAACTGCAGTCAGCCTCTTCCAAATTTAGCCACCTACATCTGTATTCATTAGTGTTTGTGTGAGACTGAGTTATCAGTGTGTACTAAGTGGATAATACAAGCCGATTAGTGCACCATTGTTGTTTAAATACAAGCTCTGTGCTGAAGAAGCCTTCAGAGAGAATAAGTCTGTGTTTCTTCTGGGCTTATTTTAGTCTTGTTTATGTTGGGTAGCTTTGTGCTACAAGAAAATCCAAGTCACTTTAGTCCATGTAGATCCTCAGCCAAACTCCAATTACTTTTGTATTTCTCTCCAAATAAAACTACTTTCTGTAAATCCAAACCAGTTAAAAATGTGCAGCTGTAAAGTTATAGCCATTCCTACACTAAAGAAATATTAAACCACAGTGCCAAAGCTTTCTAAATAGAGGCATACCTGAAGACTAACACGCAATGGGAAAGGCTGACAACGTGCTGGGTTTCATGTGGGAACATACCAGCGGGACACTGTGGAGAGGAGGGTTTCTTACTGAAAGCAGCTGTGTGAAGTTGGCGGGGTTGGTCTTCCAGCACATGATGGGCTGCTCTGCAAGGCCAGCATCTTGCCAAGGAGCATCCTCCAGGATCACGACAGCTTTGGCTGGAGCAGAGGCGTTAGGCTGAACTCCAGCCAAGCCCTGGGTTGAGATGACATACTGCTTCTGAAATGTTTCTTGCAGTTTCAGTTCAGTGATGTATTCCCAAATCCTTGTACCAGAGGTGGAAAGATTTGAGGGTTGGTTTGTCCTTCAAGAAAGGGAATTAAATCCTCCCGTTCCTGTTTATGAGAAGTGAACAAACATGCTGCTGCTCAAATGAACAGTGGCTAAATCCTTTTTATTTGAGCCTCAGGAAACCATGGAAGCAGCACAGGGAGTTCAGCCTCCCCAGCAGTGGACAGGCTCTGGTTTGGGGGAGCAGGGAAGGGCCTTCCTACTGCGATTACACCCTTATCCTTGCTTACGTCATCTCCAGTGGATCCCGTGTGGCTGCACGTGCTGTGGTTGCACCGTATTTTTGGAGCACGAGACAATGCCCTGTTCTAAATGGACAGTGCTTCTCTCCTGTGGTGGGGCAGTGCAGGTCCTTCAAGGCATCTAGCCATGTTTACAATTTATGCAAAGCTGGGGAGGATGAGGCAGCTAAGATTTACTTCTACTAACTCATTCCTACCTGAGACAGTTTACCTTCGGGGCTCATCAAAACAAGTCTTTGGTTCTGGCATGCATCAGAGTTTGCCAAAACTCAGAGAAAACAGATGAACAGCAGGGAAACAGCCCAAGGTTTTAAACAAAGCTGCGCTATGCAGGCTCACATAGTCTCCATTTGAAATCACACAAACAGAGTGACACAAAAAACCATGAATGCATTCAGAATATTTCTTTTTAGGATGAAAGTTCAAGTATTTCCAGCCAGCACAGCAAACTGCAGTTTACCTGCCAAGATTTGTTGCATTTTTTTTTAATTGTAGCAACAACCAATAGGTTTAAATTTAAGGACCAATGAACAGACTCCCTCCCTCTCCTCCCTCTTCACTGATAGTTTGAATGGTCAAGAAATGCAGCTTCCTAGTCTTAGCTCAGGCAACATTTATGGACTCACTAATCTTCAGCTACTGCTTTGAATTCAACTGGGTGATGCACATTTGCCAAATTGAGTGGGTGTTTACGTGCTTACAGCGATGGAGGCTGGAATATACGCAGTTCCTCAAAAATTCAAACTCTGAAGGAAAGTGATTGCAAATAATTTATCTTGCACCAGAGAGGGTTTTTTGGAAGGTCTCCAAATTAAACAAGAAGTCATTGGTGCTTTTGAGGCTTCTACATCAGAGCTGCCGTAAAAAAATACAAGTATTTTGATGTTGCACATGTATAACATTATAAGTTTTATATAGTTTCTAAAGTGTGGAAGCCTTTGGGATGAAAGATATTCTGCATGTATGTAGTACCTCTGTCTTCATTATAAATGCATCAAAGTCACAGAAGCCTAAGCTGATTTATTATGAGTACCTTTCCTTGTATAATTTTCTAGCACTGCCTGCCTGAGTGAACTGATGAGATCTCCACTAAATTGGGGTAGCCTGTCATTTTATTCAGATTGAAATGGATTTTCTTTCCTTGAATTCCTGGCAGAGAGAAAACAATCAAAAAATAATGGCTTGCAGATAATAAGGTTGCATGTTGAGATAGGCATAACTGATAACACAGCTGTCAACATTTTTCCTGCCCAAATTTACATCATTTCATTTTGAGATGAATATGGCAAAGGTGAGAGACAGAGCAGAAGCAAGATACTAGTTGTTTGGTCCCACAAAATATAAAATGTGAGCCTCCTAATAAGGGTTGTTCTCCTCAGACCTTACAACAACCAGAAGATGGGCTCCCTGGCAGAACAGTTTGCCTACCTTCAGATAAGGCAGGCTGATTATGTTCCACTGAAATGGTATCTAATATGGGCTTTTGTATACTTTGGCCTAAACATCACACCACATCTCCTACTCTTATCTCTGGAGAGTTCTTAATGTTGAAGTGATGCATTTTGTGAAGATTTCAAGAAAAATACAGGCATCCTGGCCAGCAGCCCCTCTCACAGGCTACACAGGAAATTGTAATTCAGTACATGATGGATTGCCTTGGTTGACAGCAGAGTCACCCTGGCTTGGGACAAAGCTCTGCAACTCCATCACGCTACAACAGCTGAGGCACACCAACTCCAGGTCTGGCAGTGCACAGGATGGAGATATTGTTATCCCTCCACGCTGACTGATTTCCCAGCCCAGATGAACAGGTGTCCCTTTCCAGATGGATGTGTCTGCAGATGTTTTGCTCTCTGGCTTAGGAGCCAACTGCTTCACTTGAATCTGATCCTCGTCATCTCCTTTCCTATTACCTGATTCAATCTTATGTAAAGTCCCTTAAAAAATGATTATTGGTGTACAAAAAGTTATCCAGACTATGCTTGATTCCTTCCTTCCTGGCTCCATCTGAGTGTGTACTGCAAAGCTGAGAGCAGCGGAGTTAGCAGCAGCTGCCTGCAGCTCATCTGTTGGCAAGGCTGGAGCTGAAATCACATTCTCCAAGTGCCAGAAAGATAGACCTTCTGGAAGGAAGTATTGGGTGAAAGAGCAGGAAAGCAAGTTCACTTCCAAACAATAAACATGCAGATCGGAAATAATTGAAGCACTAGAAGAAGGGGGAGGGAAAGCAAAACAAACTGTAACAATGGATCCTCAGATGAACTGATTTTCCCTTGTAATGGGGAAGAGAGTGCAGTGGGAAGGGGAAAAAAACTATTGCAGGCAGCTCAGAGCTGACCAGAAAAAAAAGATTTTTCACTTTGCGATAGCGTCTAAGAAGCTGCTAGTTCTACATGTTCAGTGTCACGGCAACAAGCTGGCATCATGGCAGTTCTGGCAAAACAGACAACATCTTTCAGGGCCTACCTGCCTGCAGGCTGGCATGCCAGGGAGCCAGGAAGCTAGCCACTCTGTCTGCTCTCCTTTAAAAATGCTAACAAAACAGACATACTTCAACAGAGCAGTCTGGTTCTATCAAAACATCATCTTCCAGCAGACTCCTGTCTGACCAGGAGATTTCCAAGCAGCTCCTTGATGCCAAACAATCACAGCATTTTCACTATAGGATACTAGGACAAGGCAGTGAAACAAAGCCCAACATCCTCTACTACGAGACAGCACATACACTGTGTGAGTGATACCTCCAGGCTCCTAAGCTAATGGCTTCTGGGCCTGCTGGGGAACCATGGGCAAAGAATTCTGGAAAGCTGGAGAACACAAACACGAGAGGGAAGCAGGACTTTTTCTGTGACTTCACAGGGCACTGTACACTGACATAAAGGTACATGCTATTGTTTTCCATGGCACAACAAGAGGTATTTACAGAGAACTGAGTTTTGGCACCCAGCCTAGTTTGTTAAGTTACCTCTCTTGCCTCCCTGAACTCCCTTAATGGAGAAGCTCTTCTAGAGGCAATTTGGAACAGGAGCCTAAAGCAGACTTACTGAATTGCTCCTGAAGGCAAGCCTCTCTCTCTCCCCCTCTGTTTTTCCATTGATTGCAGAAGGAACCTGGAGAGCCTAGCTGGCTGGCTTACCCAGCCAAGTTGGGTGGTTAAATTTGAGTGGTCTGAGCACCTCTGCTGTTGCATGGGGCCTGGATTAGGATTTGAGCTTTGTCTTCAACGTCTGCGATTGCTGACAAATTACTTCATTGCTCAGCTTTAATGTTGTTGTGCTTCAGATGAAATACCTAGACATGTATTTTGTTTTTCACTTACATACACAATACGAAAATGAAAATCTAGAAATGTAGTGCATTCAGGAATGGGAGGGCAAGGGGTAAGCTGATAAATAACCCAGAAGCAAACAGAAGTTTAGATCCACTTTGAGGCATTGCCCCTGTCGGGCACTGCCTCTTCCTGAACTCTGAGTCACAACATGGGTGAATGATGGACATCAGTGGAAGCCCCAGGTGACGATGTGAGCAATGTGGTATTGTTCACTCATTGTTCACTGGCTTTCTAAGGAATTCTCTTTAAGTATGTCCGAATTTTGTCTGTTTTTCACAGCATCTCAAATACGAACATGCCTCCTCAGCTGCAGCCAGCATTATTGCACTCTAGAGCACTCGCTTTGCATGACATACCAGTTACCTTCAAACAAACTTTGGGCTAAGGTTGTCATTTAAGGAAGATGAACATTTCATGGCTAGGAGCTCTAAAGCTAAGCTCTCACCAAACATCTAGTCAGACACTTCTTTCCGGACTGTGAAATAACATGCAGACAGCCCTCTCCTGCCTTTCCACAGCTGGCCTTCAGCAGTGCAGGCTCAGACCAGGTTAGGAGGCTGACTTTTAAATTATTTCCTAAAAAATGTAAGACAAGCCACTTGTCTTGTTCCGAAGAGCCCAGTTCTTATCACAGCAGGGCAAGCTGCTTCTCTCTGAACAGGGCAATACCTACAAGCGCTTGGAACACAGGAGGAAGAGCACTGGACAGACCAGGTCATATGTTCCCAGGCACGCACTAGGGAAAATGACATGATCCTATACCTGGAACATCATTCTTTCCCCATGTGATGCAGAATCACCAAAAGGGTCACATTTTTGTAGTTCAGACCACCTGCCATGTCCTGAACAGATGAGACTGTTGAAGAGAAACACATATTTATCGTCATAGCAAGCCAAGCATGAATCCAAAAGGCCAGGGGCTGGTTTATTGAGGGAAGGGGGAATTATTGCTACCAACTCTTTTTCCAAAGCAGAACCACAAAGATTCTGTGTCACACAACTACCCTTTCTATATCATGGAAGACATGGGAAAACAGAAATTTCTTCCAGTTTTGAAATTAATGCTAGTGCATAAATGTTTCTTACAATTTCCCCTATCTCAGCAGGCATAAAATGATCCATATGCATTCAGATTCTTGTGGAGAAATATCAGAGAGAGGAAATTTAAAAAAAAAAAAAAAACACCACTTTCCCATGCTCCTTTTGCCTCGTTTTCGCAACACAGAACACAGACCTGTGATTGCTTTATTATACATTCTTCAAATAGGGGTAGGTCTGAAAACATCTGGCCTGGTCACATCATGCCTGGCGCAGATTAAAATTCATGTATAAACTCTAATAACCAAGAAGCATCGATAAGCAAAAAATGCTCAGATTTTGTTGTGTAAACTTTGGAATAAGTAATTACATTTTGGTTATATAATCTGTTCTACAGCACAGATTCTCCTCACAGCAAATGGTGCCTCCATCCATTAAGGCTTTTGATGTGGATTCCAAGAATTTATAATAAATCAAGGTATAAATGGTCTTGGTGGTGGTACAGGTTGGAAATCTTACAAGGAAACAAATTTTCCTCAAAAAAAACCACTGCTTCTGAACAAACACTTTGTTTCACTGAACTTTTACCAAATCCAAGGCTTTGGGCTGCACTTGGATTCTTGGAGGGTCTGTCAGAGGCCAGTGGTCCCCAGGCTCTTGAGGCAGCTCATGCATGCATCTGCTCTGCAGGCACATCCCCAACCCCAGAGCCTTAGGGTCAACAACTCATTAACAGAGCTGCTAAAACCAGAGGGTTCCTGGCTCCAAGGCTCACATGCTCAAAGGTTCTGCCTTAAGAAAGGGGACTTTGGAAGCTTCTTGCAACCACCCCAATAAATTAATGTTTTTGAATACTGGCGAAGCCAGGAGGGCTTCCAGCTTGATTGCAGAGAATTAAATAAAAGTTGGATTCTCATCAGAAAACAAACAAGTTGAATTAAAATTGGAAAATATCTTGCAAGTCTCTACCTGGGTACTATAAATCGGCTGTCTGTGTGGCACTCTTGGCATCAGTTGTCTAGATTTCTCCCAGAACTAGAAACAGCTCTTTGAACACACAGGACAGGGCTAACCCTTCCAGCCCAGATCATTTGATGATTCTGTGACTCTGTTATTCTGTTATAGAATTTTCCCCTATCACTGCTGAGAAGCTTTGACATATTTGCTGTGCTCAGTGCTCAACATATCATTTTCTAGTGCTTCAGTGCAAAAATGAGTAACATAAGAAATAGATACCAAGTCCTCATGTTTCAGTCTAAAATCCTGCATCATTTCTAAAATAAAATTCCAAATGAATGAATGACAAAACTCAAACGATTCAAAAAGAGAGTATGAGTATTTTGGTAGAAGGCAAAAAAAAGTGGGGGG
>JAOWBO010000056.1:53928813-53950779 GCA_028564985.1 Crax fasciolata
GTCTCCGTGATAGCAACGAGATCATGGCCCTGCGACCGTACACAGATCTCCAGCTCGTCCTGTTTATTACCCATGCTACGTGCATTGGTATACAGGCACTTCAGGGAAGCAGCAGGTGCGGGTATCCCTGGAGAGGCACGAGGAGGTTTTGTACGGGGTCCCAGCAACAATTCCTCGTCGAAGTTGTGCACAAAATTTTAATTCATTTTATTACACTGACCCTGAAATTCTGTCTCATTCATTACTACGGCCTGAAGTCAACAATACACTTGAAAGCACGTGTATACCTTTAACATAAGTCGAACATTTGAGCAGCCTCATTATCTTAAATGAATGTTTGTGAGTATCTTCCTGGGGCCTGGGTATGCTCTAAGTATTTCACCAGCTCTGGCTAAATGAAGAACCTTGCTTCTCTCTATGTATTTTTTTTTTTAATTAAATAGAGCATGACAATAAAAATTCTCTAAATTATGTCCTTCATTAACCAATAGAATAATTTTTTTTTATGATGAAGGCATTAATTATACTTCATGGCTACAAATTCAAGCAACATCGTTCTTACAACAAAGGCCCAGAAAAACCTTTTAGTGTTCTACGTAGCTCCCTATAGTGTTCCAATGTATCCGCAGCTGTAATACAGGGATGTACTTAAGATATTGTCTTGTTTGAGTTATCTAGATACATCACAGCACAAGTCCAGAAGGCCTCCTATCTGGAGATCTTCCTTCAGAAGGTTAGGCCCATGTCAGTCCATCAGGATTTAGTGGAACTGAAAGTTTTGATTTTTCATCAGGAGTTTCTCCTAGTGTCTCTAATGTTTTTCTCAGAGGTGACATTTTTTGCACTCTATCTCCTGCAGTTTAGCCTTCTTCAAGGAGCTATATGAAAACCCTATTGCCAGCTTTTAGTTTGAAGCTCTATAAATTAATGCAGCAATCCCAAACAATGTAAAAATATCCAATTCAGCAGGCACATTTGTAAACAGGACATTCTTCTTTTCTACCAAAGTAATAACAAATGTATTTTCTTGCTGAATGACCTCCACAGAACAGGCTACATCTATTTATGCTAAGTTAATTAGATCACAACATTTACTTTTCCTATTCACAGATGAATAACTTCTTATAAATCAAAATTAAAGCTTTGCCTCATTTCCAGGATGTAATTTTAAAATATTTCTGGTCAATCTCATATTTATCATAAGACTTTGTTTTTATGAAAGTTTTTAATCAAACTTTTAGCTAGCAGCTTTTCAGGCAGGTCTCCATTCTTTTTAGTACTGAAATGAGATCTTGAATTTTTGTTGAACCTATGTTAGAGCTTTCTGAAGGACTAAATCCATCAATTTATGAGTATGTATCATGCAGATAATATTGTACTACTGATTTTCATTTGAATGTAAACATATTTAGCCAGTCAGTGTATCCGAAGTCTACAACAAAAAGAAAAGCACTTTGTGGGTCAGATGAAAAATAGTATAGCATGATCTTGTTAACAAAATTATCTATCCCTGTTTCGAATGTGCTTGCTCTAGATTTTGGAAGCTTGTGCAAGAAAATACCTTCTAATTTGCATCTTAAATATATTCACAAATATGTACATATTCATGTATATACCTGCACGTGCATGTATGTATATGTATGTAACATATTGAAAAATGTTTGAGAAAATGCCAGTCTATATGGGGCTTGTCTTGATGCCAAGAAAATAATTAAAGGACCGTTGCAATAATTTTTAAATTATAGTTACAGTAATAATATGAGAGATTTAAAGGGGTTGTGGTAATATTTTTGACATGGTGTTAAGCCTTTCTTTTCACGTTATAGCTCCATAACAAAGCTCTTAAACACATGCATAAATCCACAATAACTTGAATGGAACTTCAAAATATGCTCGAGAGGCGGACATAATGGTCCTGAGTCTTCAAAGGTCAAAAATGGCACGCCGCTATTTCCCAGAAAATACTGATATTTTGATATTTTTCCAGTTTGAAGTAAGACAAAGAGATGAAAATGTTTTGCAAAAGTAACAAGCCAGAATTCTTAATGCTAAAGCTATGAATTTCAAAGAAATTTGATGGATACAGTGTTATAAATTATTAATATATAGAATAAAACTCATCTCTATGAGATTAATAGAAACAAATAAGAACAAAATATATTGATACCATCCAAGTTAAAGAAAAGCAAAATCTCAATTTAAATATATTCTCTGCTCAGAATCATAACATCAAGATAGTCCTCACAAACACTTTCAGTTTCAGAAACAAGCAGATTCCAGTCTCATTTTTTCTTGAGCTTTTTAATCAACCTGCCAGTATTATTTTCAGGTTTAATCATGCAAAAAAAACCTTGACATCTGTCCTACCTTCAGCGTTCCCACTGAGTTGCTACAATGCCACGAGTTGATCAGTGTGTTTCTTTACACAGTAACTAGAGCCCGGGATGTGTGTTTCACGGCTTCAGCTTATGAATCAGTGGCTGAGTATCTTTTACAATGGTGGTTGGATGAAAACATGCCTAGAAACATTGCATATCATTTTCAGGGCAACTAAATATTTGAAATACATAAACCTCTTGCAGACAAAAGTGATAAAAAGATGCAATGAGTATGGGAAACATAAGTACTCAAAAATAGGTATTGAAAAGAAACAATTCACTTAGCTCCCATAGAAGTTCTACTTAGAGCAAACCTTGCTCACAGCAAGGTACTTGCCCTCTCACCCTCAGCCCTGTTATTATTTGTGCTGCAGCAGTCCCAAGAAGCCGCAGGTACCCATAGTGCTGCACAAATACAGAGTGATCATACATTCATTTATTTTCATTTATTTATTTAGTGTATTAGATTTCTCCTGAGTGAACAGGTAACGGGGTAATTTCTGAGCATGACACACATACCCAGGCAGCCAGTCACAGAAAGTAATTTCAGCTTCAGCTTTTGTTTTAAATAAACACCTGCAGTTTTGTGTGGAGAAAAACATTTGTTTCACGAGTTGTCACAGCATGTTTGTGTGCTAATGAGCCAAAAGCTCTTTGAATTCTATATTCCACCCTTCCCACAGCGCAGTTTTGCCTGCCCTGACTATCCTTTTCATTGCTTTTTTTTTCCTTAACAAAACATTTTTTTGCTTAGCCCTGCAGTTACTTTGTAATTCCAGTATCATTTACTGTAGTTAGAGGACATGTCTCCATCCGCCGGGGAGAGAAGCAGATTGCTATCACTGCTCTGTGCACATGGGGAGCCACCACTTGACAGTATTTCAGTGGGAAAATATATTTCGTGGTAAGGACAAGGAACTTGAGACAAGGCTGCTCGTCTTATTCAGGGCTACGAGACGGGATATGGTGCTCCTGACGGCCCATGTACAAACAAACCTGGTCCCTCTGACCGTTGTATGCTCCAGTCTGCTCAGTCCCCATGGACAAGGTGCTTTGCAAACTGGAGAGCTGATGCAGGAGCATCTGGCACATGGTAAAGCCCTCCCTACTCCCCACATGAGCCAATCCTTGCTTTCAGCATCATAAAATGCAGAGTCAGCCTTCACCTTTCTCTTTCACCTACAGCCACATTCCAGAGGAGTGTTACACAAGAAAGCCTGTTTTCTTTGGGCCTCTCAGTCATGGCAATTCCTTTGACAATCACAGCATTTAACCTTTCTGCTCCTCAGGTTTCATACCAGGGAGTAACTCACACTGAAAAAGTGATGTTATACAAGCTCAAAGTTTTGTTAACCTAGGAAATTTCTCATGGGGCCCATTATATCACGAGGAAGAACAATTGAGTCATTTTGAAATATAGAAATGAGAGCATAAAAATAGCCAAGAAATATTTTGCTTGAATGCCTGATCCAAACTCATCCCTCCTCCCCTTCCTTCTGCCTTCCTGTCACATGCAGATGGACTTTCCCCTGTGCTCATTAACAGTGTTTTCCTTGCATTATACTGCACACACCTAAACCCTCAGCTAGCTTCCCAGGAAAGTGGAAAGGGCTTCATCGGGCTTCCTCTTCTTCCCACGACTTAGCAGAGGTCTGCAGTATGTGGGAGCAGGGAGAAAAGGGGTCCATGATGGGGTGAGACTCTTGCAGCCAGAGCTGGGGCCTCGGGCTGAGTGAGCGGGGATGGGGATGGGGAGGTGCCAGGGAGGCTCTGTGCTGCACAGAGGTGTAGGGGCATGTGGGCACAGGGTGTTGGTGTCCCCAACCTCCCCAAGCAGGCCTTCATGGACCAGCTCATCAAACCATACATGTTTCAGCTGAGTCTGTAGGAGTCATGGGCTTTGCTCCTGTAACAAAGGTTTCCTCTCAACAAAGCTACCCTCTGTTTTGTAAGCCATGGCTTGGAACTAAAAGCACTTCATAAAAAAATTATGCCAGAAAATATACTAAGAAATGCCTCAGTGATGCACATCACATTCCTTCTGAGACTAGACCACTTTTCCACTGTGCTGACTGAGGGATCAGAAAAAAATATCTGTATTAATATTACAGAGAGGGGGAGGGAGAAGATATTGGCCCGGAGGCAGAGGATGAAGAGCTGTGACTCAGTCCTTCCACAGCCCTGCTGCAGCCCACGCCAGTGAGCCACGTCTGTCCCGCTCCCTGCCTCTTCCCCTGAGCTGCTCAGGCTGACTTGACACATGGAGAGGAAAGGCGCAGCTGAGGCTCTGACACTCCTCCACACAGGTAAGAAAAAAAGTAGAATATTTCCTTCACTCCTTGCCATGAGAACTATGCCAGCTTACAACGGATGAGTTTTGACATTGAAGAAATAAAATGATACAAAAGGGAGAGCTACCCGATAAAAGTTTTCTGCTGAGGGATTTTAGATGTTTGTTGCGGTTTTTACCCTGCTACACACCTGTTCAGCACTTGTAGGGATATAACTCAGCCAACACTAACAGCAAATAGTGTACCATTTCCACAGCACAGTTAAACCAAGCGATTAAATAAGTCTGCCTTGATTTGTGGCTGAATTTAACCCTTGGATGACAGAAGCCATATTAAATTAAAAAAAAAATGAAAATTCCTTATTTGCAACACCAAGGCTCATTGGGATTGAAAGAACTCGAGTGCTTTTTTTGTTATGTGATGAAAGGGAATCAGGAGGCCAAAAAAACATTTTTATTCTGTCTTGAAAGACAAACTTAAAAGAAATACTTCATAACCTGAGGGGAAGGAGGTAGGGTGGGATAAGATTTTCTTCTCCTGTTTATTAAAAACACACCTTGGGCACCATTTTAATCTGATTTAAGCATCACGTGAGGTACATTTATTACTTGGGAAAATTGCCTCAGTGTTTTCACTGACACAGCTTGGACACAGCCTGCAAAATTTACACTGCATGCAGAGCACCCAGGGTTGAAGCACGGGAGAGGCAGGAACAGCCCTGAAACAAAATGGGAAAATCTCAGGGATAGTCACCTGGAAAGCAGCAGAAGGTGGCTTGAGGCTTAGGGAGCAGGGACATCCTGCTCCCTAAACATGCAGAGTAGCAGCAATCAAGAAGGATGGGAGCACTGCTGGAGCCTGGTAGAGGGGAAAGGAGATGATGAGGGGAAGCCAGGGGAGTCTGAAACATATTGAAGCCATGCCATAAAACTGGGCAAATTGCAGTCATCAAAATAATGTGTGAAAAAGCCAGACATTCCTGAATGTGCTGAACCTTGCTACTGCATGGTTTCAAGGCTTATAGCCTGGAGGTGCCAAAGCCCCAGAACAAGGGATAGGTGGGTAATGAATAACAGTGCCCGGTGATGACAGCAATTGGGACCAGCCAGCCAGAGCACCTGGCTGAGGGTGCAGTGAGCACAGAGCAGCCCTACGCCACAGGGTTAACACTGCTAGGTGAAGGCTCCCTTGGCATGGCCAGATCAGGCCTACACTGTGATGGAGCTGTGGGGCCTGATATCAATACCCCATATGCATGGAAAGGGGGAGGGAGGACCAAACAAGCTGTCATGTAATTGGCAATTTCTAGTCCAAAAGGAGGACATATTATTCAAAAATAGCCAGTTTTCTGGGCAACTGCCTAAGGCAGTACTTTGCTAGAGGTCTGCAGAAACCAAATCCAGCCTTTTCCCTTTGCTACCATCCAATGACATTGCAACAGGCTGCCAGTGTCAGAGTTCCTTCTCCCTCTGAGTAACACAGCTTGTGAAATCCACACTTGTGCATGAAATAGACCATCCCAAATGTCTGCAGGGTTAAATCCGAAGCTCTCAGAGCAAATCAGTGAATAGTAAATGACTGCAAGACAGCACACAAACCTCAGCAGTCTAAGATTACAGCCTTGAAGCTAAAGCGTATTCCAGGTTCTCATAAACAGATACACTTCCTCTGGAAAAACTGACCCTACAAGCCTCTGTGCTGCATGTATAGCCTAGTCTCATCCCTAAGAACAGCCAGAATAAAACTGCAGTATCAGAGACCCTTTGTGTGGAAGCCAAAGGTGGAGAGATCAATGTTATGCTTACAGCAGTGGATGAAGGAGTGGTATGATGTGAATGTGGGCAAAAAATATCATAAGCGTATCACTAATTATCAATTTTCACCAAAGCTCCTGGCTGCCCAGAAGGAGCTGAAACCGCAGAGTGCTGAGGACTGTGCAAAGCTCCATGAAGGGCAATGGAGCACTGCACTGAAACCACTGAAGCAGTAGAATCCAAACGTTCTCAAAGCAGCACAACTCTCTCAGTTAGTCGCTGAATGTCTCAATTGCAAGGTATCCAGGTAATGTGGGATCCTGCTTCCAAGACCTGAGGTAGCAGCTTGGTACACAATATGGGTAGTTTTACTTATTCATCAAGATTAAAATATGAACTTCTCTACTCCACTGTGCACTATAGTATCATCCTCAAAATTAACTTCACTGAAAACTTTCACAGAAAACACTGGAGTGAAGCCTAGCACTGCTGACATAAACCATGCAGTTCTCTCTGCCACATCAGTGGCCAAAGCCATTTCCTGGGATGCCCAGACTAGAAAACAGTTGGTGGTAGCAATGTCTTAGACTGCAGGATTTGGAGTTTTCTCTACTATCACCTTCTTTGGTGATAGTAGATAGATAGTAGAGTCTGCAGTCCTATAGCATAGCTGGCAAAAGAGTACCTTCCTGGACAGCCCAAGCTAGAACAAATGCATAGAGACACGTTCTGCTTTCTGCTGCTATATTAAGCAACAGTATTATGATCAGATTAGGTGTGATGAGGTCCCTTTTGACATGGCATAGAACCATACAATTGTACAGTTTCCTACTGGTAGGATGGAGAAGAACACTACCTGCGATCCCAATTTCTTCAACATCTTTCCAAGGGACATAAAGTCTCTTTTGATATTTCAGAGCTTCCTTGTTGCAGCCTTATTCAACCCCACTTGAAAGAGCAGGAATAGGTAGTAGTCCTCTGACTTTACCAGGCATGGTAGCCTCTTTGTGATAGCACGAAATTGGGTCCCCATCAGGCAGCAAGTCTCTCTAGACAGAGTGTCTGGTACAGAAAGTGGATGCTTCAGTGGCTCTCAGCAAAGCACATCTCCTAGATTCCATTCCAAAATTGGCCAAATCTTCTTGGACCTATGTTATTAACTGTAGACTTTACTGGATTTATTAATGGTAGGCTTGCTACATCCTTATTGTCCATTTTTCAGGATCAAACCCTACAATATTATACAAAAATGATTCATCCCAGACCACAGAAAGCAATTTCAGCAGGTGAGACTATAATGGTAGCAGCATTCTATGTCAGTTATTGACATAAAAAAACTAAACAAAACAAAAAACAAACCCAAGCCCCAAAACCCAACTACTCCTGCCTCCTACATCCTCAAAGAGATCCTCTGCTTTTCATAAATTAGGTCTAAAATGTTTTGTCCATGCCACACTAAGACAGGGACTCCCTGTTTCCAGGATAGAAATCCACGTCCAAGTCTACAGATGACCAACACCCCACCTAAACATTGGCAAGTAGAAATAATTATATGCAGGAGACACTGATGACCACATCTGTGCTACCAAGTTTAAGTCCTGTAAATAGATTCCAAAGGTGAATTCAGGGCAATTATTTGTGCATAGACATGGCTCTTGCTTCAGAAGTTACATAAGACAGAGAAAATCACAGAATAAATTGGTTAGGAAGGGGCCTCAAGAAGATATCTACATCTCTTCCTGCACTGAGGATGAATCATATATACCTAGTTTTCCTCAAAGTTGGCTCTGTGACTGAGAGAAATGCATGTTAGTGTGAAAGAAACCACATATTGACTTTTCGTGTTACCAGGTTACTTCTTACAAACCTACATGGCCGAGAAGGGCAGCTTATGGTTGTGTCAGCTGGATATATTATTAATTAGATCTTTGGCTGCAGCTTAAAGGGTGCATTGTGTCTCACAGGTCAGACTTTCCTGCTACCAGTGCCACCAAAGACTTTGTAATTGACTCCATAATTCACTTCATTTATTCTGGCAAAACACTGCATTGAGAACTACCTGACACTTCTTCCTACATAAGTTCCTTACAGCGCACATATTAATAATGACTTATATTAACCCTTGCATACATACATCCATTGTAACACAAGTTGATTTTTTTACCCATAGAAAATTACTACCTTATATTTCACACAGAATTCATTGTGACTGCAAAACCATTTTTGAAGAAAGTAGTAATGTAGAGCCACTTGCAACTCAAGGTTCCTTCTTTTTTGTAACATGAAATTATCTTAGCCTCAGCTATTGTAGGAATGACAACATAGCTCATGAAGAACTGTCAATCACGACTATCTCCTATAAAAAGAATATTAACAGAGATTATAAGTTCTTCCCATTTTCTATGGAATAAGTGCTTTGTAAGAATGGTTTCCTGAACAGGAGGATGAAGGAAGTCTGATTTGAGGTGACCTTGTTCCACACTATCTCTGTATATCATCTGTTTCATAAGGAAGAAATCAAAGCTTGCTAAAATAAGATGACTTGCCTAAAGTTACATAATGCCAAGAATAAAATGAAAGTATCATAAATCCTGGTACAAGAAGAACCTTCTGCACACTATCAACTCATTTCTCCTGCTTTTCAACAATTCTAGCAGCAAGATGCTGTACTTGGGCTTTGTGAGATATTGGCTCCTTGGATTTATTTTAGATGAGAAAAAATGCCATAGTTTAGCCCTGAAAAAAAACAACCCTTCCAACCATCCACTACCCTTGTATGAAACTATGTTAGCACAGAATACAAGTCTCAATATTTTTCTACTTAAACTGATTTGAAATCTCCTAACATTTTTTAAGTGGTGGTTTACTTTTCTGATCATGTAAATTTCACTTTACTGATAGTAGCTTGCTTTCTTATTTGTCTGCCACCAATCTCCTCAGGAGCAGCCTATAGGCTAGGATGGCCCTACAAACATGGACTGAAATTTCTTCTCTGGAGATTTTACCCAACAGTTCTTTACACTGCAACATAAATCCTTTAATAAATCTGAAACAAACTTTGCATAGAACTGTACCAGATTGCTTCCAGAATTTATTACTTCCTATCTTATCATATCTTCACAGCCTTTGATTTACATAGCCTTTGTCACACATAGAGCTTTAGGATCTTAGTTCTAAAATGCTTCTGGGTCTGCAGATGTGCCTGCTCTCCCAGGACAAGAACGAGAGCAACTTTCTCTCCTCAAATCCTACTCAGGGAAATACAGCATTGCTCTCTAGTAAGGTCACTGATTACAAAGCCATACATGAAAATGGCAAATGTCATAATGAAATCATGTATGTTAAAAGCTAACCACAAGCTACAAAGAAGTAACCAGCAAGCAAGATCTCTGTGCCAATAATTTAAAATGCCTTAAGCAAATATCTTTCTCCCTAACTCATACTGCTGCAGAAGGAAGTCTCCTCAGAACTTTCCTCAGAGAGGCAGCAAATCTCTGCTTTCACCCACTGCTGAAATACAGCAGCCCCGTTTGGGAAGAAGCAAGGTCCTGGGCATGGATGGTCTGCATGACTGGCATTCCAGCCCTACACCAAAATCCTGAGCAAACCCAGGCAAAAATAAAACAACCAAAAACCAAACATGACCTTTCTTGTTCCACCATCTTTATTCCTTCCACAAGAGAAAGAAAGTAGTAACTTCTCATCAGTATAAAAGGTATGAAGGTCAGCAAGGAGGCCTGCAGTCCTAAAGGTGTTACTGTGGGCTGCTTAATAGCCATTGCTGGCTACTGACTGTACAGCAAAACTAAGTGAGAAAAGCCAAAAATAATTGGAGCACCTGGAAGTATAGGCATGTATGTAAATATACTGTGCATGCATGACTGTTTTTTGTTTGTTTGTTTAAAAAAAGGAAACCAATATCATCTGATGTTTGGATTTTGCTCCAGAAGCAAGGGAAATTTCATTTCTTGTTTTTCCCTCTCTGAAAATATATTTGTTTTGGAAAGGAATAGATAAAACTGGAAATCTGCTGAATGCTGAGCAAGACTCTCATCCATTTGACTAACATTTCATCTTTTCTATAGTGTGATAAAATTTCTCAATCTCTCTTCAGCTTTGAGTTCCCACATGTCACATGTGGCTGAGCACGTACCCGTTGATCAAGTGGCGACGTCAAGTGGAAGCCTTCAGTGAGATTTTGGGACTGCCCATGACGGTGAAGCATGTGCCTCCTAGCAGCACCTTGCCCCAGAAGAAGCCTTGCTTGAGGATACACGCTCCTAAAGGCAGATCCAGTTGGTGGCCCTTCCACCACAGTGGAGCTTTGTGTGTTCCTCCTACAGATGGGTAGGAAAAGAAAAGCCTTCCCTTCCTCCTAAAAGACTCTTGCAACATCTGATATTTCAGAAGAAAGAAAGCTAAAGGTCTTAACAATATGGCAGTTATATCTGAAATCGGAAGTGCAAGCTTGCTTCATCTAAGTGTCTGGAAATCTAGCTCTATCCAACCTATCCAGATCACTTGGATATGCTGCAAATGGGCTGTGAGCTTTACAAGAAATCTGTCTTCATGAGGTTATCACTATTTACGGGGAATGTAGGAAGAACAACGTGATCCAATGTTGTTTTTCCTGAATTCCTACATGTGCACAGGCTCCTTGCCTTCTGGAGGCAGCTATTCTGTGATGTTGTCACAAAAAAAACAAGGCCTATCCCTCCCCCTTTTTCACCTTCCTTCCGCTTCCACTGTCCCCTAGTTTGGTTCCTTGTGTTGACATTTGAACTCCTGTGCAGTGAGCATGAATGTACGGCTGCAATCTGCTAGTATTGCACATCCACTTCTCAGAAGCATAAATTATTTAGCAGGGCTCCAGACAGCAACAATCAGGCCAACAGCATTCTCACTCTCATGAAGACATCTCTTTTTTCTCTTGTCCTGTTCACTTAATCTAAAAGGTCACCGCAACTGGAAGCGTATGTTTATTCTTTTATATGGAAAATATATTACCACTTGTTTCCAGAAATGCTGGAACAACCATTTCTTTCACAGAATTACTGTGCTTCTGTTTCTCATCTCTTCTGGAACACAGAACTTCAGAAGGGCATAAAATAATGGAAAAGTTATTATGAACATTTTTGGAAAACAAAAAAGGAAAACATTGATTTGAGTTGTTTCTAAAAGTAACAATTATTATACGTAACAAGTCAGCTCATCTACCATGTCTGAATTTGCAAGTCCCAGAGTATGACATTCACAGCAATTTCTCTCTAGGGCTTCCCAGTCAGCACATTTAAAAGAATGCATTTTTTGATGAGATTTGACTTATTACTGAAAAATGGAATATAAGTCTGTATTAACTTGATATATTGGTATAAGCAATCAGATCTTTACTTTTAATTCAAGCTGTCAGAGTTTCATGGCAGAGTTGTGAGCAGCTCTATAAATTCCGTATTCCCTGCAATTCTTCCCTGTGGATCCATCTTGTTCTTTTGCCAGAACTGAAACTCTAAGCTCAGCTGCTAAGGCACAAATTGCATAGGCCAGTGGAACAAAACTTCCTGGTGTGTGACAAGAAAATGATGTTTGATTCATTAGTGAGGTGGAAAAGCAGAAAAACAGACCTTCTACAAGAATTGCAGTTCCGCAGACTGCAATTCAAATTTCTGAAATCTGTTCTGCATAGCTTGAGCTTTAAACAACTAATTTTAGTTCCAAGTCTCCCAAGGGACATTTCTGGTAATATTGAGAATTTCTGATGGGCAGCAGCCTTGGCATTACCATGGTTTCTATATTACTCAGTGACCAGTGTCCTCACTGTTGAAAAGCTTTTTCCTTCAACAAAAATTGAAGCAGTATTTGATGCATGTTACACCTGGAGATCAGGGCTGAAAGTGAGCCCCTGTAGGTCTTCATGAAGTTTTGCTTTCAGTCTTATCCATGCAATCAGCAACATTCCTAGTCAAGAGTGATGGGTGAAAGGAACGAAAGGCATGAGGAAGTCTTTATAAAGAATAAAGCAAATAAGCCAAGTTTTGCCTTTGTATATGACTTTTAGTGTGCCAGAAAAATAAAAAAAAAACCCTTCTCCAGACATACTTAACCTAGAATAAGGAGGATAAATGCAAATATGTTTTAGTTAGCCTTTCATCCTCATTTTTCAATTAAAACTTTAAAACCTAAGTTCTTGCAGACAAAGAAACGATTCATCATTTGCAGTTGCGTCTCAAGTATGCCTTCTATATTCTTACATAACAGATTCTTCTTCCTTTACTTCATACAGCATTTTACTTTACAAGTGATGTGCTTAAAATGAGCATGAAGTGAAGAGCTGTATGCTGGCTGGGTGAGTGGCAACACAGGAGCTACTGCAGGCAACTACGGGTGCATTAAGCAGGGTTTACCTGCTAACGAGAGTAAACACCTACAATCGGTTAGAAGAGGAGTGGCAATACACTAAGTCAGAAGCCATTAGGTAGATCATTACATTGTAAAGGTATTGTCAGTGGTGAATGAGGCTTTCTTTTTCCTATTTTTTTTTAGAGCTATGGATAGGAGAAGTTTCCACTCCAATTGGAATTACCCCCCCAATCTGTCTTTATTCATTACTTTTACACTTTTCTTAATAAAAAGGTCATCCACAATTTCTTCTTTTGTATCTTTCATGCAAAGAAAATCACTTACAAGTCACGAAGGAATGACCTTTGAGCTCCATAAATAAACGTGACAGGTGAATCAATCAGCCACATGCCTTCTCTGATTTAAGCAGCTGCTGACTCCCATAGAGTATGCTGAGTGCAGGTCCCAGTGGCCCTGCAAGTGATGAAGAAAGCAGCAGGTTTGCACTTTTAAAACCACTGAAGTCTGGCTGAGGAAATCACTGACACAAGAGAAATAAAAGGGCCTGAATGTTCAATTTGCATGAGCTGCCAGCACTGCGCACACCTCTGCATCGCATTTTCTCACTCTGCACTCTGTCAATGCTGCCAGAGAAGCTGCAGCATCACTGTGGATTTTGTTCATACAGAGTGATACATGAGCCCATGCCTGCAATTTCTGTGTGCTCCCAAGCATGTGCTTGGTGAGCTTTAAAGGAAGAGCTGCAACAAGTCCAGCAATAGTGCTGCTTAATCACAAATAGGAGAAGCAGAGCTGGACAGGCTGCTGAGTGCCAAAAGATGACCTTCACCCAGTGTACCAAATTCTCCCCAAATTCAGAAAAACTTATGATACCAGAACAACTCTCAGCTGGATTTCTTATGTCATCACTTAGGATTTAGTCAGACAGGTATGGAAACAGGATTCAATATAGTTATTGTGGCCTAAGCAAAGATGCAGTTTGTGTCTGCAACCGAACAGATACACCTCTGTCCTGGTCAGGTGGTCCATACTGTTCTCCACTCTTATACATTATTTGTATATTGTTATCTTAAAATGCTCTGCAAATTCAACAGCTTACAGTGCTTTCCCAGGACCTAAACCTGTCCTCTCTTTAATTTTTCAAGATACTGAAGAAACCACAAAGAAAGATTCATTAAGCTTTCCTATGAAAGCTGAGAAACCCCATATTTGAGTGCAAGTTGCTAGTATGCTCCTAAATTAACAAAATCTGCTTTGAACAAGGTAGTTGACAAGAATTGGGGATTGACAGGTTTGATTTGATTACTTAAAATCAAGTCTCTGTGCCTCAGTACTGTTTTGCAATAAAGAAAATTGTACAGGTGCACTGAAGGGAAACAGAAATGGTGAGAAAAAACCTGGAAGATTATTGTAAGCCTCGTATTCAAAAAAGTAGTAGAATTAATTTATCTCTTGTGGCACAAATGGTAGAAATGCTAGTAAATTGAGTTATTCCCTGGCATCATGGAATGTGAGATTCGGTTTAGTGGCTCAGCCAAAAGGTCCATCTAAACCCAATGTCCTGTTTCAAAAGCACAAATGGTGAAAGTTCAGAAGCAAAATACATGTTACAAAGTATTTGTGACTATGATATCCTACTAGTGTTTTAGGGGGCACCTATAGATAGCAGCCTGATACATGACATTTTGCAGTCATGAATAGTCCTATATTTCATTGATTTGTCAAGTAATTAAAATATATATATATTTACATTTTTGTACTCTACCATGTTCTGCAGCAATGAGTTATGTGAATATTACCATTAGTTTTGTGGAAAAAAAAGGTATTCTTCACATCGGCCTAAAGCTGCGGCATTATAATTTCACGACAAGCTTTCTGGTTTTATACAGAGAAGTTAAACTATGTAGATAAATGAGAGAGGGAGGGATCCTACACTGATTTTCTTCACACCATACACGAATTCATAGAAGTGCTTCCTTACATCATTTCTTTGCTCAAACCTGAAAAGCCCCAGTCTATTTACTCTTCCTTGTGTTTGAGACATTTCGTATCTGGGATAACCCTTGTTATACTTCTCCATACTTATTCCAGTTCCGCTGCCTGTTTGAGTTGAGTTGGCCCAGGATTGCACACAATCATTACCACATAAACACAGCGTGATATTATGCATACAGTGACATAATTTATGCCTTCAGTTTGTTAACAGAAAGTAAACAGACCTGTGCACATGCATACAAAAGAAAGGACAAGCCCCAGCCAAGCATCCCTCACCTTGCAACCTCCCATCTCACTGTCTCAGCAGTTCCACTGTGAGGGCACTGCTGCTGCCACTAGTATGTGGCAATTGCTTGCACATTTTACCAAGAAGAAACAGCTGATTTGTCACTGTATGGCTCCTTTTGCCCTCTCCCCCTCACATGGCTTTGATCGAGGCTTAATTCTGGGAAGTTTTGTGGTTGATGCTGCAAAGGAAAACAGAATGATTTGCTGCAATAGTCCTTTTTGACCCTGGTACGGAAAAAACTGTGGTGTCCAGAAAATGTGGGAGTGACTCTTCCCCAATTGGAAAAAAGAGAAAAGAAAGCAAAAGCCTCTGTTCCTTTCTCTTACAAATCTCTTTGTTTCCACTGGCCATGTTTTCCATCATTATTTTTCCATGGATCTGCTCTCTTCTGTATCTTAATGTCATCTTTTCTTGCTCAAATATGGCCATTAGGTATGTTTGACTTGGAAAGCTAAGTGGCAAAGTTGTAAAAAACCACTGACACAACTACAATCATTAGTAATGAGCGACAGTGAGCATTGTTTCATGCTTTTTGTATTTAATTCCTGATGCATCAGCTGTATTTATGCATGCTGTTTAAACTCAGTGCCACAAAACAATCTGGACTTTAGAGGAACAGCAGCCCACTCCCAGCTGTTTTTAGGCAAGCTTCTAGTTTCCTCTAAACTTGTGGCTTTCTGCTGGATGCTCACATGAGTGTGGGAAACATGCAACTATGAAGAGCAAAGTACCGGAATCGAGATCATTCCTTTATTCAGTATAAAAGATTCTCACCTGAAACACACGGTATGAGTAAGAAATCCCTGAAACCAATCTAGCCTTAAGTAGGTTGCATTACCTCACTGTTTCATGCTATTTTTACGCAGCACACACCAAAAAACATGGAAAATATTTAGGACGAGAACATGCAACACATCTCCTAGTTGGAAAACTAACTTCTTTGTCAGCCGTTATCCACCGAGACAAGACAAGCTTAAAGCTTGGAAAGACAGAGACTACTGCCTATATCTCAAAAAAAAAAAAAAAAAAAAAAAAAAAGGATTTATAGTGCATTTGCACTTACGTACATATCTGAACCTTATGCAATAAATAATTCTTGATTATTCCATTTTAGTAGTTGGACAATGGATTAAAGGCTACATTTTTAGATGGAGTAAATTAGTGTAGTTTTGTGAGTGCAAATAGATGCTTGCATGTATAGATTTATATTTTTCTAGATGCTTAGTGGATTCACTGTGTTTTCAGTTTAAGCTGAATGAATGGAATAATTTGGGGGGAATCATGAATGGATTAAAGGAAAAACATAACACTGGTGCTTGTGCCAATGTTCCAGCTGCTCTGAAACTACAAGTTCTCCAGGCTGAATTTGGACTGAAACATTTGTCTATCACTTCATCTGCTTCATGGATTCCCAAAGAAATATGCTACTACATTCCAAAAACTCAGTCTATTTGTCCTGTATTGCTTCATTTCTTGGAATATTTCTGTGAAAGGTCTCCCTCTCTCTCTTAAAATAAAGTAAGACTGAGGAAATGAGCAGATGAAAACTAAAAGATATTCTCAAGGAGCTAAATCACTAAGTTACTCTTAGAGCCATGGAGATGACAAAGACTGTTTTTTCCATAAAATCTGTAAAATATTAACCACAAAAAAAATTGCAATAACTGTAATGATATAACAAACTGTCTAAGTGTGATACTTTCTCTGACTCCACTGTCTTTTAAAGCAAGATCCTCAAGTAAGGATGAAATAGATACACGTACAAGGTGAGAATCTTTGATCTTTAAGCCTGTTGATACACATTGTGTTTGTATGCTACTTCCCATCACAGTAATCAAACACTTCATAACTTATCACAGATTTGTAATTCCTTTGAGATGGGAATGCCTATTTGCAAATGGGAAGCTGAGACCGAGGAACCAAATCCTGGAATAGGTACGAGAGTTGATTCGAAAGTAATGCTTCTTATTTTATTATGTTGGCCCATGACATCAGAGGCAGATGTTGGTGGTATGGCAGTAGAGGTCGAATCTTCCCAACAATATTCCATTACATTTTGTTGCCATGTAAATGTAACAAATACATTGTTTTGTTACAAATGTAATATGCTGGAACATATTGCATTTGTATGTAACAAATGGCAGCAGAGGGGCAGTCTGACACAATGGCGTCTGACATGGAAGTATGTGTGAAGTGAATGTGTTGAACTGCATTCCTCAATGTGGAAAAAATTGCACCCATTGACATTCATTGATGCTTGCTGAATATTGATGGAACCCAAACAGTGGATATGAGCACAGTGAGGCGGTGGATGGTGTGTTTCAGCAGTGACAGCGTGTCACCTCCACTGGTGTAGATGGTTATGAGCACAGCATGCTCACTCTTGTTCATGGCTGGCAAAAATACATAGCTAATGGTGGTGACTGTATTGAAAAATACTGTGTTGTAGCTGAGAATTTACTCTATCAAACAGTGTTATTTTGCTCTTTGTATCTGTTGTAGTTTCCACAGAAATAAATAGGAGGCATTAGTTTTGGAGCAACCTATGTATTTCAAAGCTTAAATATCTTTCAAAGGAGCTAGTTCATTGTATAATCTTTCTGTTGATCTCTGCCTGGCAATAATAGAGGATGAATTCAAATGTTAGGAGTCACTTACAAGTACTGGCTCTAGCATCTTCCCAAAAACTGGGAAAATTAAATCATTCAGTGCTCAAATGAGCTGATCTAACTTCCAAAGAATGTATTGGGTAGCTGTACAATAGATGCTTTGAGAAACAACAGGAAAACACAGTGGGAAGATAAACACATAACAGACAATACCAACTGCTCCTTTTCAAAAGTGTAATAATACGTGTGAACATTCCTCTCTGATTTTCTGCTGAGGACCAGCTAGGATGGCTGGCTACCTCCCAGTCTGTAGGAACTTTTCACCCATACCTTGAGGATACTAACCCCCAGGGCACTATCCCCACACAGGTCCTCAGCCCCAGCTCGCACAACATAGCTGCTCTTCTGCTGGTCACTCAAGCTGATCTCCCACCCCTCTGCTGTTCCTGCTCTTCAGGACGTGTATAGCAAAGACTGACAGCCATTGTCAAGAGGTAGCTTTTAAAGAAAACTTTACCTCCCTTTTTAGGCTCTGATTTTTGCACTTTAAAGGTGAAAATTATTGTGCTGGATTAAGGTCACTCCAGCACTGCTTAGAAGTAGTTACTTGATTCTGATTTTTACATTAAATACAATTTTTCTGTTTTGTGACTTGTTTACATTTATAACTGAAATGCTCTCAGATATGATGACACATGCAAACAAGATATTTAATCACAAATGTTACATTCAATCACTGAATTGTCTCTCCACTCAAGGAATGGGAAAACCACGTTGGTCTACTTTTTAACCTGAAATATTATTTCCACCAAAGTAAACACAGCAGCTGGAAGTGCAAGATGCGAGCTACATATTCCCTTCCTCTGCATGTGTAAACAGCTTGTTCTGAAATCAGGTCAGGCAGATCTTTTCTTCTTCAAAGGAAAATATTAATTAATGATTCTCTGTTTTGTTGCTTGAAAGAAAAATATGTCATTGTCAAAAGCAAGTACTTCCAGACATTTGATCATGAGTCTTATATCAGTGTTTGCATGGAAAAGAGGAACAATCTTGTAAACTTAAATTTCTCAGGCACCTTGAGGATTATGTTTTCAATTCTTGGTCTCTACGCGCAAGTTTGAGCATCGCTCAATCAGCTGATAAGTAGCATAATAAGGATGAAAAAGACAATCCTCTCCCAAATTAATCCAACCACACATTGTTAGGAAGAAACAATTGATGTTTTAACTTCTGTTGGATTTAATCCTCATTGATATCTTTATTTGGTTTGGATGCTGTAAGAAGGAACACAGGAACAAAGAAGGCACTGGGCAATTCTGATCATTCATGAGAGTGATCCATCTCATGAGAGATGGAAAAGTTCACCTCAAAAGGTGGATGTTTTGGACATCAATAGATAGCATATAATGAAACATGCTTTTCAGAACTGGATGAAATGTGTTGATAATTCCACTCTTTTGGATGATATTCTAAAATCTTTGTATTTCCCTGAAATTTTAAATAAATTACACCAATCCATTTTAAGGAGGCTTGTATTTCTCTGTCCAGAAACTCAAGTAGGAATTTTTTTCTACTTTTCTTTCATCCTTTTAAACAACTTGTGAAACTGAAAGCAAACAGTGACAGCAAATAATATCCCTGTAAACTAAAATTAGGAAAAACTGTAGGTTTTTTTTTTCCAGTCATGTCCAGGCTTCTAGACATGAACATAGGTTTATTTGTTTCAATACAATCACAGTCGAAGATACTATGTTTCTGAAATTCAGAACCTTACTTTGAGACTCTTTAGGGCCAAGTCAACTTTGAAAACTAGTATCAGTTTGAGAAATCTTAGCCTGAATTCAATTTGAATCCTCCACCTCTGTGAGCTCTTCTGACTTTATGGTTTGGGAATGTAGGGACAGTGTATAAAATAACATGTACAAGGCCTGGTGGTAACTTAAAGCACTGCACCAGCCTTGCTTCGTACCTTCACTCTTCCTGACTGTGGTTCAGGATCAGAAACAGCATCAACTAACAGCACTGCAAAAGAATAAAGGGGATTCATTCAAGACTCTCTGAGTTACATCTGGATTACAAGTGAGAAAGCAAATTGTAAATATGGAGAGAGGAAGGACAATGTGAGAATATGAAGCTGGGACTCATCACAAAAAAAGTGAATGATATTGTCTCTCAAATTACCCTTCTGTCAAACACATAGCTAAACAAATGCAAATGATGAGTGAAAAACCGGCTGACAGGTCATGCTCAAAAGGTTACAGTAAGTGGGTCTATATCAGGGTAGCAACCAGTCACTAGTGGGGTTCTGCAGGGCTCACATTGGGGTCCAATTCTCTTAAAATTTTTTGTAAATGATCTGGGTGCAGGACTTGAAATGCACAATAAATTTCCAGATGATACTAAATCAGGACAAGCTATTCGCTCTCTCAAGGGTAAAGAGGTCTTGTGGGGAAATTTTCAGAAATTAGAGGTCTGGGCAATCACTGAACACATGAAGTTGAACAAGAGAAAGAGTTGGATTCTGCAATTGGAATGCGGCAACACTGGATGTATGTACAGTACACAGGATTGTACAGGTTGGAGATTGGAGAGCATCCACTCTGGCAAGAAAAAAAGGTGCAAGAGAGCCATAACCAGGAAAGGGACTAGGTTGATGTACGGACTTGGTGATCTTGAAGAGGTTCCCCAAACTAGGTGATTCTATGATTCCAAGTTCACTCCTTTAGCTGTACCTTTGCAGCACTAACATGTTCAGGAGGAGTTTATATTTGAACCAGTGCTTACATGAAAACAAAAAAAAGTGAGAGGGAAAATATTTTTAAGTAAAGTCATTGTGTATGACATACAGCATGCTGTGACCAAGCTAACTCTGGAATCAGAATCAATTTTAATCTCTTAGTGTGTATTTCTGCCCAAATGCTCTTGGTTTCTTCATTGGGCTAATGAGCCTGAGCTTCACAATATGCCAATACAAGTCTAGAGGTCAGCAGAGACACCAAAACCAGTCTGCAGATAGACTTGCTGATACAGAGCGTCCCACACAGCTAGAGAGGCATCACAGGACAGCCCCAGCGGACATTCTTTCATCTCCACTTAGTTTAAGACAATCTTTAACTTCAGATCCAGCCAGTCTTCTCCATTTTGTATCCTGCCACATACCCAATGGCCACATGATCAGACATCATTCTGATCAATTATTTGCAATCAGTAGGCAAGATACCTCTGTACAGCTCACGCCATTTCAAACAGCCTTTTGAAACTCTTTTTACATCTCAGCCCCTTGTATTTTCACTTCTTATATAAAAATGATCGTTCATCCGTTGCTGAAAACTCAGGATTCACTGTATTTCTCTGTCATTGACATTCACTATGGTTGTCAAGAACACACTGCCCAAAAGATTTAAAAAAAAAAAACTCTGCACACAAAGCAGATAATTTTTAAATTCAACCAAATCACGGCATTAGAAGCCGTGGGTTTTAGCCCACTTTGCAAAAAAAAACACCTCACAACCAAGACTGATACTGTCTGTGGCTATCCAGAGGAGTGTGCATAGATATCTACTCCTCTAGGAGTGTGATTTTTACATGAACTAGGAGTTGAAGGACTTTTGAGCAACGCTGGATATAGATGTATCCAGAAGCAGCTTTGGAGGCATCACTGTACGGATTGTCCACCTATCTGAGTAAATTATTTCAGGTAGAACTATGAGCTGGCTATGATCTCAGGGCTCTGATTTTTCACAAAGGATTCATCCCTTCACGGGATCTGTTATGGAATCTGTGGAGCTGCCTGACAATTGTACTCAGTCCAGCTGATTAACTCCAGCTCGGCCCTTCACACGGCTTTGCAGCTGGTTCTGCCCCAATGGCAGCAGTGGCTCCACGTCCAGGTGGCTCCACTTGGAGGCAGCTGGGGGCGGATAGTGGAGACCACCCTCAACCCTCTTGGGACACCCTCTAATTGAAGGGACCTCATGCGTGGGATGAAGAGGTGGCTGGAACCCCTGCAGGTCCCTGTGTCCAAGGGGAAGCCATTCTTTCTAGCAAGTAAAATGGCATAGGGGAGCCATCCCCAGGAAAGGGGCACTCAGCACCCCAACCCTTCCTCCTCCTTCAAAACTGAGGCAACTCTCAAGCCGAAGGCCCCCCAACTCCCAACACCACCATGTTTTGGTTACCATGGGACACCATTAGGGTTCCATCACCATGGCCTCCTGATGTCACAATTCCCCTCACAGCCTTCTGTTCCCAGCCCTATAAATAGGGGGACCTGTGTCCAGAACTCCTGTCACT
>JAOWBO010000056.1:53950879-53972703 GCA_028564985.1 Crax fasciolata
ACAGCCCCACAGCGCCGCTCACCGCCGCCTCCGCCATCGCGCCGCCGCTTCCCAGCAGACCCCGCACAGCGGCAGACTGGCACCGCAGGGAGCACATTTCCCAGCATGCCCCGCTGCGCGCAGCCAATCGGGAGAAGCCACTTGTCGCTTTCCGGCGCCACTGTCGTGAACGGCGCCGCTTTCCGGTGGCGTTGCCATAGAGGCGGCGCTTTCCGGCGGCGTTGCCATGGCAGTGGGCGGCGCGGAGCAGCGGCCCCGTTACTTCACGGCGCGGGAGGCGGCGGTGGCGTCCGGTTGTGCCCGGCTCAGCGCCCCCGGCCGCGTTTCCGCCCTGGGCCGCTGCTGCGGCAGCGCCGCGGTACGGGGGGACCCAGAATCCCTCCACGCCTCCCACGCGCCCCTTCCCCCGGCAGCCGCCAGCCCGCGTCGAGTCCCTGTGCCTCCTAGGGCTGCGACAGAGCCCCTGTGTCCCCTCTGTAGTGCCCAGGACCCCATCGCACCCCTGTAGCACCCCCGGAGCACCCCTATAGCTTCCAGAATCCCTATAGCAGCCCCGTAGCCCCCTGTATCTCCCAGGACAGCCTATAGCCCCCCTAAAGCATCCCCATAGCACCCTACAGCCACCAAGGCCTCCCATAGCCCCCACGTGCCTCCCGGGGCTGCCTGCAGCACCCCTGTGCCCTCCCTATAGCTTGCATGAGCACCTATAGCACCCTCATAGCCCCCCACAGCTCCCAGGACACCCATAGGACCGCCTGTGGCACTCCTCGAGCACCCCAATATCCCCCCTGTACCTCCTGGGACCCCTACAGCACCCCTATTTCCCCTCGACAGTTCCCAGGACCCCACAGCACCCCCACACCACCTGTTTAGTTTTCAGAATCCCTACAGCATACCCATAGCACCCCTGTAGCTCTCAGGACCACCTATAGCACACCTGTAGCTCCTCCATCACATCCAGCACCCCACAGACCCCTTATAGCTCCAGGACCTCTGCAGCAACCCCGTGCCCCAGCCCCCACAGCCTCTATGGCTCCCTGTGCCCACCCATACACCCCTGAATGTCCCATAGCCCGCTGCAGCCTCTGCAGCCCCCTTCCCATGGGTTGGAAGGGACCTTGCCGCCCCCCAGCCCCAGGGATGGGCACCCCCAGCTCTGGGCAGCCCTGCCAGGGCCTCACCGCCTCTCTGTGAAAAGTTTCCTCCCAACAGCTGACATCAATGTCCCCTCTTTTGGCTTGCAGCCACTCCCCCTTGTGCTCTCACTCTCTGATCAGGTAAAGAGTTGCTCTCCCTCCCCTTCACAAGCCCCGTTTCGGTACTGGAAGGCTGCAGTGAGCTCTCCCTGGAGCCTTCTCTTCTCCAGGATGAACAAGCCCAGCTCCCTCCGCCTTTCTTCATAGGAGAAGGGCTCCAGCCCTGTGAGCATCTTCGTGGCCTCCTCTGGGCCTGCTCCAACAGCTCCGCATCCTTCTTGTGCTGGGGGCCCAGGCCTGGACGCAGCACTGCAGGTTGGGGGAGGCTCACGAGGGCAGAGAAGAGGGGGACAGTCCCTGCCCTCTCCCTGCTGCCTCCCCTCTCCTGATGCAGCCCAGGACACCGTTGGCCTTCCAGCCTGCAAGCACGCAGTCATGTGCAGCTGCCCATCCACCAGGACCCCCAGGTCCTTCTCTGCAGGGCTGCTCTCCAGGAGTTCTTCTCCCAGTCTGTGCTCATATCTGGGATTGCCCTGACCCAAGCGCCCACTTCTCAAGCCTGTCCAGGTCCCTCTGGATGGTAGCCCTTCCTTCCTCACTTCCACCACTCAGCTTGGGGACGTCAGCAAACTTGCTGAGGGTGCACTCGATCTCACTGTCTGTGTCACTGATACAGATGTTGAGGAACAGTGGTCCAAAGATGGCCCCTGGGGGACAGAGCTCGTCACCAGATCCACCTGGACACAGAGCCATTCACCACAGCCTGTGGCTGCAGTCATCCACCAATTCCTTGTCCATGGAATAGTCCGCCCTGCAAACCCATCTCTCTCCAACTTGGAGATGGGAATGTGATGTGAGACTGTATGATCTTCCCAGGCACAGGTGTGAGACTCACTAGTCCACAGTCCCCCCAAAAAGAGCCAGATCTTTCTCTATGCTCCATCTAAAAATGACACATCTATGTTCTTTCACTGATGACACCTTAGCTTGTTCTGGACTCTCATTTTAATGGCATCAGAAGAACTCTAGTATCACGCCAGATCCCTGGGATGTCCTGCACACTCCTGTGCAGCTGGCAAATGCAGCACAGGACCTTCAGGAAAGCCATGCCCTGCTGATGTCGGTGCTGGCTGGACAACTCTTACCCCACAATGGGGTCTAATGCCTGTGTGCCAGCTTCTGAACACCAATACCATGGGAGAGATGCAAGGTCCAGCCAGTTTACATCCAACGATTCTTCTGGAATGAGATGCTTTCTGAAGCGTCTTTACACTGATGTACACAGCAAATGAAATAAACATGATGAGCTAGAAATCTCTGTGCAGTTGCATGCCTGGGGTCTTGTTTGGGTCACACAGACATGGTGGGATGGCTCCCACAACTGGACTGTAGCACAAGAGGGGTACAGGTACCATGGATTGGTGAGGAAGCTGAGGAGGAGATCATAGAATCATAGAATGGTTCAGGTTGGAAGGGACCTTAGAGATCATCTTGTTCCAATCCCTCTGCCATGGGCAAGGACACCTCCCACTTGACCAGGTTGCCCAAAGCCCCATCCAGCCTAGCCTTGAACGCTTCCAGGGAGGGGGCATCAACGACTTCTCTGGGCAACCTGTTCCAGTGTCTCACCTCCCTCACAGGGAAGAATTTCCTCCTTCTATCTAGTCTAAATCTACCCTCTGTCAGTTTGTAGCCGTTACCCCTTGTCCTATCATTACCTGTCCTTGTATAAAGTCCCTCCCCAGCTCTCCTGTAGGCCCCTTCAGGTCCTGGGAGGCTGCTATCAGGTCCCCCCACAGCCTTCTCTTCTCCAGGCTGAACAGCCCCAACTCTCTCAGCCTGTCCTCGTAGGGGAGGTGCTCCAGCCCTCTGATCATCCTCGTGGCCCTCCTCTGGACCCGCTCCAACAGCTCCACATCCTTCTTGTGTTGGGGGCCCCAGAACTGGGCACAAGACTCCAGGTGAGGTCTCATGAGAGCAGAGTAGAGGGGCAGAACCACCTCCCTCAACCTGCTGGCCACGTTTCTCTTGGTGCAGCCCAGGATCTTGTTGGCCTTCTGGGCTGCAAGTGCACACTGCTGGCTCATGTTGAGCTTTTTGTCAACAGACACACCCAAATCCTTCTCCTCAGGGCTACTCTCAAGCCATTCGCCGCCCAGCCTGCATTGGTGCTTGGGATTGCCCTGACTCAGGTGCAGGACCTTGCATTTGGCTTTGTTGAACTTCATGAGGTTGCCATGGGCCCACCTCTCAAGCCTGTTCAGGTCACTCTGGTGGATGGTATCCCTGCCCTCTGGCATGTCAACTGCACTATACAGCTTGGCATCATATATATATGTATACATACATATATATATATACACTGCTATTTCTTTTACTTCCTTTGCTGTCTTAGTAAATAGCTTTTATCCCAACCCATGAGTTCTACTGTATTTTTCTCCTAACTCTCTCCCCAGTCCTGCTTGGGGAGGGGGGAGGGTGAGTGAATTACTCTGCGGGACTTAGCTGTCTGCTGGGTCAAACCACAACACCTGTATATCTTGCAGAGCTAAAGACAGGCAGGTCTTAGCCTCATGAAAATCACAGAGACCAAAATAAAGATGTTTCTTTAGAAACAGCCATCACCAGTAGGAAAATAGGGGGAAGGCTAGCCTGAACTCCCAGTTTGGATCCTGTCATCCTAATCTGCGTGCCCCTGTGGCCCACAGTGTGGTATGGGGCTCCAGTGCATTTGGGATATTTCCATGGTCTGCAGAGAAAAAGCTGTAGAGCTTGGGAGGTTCTGTGCCAGACCTCCAGACGTGCCAACAGCCAATGCATGGGAATACTGGTTTGGCAAAACCGAGTGCTTCCTTCCAGCCCAGCACACAAGGAAGGCGCCATCACAGGTAAGGCGTAACTTAGTTCTATCCCCTCCTAGTCACCACTGATATTTATTCAGCACTGTGAGGTTTTCTTGGTGAATGAGGACGTGACCATTCACTTGGTCCTGGTGAGAAGCTGAGCATGGAGCTGGACAGGGGGATTTTTATGGGGATTTGCCTACAATCATACTCCAGGTTTACGCAGATGGAAAGCTTAGAGAATTAGTGGGGAGTCCAGTTCTGAAGAATTCAGACTGGGAAACACAGCTTGCTTTTAAATGTTTATGTTTTATTTATCTCTTTGTTCATTTGTTTATTTGTAAGAGCTGCCATTCCTGAAGTATAACATCACTGAGGGAGGAGAGCAGCAGTCAGCGATGAGTGTGGGCAGGATGTGGGAGGGCTGCTTGATGTGACACGGGCTCCCTGTCTCTTGGGAGGCATCACATCCTCTTTCTAACTCTCTGTACCTATCACACACTGCCAATGGGTTGTCATCAAAATGTTGTGGGGGCCTGGACTGCCAGCAGAGGGGCAGAGAAATGGGAACTGCAGTGAGGAGTTGCCCTAATTCTCCTTTGCCCCCTCTGTAAATGCATGACTGCTCTTCACCAGTGACTGTCAAAAGTGGTAAATGAAGAGAAACAGAAGCTAGAATCTGGCGGGGGAGGGGGGGACATAAAAATGATCCCTGCTTGTGTCACTCAGACCAAGCAAAAGCAGAAAGCAGGAGGAACATTTGGCTTAGTTCTATAAACTGGTATGACAGACTTTTACATACTCTGTAATGTGGCCATAACATGAAGGTTTTCTAAGTTTCTGCCCTCCTGCAGCTCCAAGATTGAGTGTGGTTTTCTCATTCAGATCTCTGCCTCCTTCCAAAACCCTCACAGAGCTCATGATTTGTGGGTGCTTCCCTCCTGCCTGTCATAGCAGACATCACTCGAAGTCTTGTGTCTGGCTGTGCCCTCCACTCTGGCTGACATGGGCAATGCCAGAGACTCCTTCTCCTGCAACGTCCAGCATCCTGGAGAGGGCTCAGGTGCTGAAGGAAAGGTTAATCACCTCTTCAGTCAAGTCTTCTGGCCAAATCAAGACTGAATCAGTGATCTCACTCACTTTTCTCAAACTGCACAACAAGGTTTACATATTGTTTCAGTATGGTCTGGCTAGATACAGTAAAGTTAGAAGTAGGTGTTGTCAGCACATGGATTTTATTTTCTAGTTAAGTTAGGAAATATTTTAAATACATTAATAATATGAATGCTCTAAGATGCATGCCATTCTATTAGCCACACACTTAGGTTTTCAAAAAGTAAGTGTTGCAACATTAATTACTACAATATTTGGATGGTCTGCTTTCCTATGGACACAAAAAAGTCCACTCAGAATTATCAAATAGATGTGTTAGTATTTAATAAGGGAGAAAGAAGATGCATATATATAACTCAGCTAAATGATGAATAAGAGGATACTTGGTCTACAGGAGGAGTCAGTAAACACAAAATAGGATTCAGCTAACAGCAATGAATAACGTTGAAATGTTGCCTAAACAGAGAAAAAAAACCCACCTTTTGGATCATAGAAGAGTCTCTGGAAGATTATGGTGGATGGCTTTCTATACTAGTACAGTGGTAACCACTAAAATGTACATATTTACTAATAGCTATAGGGGTTACCATTGGTCTTTTATACCTAAACAAACATGAGAAGATGTAAGATTCTCACACCTAGTAGCCATCAGAAATAGTTTGAACAGACTAGCACTGCTCGGGCACAAACCAGGCTAGATGATACAGCAGGCAGAAAGTTTTCACTTTCCCAATTGATTCAAAAGCAGAAAATGGAATATTTTGTCAAATGCATCCCAGAGAGACATAGCACAACATAGGTATCCTCAGATGGCACATATGTCTACTATAACCACAATTTAAGAAAGTGTAACTACTTGCAATTGACACAGAGTGTGATACTAGGTCAAGACCAATAATTGTTCCTCTTCTAGACACCAATCAGCATCTTCTCAGCTACTCCTATGACTAAATGTGGAGAGAACAGTGATTATTTTCACCTAGTTTTGCATCCATCCAGTTTTACCATTTAGCTTGAAAAGCTCCCAAACCCTAACACACTTTAAGACTGACATCTGAAAGAAGGCCTGCCTATCCACTGAGATGTTTGGATGTCTAACAGATCAGAAGTCCTATTACAGAGCAACATCATTGAATTCTTCTTCCTAATTTTCTCCATTTTGTTTGGTTTAATAAACATTCAGCCTTCTGGCAGAGAGACCTTGGAGCAGTTGTAGAATCAGGGAGAAGCAGAGGAAGTGTTCACAAGTGAATGTAATAATGCAAAAAAGATTCATGGTGCTGCAAATGACTCTGCTTCCCAGGACTACCAGGCTGCACTTGCCAAGCTGGCTGGTTCTGCAAGGGAGGCCACTGTTTTGAGGACCCCCTTTGACCCTATATGCCTTGGCAGACCTCCTGGTCTTCCTGGAGGCCTTCATGGGCTCAACAAGTGAGACAGAAGAAACTCCAAACCTCAAAACAGCCTTCAAGTAACAGCTGGGAAATTGGAGCAGTGACCCAAATCAAACACATTCAGAAATCTGGGAACAAGAGCCATGCCTACAACAGTGAAAAGGAGAAAACAGAGACTAGAGCACTGAGAGAGAAAGGGGACCTGAAAACTGCCCATTGAAAAAATCCTCCAGAATGCAGTAAGTCTGTTAGCTGGCTTCCTTTGATGGTTACAAACACACTGTCAATTCTTTATCACATTCTGCAAGGTTTTCAAAAATAATTTATATTGAAAGCTATTTATTTCTTTTAATCTCTTCAAGTATGTTTTCTGTATTCATTATTCAGTTGTGATCTTTAGGTCCATGGGATTTGCATTGCAGAAATGTATGAAGTGTTGCTTTTTCAGGTTTTTTTTTTTTAATAGGGGAAAAAAACAATTTTAAATGACTGAAACAAGTATCAAATGACCCAAGCAGCAGTTCATCACGTTCACACCACTACAAGTTAGAGCAAGCTATGGGTTTATAAAGCATGAACCATGAGAACAATTGCAACACAGATCCAGTGAAAACTCCATCAAGTCCCTAAAGAATTGCCCAGCTGTTTTAGGCGACCTACATCTATCTTCCCTGGGTGTATGCTTTGATCATTTTCTCACAATGACATTTCATTTCAGATTTTGTGACCTCCTCCCTAATTCTTTGTTGCCTCACTCCTTGAATGCCTGGTTTCTTCTTGTGCTTTATGCAAAATGAGGCTGGGGTGGTTGTAAAAAGTCACTGAAACGAGACAATTCTATATCCCATGGGACGCTCACTTTGTATTGGAATAAGCAACTCTCTCTGTAGTTCAAGGAGGGAAAAAATAGTGGGTCTTGCTGGGTGGTTTTCTGCTGCCCCCCAGGCCTCTGTTGCCTTTTAAGAAAAACCAATTTACAATATGGTTCATGGCCTATCCTCACAAATAGCTTTACTGTTGCAACTCAGACAGCAGCATGGGGAAGCTGTGGCCTTAGTGCCTAAAGTACAGAGCAGAGGAAGCTGAGATCTGTCATGGTTCATGAAAAGTCTTTTTAAACTACAGGGAATAAAAAGATAAGCATCTTCATTTTAGCATGAGTATGTTCCGTAGGTTGATTCACAGACAGTATATACTATATTGACAATAATCTAACAAAATCTGAAAAAGGAATCCCTTAACATGATGGAAAAGTGATTTCTCTATACAAAACATTATTTTCTCTACAAGGCTACATGTAAGTAAGGCTCTTTTTAATATTTGTCTGTAAGTAATGTGTCACCGTGTTGAAAATGTGATGCAGTTGAAAGCTTTGGATCGATACACTTTATTTCTGGTGAAGTGAGAGGGGAAGATGCTTGCTGGAGTTTACTCTTAGTTGTTCTGTCTTGGCAGTGGACACTTCTTCCTTGGCCAAGCAAAGAGGTAAAGCTAATGTACTTTACTCCATATTTGGCAGGGAATCAGTTGCCAGCTCATCTGACACAAGGTAGTTTAGCCATGGAAAACACTCCACCTGCCTCACCCCACTGCGTGATATCATTGACCAGCAAACACCTCGCTCATGCCCAGGTTCCATCAAGTCCCCATACCTAGAGCCCTTGTGTCCCTTGCCCTTGTGCCTCACTCTGAGCAGTGCACTCATGCAAAGTGTTGTGTTGGGAGTGGTGGTGATGTTTCTAGTCCCTTTTTAAGCAGTAATTCATCAGTTTGGGAAATCGTCTGCCATGTGAGAGAACTAAGCTCAGTTCCTTATCCGTCTGACAAGTTGTGAGGCTGCAGCTCTCCTGACACAGGTGAATTCTGACCAGAAGGTCAGGGCATGTCCCTCACTCATCCTTGCTGGGCAGGGGTAGAGATGGATTGAACAGACGAATTTGTTGCAATTATTATAAAAAGAATACTTCTGAAAACACAATTACTAAGGTACTTCAGAACAAACACACAACTCTAATCCAAATAACGAAATAAAGTGACATAACAATACCTGCTCTAACTGTAACAATGGGCTCCAATGCTCGCAGTTGTATGATAATCATGTTACTTTTGGCTAAAAGGGTTTAGCTCTTTGCCTTAACGCTCAATTTGGAATTGAGGAGAGCAGTTATCACTAACAATTATATGTTTGGTCATGTACTCTTTCCTCATTTTCTCTAGAATCCTCTTACAAAATATTCCATCCTCTTTTGAGCTGCCATTACCATAGGCTGCAGCAAGATTTTAAGTGAATGTGTGCTTATATTTTGAACACAAAATAAGCAGGTAGCATGTTTGCCTCACGTGAGACAGCTCTTACTGCTTTCTCAATATGCTCCATTTCTTATCAAAAGCGTAATAAAAACAATTGCATCTCTTTTTCTTTCTTAAAAAAAAGAAAAAAAAGGACGACACTAATTAGCTTCAAAGCAGTAAGTAATATTATGAATAGGAACCTTTGAACTAGATAAAGTTTATAATCCAACTACTTGGTTTAACTTGTTATCCTTCGTAGGTTCTTACTCATCATCAGCATTTTCATCCAGAACTCTGAACGTGTGTTGAAATTATCCCTGGCAGCTTGACTAGAAGAAGAGGCCTTTTAAAAACTGTACTGAAGATGTAAGATATTCAGTAAACACAGATGTGTGTTTTGACAATTACGGAGTTGCATGATTAAACTTCAAACACTAACAGCACTTCAAGAAGATTCTCTGCCCCCCCCCCCCCTTTTTTTGAACTCTAAGTTTTTATAACTAAAGTACAAGGATGTTGGTTGAGATGCAGTAAATCTGCCCTACTCCTCTTAAAATTCAGCCATTCCAGAAATTCAGAAGAAAACCCATCATGACTGACAGCAAGTACAGGTGAAGAATAGCTCAGAAGCAGGGAAGAGCAAGAACTCCTTTCAGCTGGACTCAAACCACTCAAAGTTTGAAACCCCTACCAGTACTAAAAGCCTCTCTGAGGATGAAGTCACAGCAGAGCAGAGGATAACATGTCCAAAGCGAGCAGGTCCACCACAGTGACAGGTTGTGTTCAGGCAGTCCCTCATATGAATTCCCACTTAGCTGCTGACCCCAACACCTGTGCACATGCGGGGCTGCTCCAGCTGGAAGCCTGTTGGCTGCCCTCTCTTAGCAATATGCCAGCCCCCGAAGGACAGTGAAGGCAGCTGTTGTGTTAACACCAGTTTGAAAGAAGTTAGGGAGAGCAGTAAACCACTACCTCTGACAATGACCCTGCAAGCATGTAGGAGGTCACTGGAGAATCTGTTCTTTTAAGAAATTCACATGGCTTCACAAGGAGAATAAAAAGCCAAGATTTCTAAGTGTATGTTCTTAGTCTCTATGTGCAGGGCAGGGAGCTGGGGCAGGAATGGTGGAAGAGATGTAAAACTCACAAACGTTGGAAATCTGGGTGTGTACAAATTATTCAGTCTTGTTTGGGTTAGAACGTGACTTGGAGACGCATGGCTGAATTAGGCCTGTGACATTCCCCCTTCAGCATTGCTCTGAAAATCTTATCAAAGACAGAACCTTACCATTTGTACTGGTCCAGCTCCTCCTGCCTTTCAGAAAGCAGTAATTGCATACAGCTTGTTTTACTCAGCTTTAGATGTCCCCCCTGGGAACCAATACTTCTCATTTCAGTGAACAGAGATAAAGCTGAGAAAACAAAGCCTATTGTTACTTGAGCTCAGGAGGCAAAAGATGTTTGGAAGTTTTATAAATTTGGCTTAGAAGATGAGAATCTTTCCTACCCTCACCATCCATTGGGACCAGATTAGCTGCAGACTTATGCTTTGATAATACGGAGGAATATTTCTTTCACAACTGCAAGGGCACCACTCTACTCCAAATGCCTTCCATCCACTGAATAGAGTTCCTTGCCAGTTCTGGTAGTGCAATTACAGTCCATCTCAGGCTCTGAAAATACAGTGACCTGAATTTCCCCTAAGATATTCAATTCAGATTGAGTATAAATGAGCCATAATTACATCTCAGCTGGGAAATAAGGAGGTTTCCAACTGACTGAGCATAGAGGATCTGGAACAGTCACGCCACTGCAAGGAGTGAGTGCAAAGGGTTTAACTACTTTTCAGATAAATCTTGATCTAGGTTTAGAGGGAATAGCTGCCCACAAAACCATGAGGATGCTGCTCATTACATCACTTCCAGCCCCACAGCATAATAAAGAATTTGCACAATGCTAGGGACAAAAGTAAGCCACTATGTTAAGTTGCTGTGCACAGAGCTAACTTACACTCACTCCAGCTGTATTCCTGTTTCTTTGCACCAGATTTGCACCTACTGGAGAGCAAGAATACATAAATCTTCTTAATCCAGTGGAAAGACTATAGGCAGTTCAGAGTGGAGGAATTCACAAGATTCATGCCTCAAGTCCATCTTCTGTTTGTTAGAGAGATACTAGATAGCTTTTGTTGCTGATCTTCATCTTGGCCTAAGTCAAGCTACCACAAAGCAGCAAGGACAGCAGAGCGTACCTGGAGGAAGTAGTGGTGAAGAAGCAGTGGGTGGGCAGCTCTTCCTCATCACCAGGTCCTACTCCTGACTCCTGTTCATGTGTTCTCTCTCCTTTTCTCCTCAGGAGATATCAGCTGAGTCTTCTGTCCTTGTAGCTCCTGCTCCCCGCATTCCTCATTTGCAAACAGCTGGCTGGGACCCTGTCAGAATTATGGCAGATAAAGGGAACTGTAGGTTAACCATTTCCAGAGACCAGGTCTGGTCACACCGCATCTAAGTGTAAGCTGAAGCGGGCTGGATGCTCTTAATTCCGTCCCCCCTCTCCCACCACCTTCTCCAACTTGGGAAACTGCCACAAGGAGCTCAGAATAAAGGCACATTCCTAATTTCCTGCATCTTTTTAAAGCAATTCTCTAAACAGAAATTGATTTAAGACACAGGTTTGTGTTTAGAGTGTTCTTATGGTCCTAGATACTCATCTTCCTGAACCTACCACAAAAAGAAAAAAATATGTATCTGTTAGGGAAACCTGGAGGGGTTTTCAGGGTGTTTGGACATAAAGCATTAAAACCTATAGCTATTTCTCACATCAATGTAAGTCAATCACCACTACACTGCAATAACTAGCACTGGTGATCTGTCTCCCTATCAATGCTTCTCTCAGAAAACTACTGAAAGTTTCAAATGCTGTATTCTACTTCCTAATTATTCAATAATTTTGACACATTAAAATGTTTGGAATGTTTATGTATCACAGGTGATATACATCTTATTAGCTCTCAAAATGATAAAGAAATAGCGACTACATTAGTACATTAGCAAAATGCTGAAAATAGGGCTTAACATAGCATTCCTATTCCTTCTACAGAAAAGCACTATTTTGGAAGCTTATTACAATGGTAAGCAATGAATTTTTTCAAAATGTTGCTCAGGAAATACATCCTGCCAAGAAAGCCCTAACTTAGGGATTTTGCAAAACATTTCCCCGCACATGGTGAACTTTGGATTTCTGACAGATCATACATCAGGCAATTCAAAGCTTAGAGGTCTGCCTTGTAAGAATTGTTTTTGTTCCCTTTTTTGGCTTTATTATGTGGCTTCTCATAGGAGATTTGTGATTTTAAACAAGCCTTTCTTTCAAAACAAGACTTTTTTCCTGCTGGAATTCAAACAACTGTCCTACAGCGCTTCATGAATTATCCCCTTAGACAAATGTCAAAATATACAGCAACTCAAAACAAAGTCATGCCTACTGTCTTCAGTTCAGGCTTATAAGCAATCAAAACCAAGAAGGATATGTAAAATAACTGGATTGTGTATTTTATATGGGATAACAGGAATACTTACGCACCAGCACACTAGCGTACAGCATAAAAACATACTTCCGTTGTCTTTTATAGAGATCAGACAAATTGGTACCTGTGGAAAAGAGGTCATCACAGAAGTTTATGAAAAAATCATTAATGCTGAAATGGCTTTCAGTTTCCCAGAGCTTCAAGAGGGGCATGAGCTATAGAATTTGAATTACAAGTGTTATTGAATGAGGACATGTCTTTCAGTATATAAATCTGAGGCATATATGGGAGGGAGCAAAAGCACTAAGCTCACCCACTGACTTCAGTGAGTAGCTAAGTATTTTTGAACGTCTGGCTTCTCTTTTATGATCATGATTTTTGACATCCAGTTTTGAAAATTTAGGCTTTAATTTCCATGACTATATAATGGAAGTTTGTACATCTGATTTTTGATGTGGAAGTTTTGTATAACTTAATATACAAATACAGATAAGGATATCTTCAATGTGAGCACAGAATGTCATAGAAATCAAAGTTACATTTACCTTTTCAGTGAGTGTAACCTCAGAGTACCACAAAGCTATTCACAATCAATTTCAGTATATCTACAAGCACAGTTTGGTCCACTCTCTCCTAAGGGGCTTGCAAAATGGTCCTGTGCTACATCTTCCCTATAACATGCTTGTAATTACTTTCTGGCCCAGATTTGGTCCTTTGGAGCTAAGCAGATGGTCTTGCCACCCCACTGGCCCCTTCTCTTTCAAAAACAGTGCTGGCAAGTGAATCCTTTGTAGATGGAGCCCAGGACAGGGCACTAATGGTGACAGCTGTGGGACCAGCTAACCCTTAACTAATAGGTCATTTGTGATGGCTCTGGTTTTTGAAGACATTGACAGGACTGGAGGCACATTGACAGCCCTGGAGGGAGGTCTGGTATTTCATGCACACTGTGCAGTACATCATTTTTACATTTGGGGGTTATGCATGGATGCACATGATCTGGGCTCTTCCTTATCACATTTTGAGCCTTCCTGCTGCTTGGCAGTGCACACATGTTCTCTCTATATGCTTTAAAAATAAATAAAACCAATACACCAGACTTGGAAATGGCTAGCAGCAACAAAGCCACAGTTTTGCAAAGTGACTTTTCAGATAAGTTTCTAGGACTCTGTTTTTCTGAGATGACAAAGTCTGTGAGCAGCTCTCTTTTTTCTTGCTGCCAGCTCTCTCAGCTGCTGTCCAAGAGCCAGGTCCTTCTGTCTGGCCACTTGTCACGAGGTGCTGCAGACTGAGCGGTGGCCTCAGAAGAACTTGTGCACTGTCACTGGTTTTCCCGCATGGAGCTGGTTAGCCTTTGGTAGTCAGTGGTTTGCGGGAGAGCTGTTGACAACAAGTAGCAGAAAAAAAAGCATTTCTCATCAAGTGAGTCAGCAAAAAGGACAGAAGGGTACTCTGTCAAACTGGAAGGTGCTATTTAAAAACAGGCAATACCTCAGAGGAGGACCTATTCTTTAGGACTTTAGTAATGGCCTTTTGAAAATTTGGAGCATCTCATCTTTGTGCAATCTGCTCCAGGTGTTGCTGAGCCTAGTTTCCTGACCTCAGGTACTTAATATTTGACCTCTACTTGCTAGGGCATTTTCTTTTAGTCTTTTACCAGAAAATAAAGTACTAGTCTTATTCTAGTGGGAGCACTACCTGTGAAATTTTGCCCATCTGTAGACGCTGACCTTGACCAAGTCCATGTAGTTGATAAGGCACATCTGTGCACCTTAGCCATATAAAACTTAATGCATTTCAAATACTATTTCTGCACAGTCACTCTGTAGTTGTGGGCAGGCCTGTCTGATCTCTCTCTCCTGCCAGCCTCTTGGCTTGTGATATTAGACAAGTGCATTCTCTTTATTCATCAGATGCCAAATCACCAAAATGATTAATTTCTTAACAAGAACTAAGCTTAAGCTAGACACATTTTGCAAGTTGTTCTTCAGTGCATTATGTCAGTTATTTATAAAGTGCTTTTCTGTTGGCTTATTTTTTATTCATGGTTTTCTACTGCCCACTCATAACTCTGCACTTCTAAAACTAGCATCTCCTCTCCCTCATTAGAAAAATAAATTTCTTTTCAGAAAACCGTTCAGTTTTCAGAACAACTGATCTGTTAGCCTTTTTGTCAGTGCTATTCTTTCAGTTTCTACTCATCCACGCAGACTGGTAGGCAGCCTACCCAATCACTATGCAATGCTTAGGGGAGCAAGGCAAGCTAATTTTTTTTTTTTTACTATAAATCCAAGTAAATCTCCTTACAGATCAAAGTGGAGCTTTTCAGAATTTCCTTGAGATTAACAAACCTAACATCAGGTTGCCCATGGAGGGAAGGACGCAAAAAGTCGAGAACAGCCTTTTCATACACTTAATAAGTACTGAGAGAGTTGAAGCTCACCCACCTTTGCAAACGTCAGTTTGGGCACTGTGATCAAATACGATGTCTCAGGCCACAGAACCTTAAAAGGCTTTATAGGCTAAATGCATCACCTAGAGCTTCACTCCTAGTATACCAGCAGCCAGCCTAGCCCATGAAGAATTCACGTGTTGCAGTCCAACAAATTCATCGTAAAACATGTAAGAAGCAAGAGTCCATTTTTTTAAGACTTTAAATGATTGTATGCAGTTCTTGCCTAGAGAACTCCTTATCAGCTCTATTCTTGAAGTAATAGGGAAAAATCCTTGCTCGGGGTGGGTAATTGAAAGATTCTACTGAAACTTTCTGGAAAAGAAAACAGACATTTTTGTCTTCTCTGATGCAATTTTCATGTAATTAGAATAAAGTCCTAGTTTTGTGAAATTCATAGGTGCTTCTTAAAGAGCTCTGAAAACTGTACATTTCTCCAGCCTGTCCCAAAACTTGCTTTACATTCTAGGGTGATGGGGATGAGAAAAAGTGTGTGCTCAGTGATTTGTTTTCATAGTCATTCAGCCACATATACATACAGCATCCCTCTCCCCAAAACAAAGAAGAGCTTTGCTTAGAGCCATTAGGTTCAAAAAGCACTTTCTGAGATCAAACCACAGCTCTCAACTTGTTCAGACAATCCTAAGGGCTTGATGTCCTTTTGCTCTTATTTGTCATGCTCTTATTTTGGTGAAGAAAAATTGAGGAGAATATCAAAAACAAAGAACCCTGAGCATAGCTCCATAAAAAGGCACCTGTTCAACACTCAAAAAGCAGTGACACGTGCAAAATACATAGCAAACATTTTTCCTGCCAGTTTTGCATCTGTGCTGGTACCTCAAGGGTATATGCAAAACCTCTTGAACTTGACCTCTGTGTCAATCCCAATCTCACTCTGGGCAGGAAGTAGAGCAAATAAACAAATAAAAAGAGCACAGTGCTGCCATCTGCTTGATTTCATTTAGAAAAATATAATGTAAGGCTGAAAAAAAATCCAGAAGTTGCACAAGCCATTAAAAAAAAAAAAAAAAGAGTATATATACAGATGTTTGCTAGAGAGGGCAGGAGATCAAAGGACACAGGAGTCAAGAATGGATTTGGGAGAGTGGATGAGTGAGTAAAAGGATAGAATGAGTGAGATGACCCAGTCAAGAGATTATGAGAGAGGTGGTATTATGAGAGATGCAGAAGATTCACATCCTGAATAATGAGGCTCCAAGATGGAAGAGATCCGTGCCTCACTAGCTTAGAGCACAGCATAGGCCAGATGCTTAAGCCTGGAAAACTGCTCATTTTGGGCTACTCTACTTAAATCATCTCACACGTGAATAGCTTTTAAAATATGAAGAGAACTGGAAATGGTTGCTGATATCTGAAACCACTCAGGAATAAAATGGCCAAGGCTTTGGGATATAAGCCAGGACCCTGATTTTTCACTTACCAGTGATACACACTGAATGCTTAAAGCACAACTGTAATTTCCATATGCTATGCTAACATCTCAGCTGTGTACATTCATTTCCCACTATTCTATAACCATTTCCCCATGGAAAGAAGTTTGCTGAGAGCTGCCACCACCACTGCCTCTGCTCCACAGAACATCAAGGCGGCACACCAGAGCTTCACAGGCACTTGGAACTGTTTGCTCATACATGGCCAGGTGAGATATCACAGCTCTCCCACTGGGCACAGAAACATGGCCCAACCACATCCTTTCTCACTGCATCTAAACTCTCTTCTCCCAATGCCATGGCTACAATGCAGGCAGAAAGGCCACAGAAAGATATTGTAGGCTACTGCTGTCTCCAGGAAAAAGGCAGCAGTAGACTTCAAAATGTTGGATGCTTGCAACAGTTTTATTATGTTTGGGTTTTCAAAGATTTGATTCTGAAATCCCTGACTCTTCCACAATGGCAAGAGGTTTAACTAACTGACAGTTTCAAAAGGCAATGAGACACCATGGGATAACTCAACTCACTGGTAACAAAATCTGTTGCTAATGAGCAGAGCCCTAAGGTTGCAAGCACAAGTTGCAATGGCAGCTGTACTCCCAGAGTCCCCAGGGGAGATACTATCTTTGGCAGATCTTCTCTGGCTTCTACCATTTCAGAGGTCTCACCTTATTAGCAGAAAATCCTATATATTTTGCTATTTTCCAGTGTCAGAGAGCCAGTCAGTGAGTCAGTCAGTTATTTTCTCTACAGCACTAGCCATATCCTCTGTGACACGATAAGACAATAAGTGAAAGTTAGCTTCTGGCTTTTATATCATTTATATATTGTATATAAATAAGATGTAAAGATAAACATCATATATGGGAGTGTTGATTGAACCCCACAGTTGTGTCTTGTTTGCATGCACATGTGACTCCATGTTGGCTAATACTACAGGCTATTTGCAGTAATTTCTTCCATTGTATTGTTTACAGCTCAGTTTCTGTACTTTGCATAATAGCCTGGATTAGCAACTACTGTCTGGGATTCTCAACATGTGTCTGGCCTGTGATTTAAGGAGACAGATACCAATACAAAAGAAGTCAGTATGGGGATACTGAGGCAACAGAAATCATTGACAATATTTATATGTACCAAGAGTAAGAACCACTGTTGCTTCTTCTCCTGCATGTCACAAAATTCACATAATTGAATCTGAAGTGTTAATTAAAGAACAAGGAGAAAATGGATTTTCTCCTGGACTGATCAGGAACTATTGTCCAAAACTAGAACTTCTCACTCTGTCCTGCCCCATCTCCAGCTATAATAGACCAACTGGCCCATTAAAAATGTTTTATGAGAATGCTTAGAGCTCAGCCACATCCCAGTGCTACATGAAGTCTTGGGCCAACCAGTTTATCATTTATCCATGTGCTATTTCTTAGGCGGCTTGCACTGAAATGCTTATGCTCCCCGGTTTCTCATTTCTATTCCACTTCAAAGCTTTTTAATTACAAAATTCTCCTTTTCTGACAACTGGAATTTCACTCTATTTTAAAATAATGAAAAATAAATAGATATCAAGTAATAAAGGATTCCTCCATAGGCTCTTGGCCCACAGGACTTAGATGGCATTCATGCTATCATTGAGTCCAATCTCTTTCATATTGTATTAGTTTTGAAGTGAAGTAGCATGCCTCGTTGCCATTTTCACCAGGCATGGCTCCCGTCTACTTTCACTACAAAGAAAAACATATTTCCTCAATGGATAGTACACAGGAGGGGACTGAAACTTCTTACATATCCACACATTTCTGGTGACAACAGCAGCAATGATCAAAAGAGGGAGGGCTATCATTAGCAGTCTGTATAAAACCAGACTGTACTAATTGTTCCTATCTTAACTGATGTTTTAGAAAAACTAGACCACCAAAGGATTCCTTTTTCCAGAGTGGAAAGCTGAGAAACCTCTTGAGTAACTTTATTTTCCCCCTCGAACAAAAGTCAGAATTTAAAACCCAAATTTGTATTTTGCTTGTGTTTGCATTCTGGGTTTTTCAGGACTTCTCTCTCTCATAATGAGAAATTTAACAATTCCCAGGATTATGAAAACAGCAAGAATTTACTGAGTTATATCACATCCAAATGATAATGGCATCATTCCAATTCAAGGGAGTCAATTTTTCCATTTTAGTGTCTTTTTCTATATGACACCACACCCTTTTCCACAGACTTGCCAAAATCTCATTCCTTCCGTCTGAGCTGCTCCAGGAAAAAAATGGAATTATTTTCCTCTGTAAAAGCTGACTCGGGAGAAAATGTTCTCCTTTTGAACATGACATGCGGTGTGCTATCTTATCAGGAGCTGGACCAAAGTTTAAAAAAGTATTTGAGAGATTTATTTTGTTCAATACAGTTACAGAGCTTTAAGACAGTTCAAATCCAATTACTCATGAGCAGTTTTTCAGAGAGGTCTCCCTGTCTGCCTTCCATTTGATCTCATGCTACTTCAGATGTGAGCATTTCTGCACATCCAAGAAAAAAACTTGGACAGGGAAAGCACTGTCTCTGGGAACCGGGGTGGTTGGGATATGAAGGACAGCTCATGAATTTTATTCAACTGCTGCAAACTTGTGTGCAATTTAATGCATAAAATAAGGCCCACTGTGGAAAACATTCTTAAAACTGCCATTAGGCATAGCATCATCTTATAAACATTTCGTTACTAGTATCCAGACCTTTTCCTTTCAGAGAAGCTGAGGTCTCCACTATAAGGAAGAATATATGTTTTTGGAGGAAGTATTCCTTGTCCACATGTATACCCAGATCCATGGGAAGAGCTTTTTAGATGTGGAGTCTTTCTTTCCTCCTCTCTTCTGCAGACTGTGTAGGAACAACATGGGCAGTGTCTGGCTGGAAAAACATGAGCAGCTGAAGGTTCCTCTGTTCCCATCTCCTCCATCAAATATGGAGCCTGGATGCAGGCAGTCATCTCAGTTTTCCACCTACAGCCATAACAGCCATTCCTACCTTTCCTGGGACAAGATTGATGGTGGGCAGACAGCTTGGTCATCACCTACCTTGATTGTCTGAAATGTGTTACACAAATTAGCTCATCTGGTATTTGCCTCTATACAAATGAGTGCCTGAATAAATGGCCTGCTCTCAGAAGCACAGAGTGGCACATGCCTACTTTCAGCATCAGCTGGAGCCTTAGGTGCAGGGGCCTCAGAAAACAAGAGCATTTATGGGGACTTCACAGGCAGCAACAAAATATTTGCCAATATTTGTTACCAAGTCTCCAACACTTACCCAGTATACGGGTGATGTTGAGGCTTACTGAGCTTCCTACAGACAATAATAGTGCTATGAGATGTCTAGAAGAGGTTTTGGCTTGTTTTTTTATCAGAAAGAAGGAGAAAGAGAGAAGGAAGCGTAAAGAGTAAGAATGCTTGTTGGCACATGTTTTCAGAGCACTAGCTGAATCAAATTGAGGGAAATTCCCTGTTTTCTCATGACAAGTGAGGCTAGAGACACTGGCATCTCACCATTTGTCAGAATCCAACTTACAAATGGCAAGCATTTTGCATTTACAAACTAAACCTCCTATTAAAGAGTGCTTTAAACATTGCATATTCTGCAGTTTATGAATATTTGATGACCTAAAAATGTGCACCATTCTGAAATGGGCACTTGCTGATGCAAATCTGCTTGCTCACTGAAGAGATATTCATGTTCCTATGCAAGAGATTTGTACCCAGATATGGAAACATGTCTGCTTTGGATTGTTGCTCTGTCCCCTGTTGCAGCATGAAATCACAGCCATTCACATACAAAATGTTCCTTGAGCCAGCTCTTACCCACACAAACACACAAAACTTTCTAATGCTACAATGCTAAGCCACAATCTACGTAAAAAGAACAGGAAAGTAGGTTAGTCATGATATCGCCACGTTAGCTCTTGAATTTCCACTTCTGTGAAATTCTGCAAAACAGACTAATAAGATTAACTTTTCTAGGCTGTCTCTATGATCTTGAATCCACTCCTGCTGTCTCCTCCTCCTCTGCTGCAGTTTGGCCACCAGCTCCATTGCCTGGCCAAATCGGTAATACAGATTCCTTCTGGCAGCAGCGGTCATCTGCTTTTCTCCTCCCATGTACTGAAATCTCCCTGCTCCACAGCCACTACAAATTCAGGCTATCCTGCATGGTTTGTGATTTTGTGATTTACATACCATGTAGCTGCTTTTCATACATAAATACCTTTCATTTTACATTCAGTAAAATTCATAGCCTAAAACATTGCCCTTTTCTTCCATAAGAGGGGAAAGCAGATTGGAAAACTCGGCATGTAGAGGGAGTGGGATGTGGAAGAAGGGAAAAGAGGAAGGGAAAGAGAAAAGGTGTAACCTTTCTTCAATTATGCTAAGGTATCTGTCTGATTGGGGAAATATCCAGCTATATAAACAATTTAGAGTAACTGTTCACGAATTTTATTCCACTGTTGCAGATTATGTGTGCAATTTAACTAATGCATAAAACAGTGACCCCTGTGGAAAACACTCTTAAAAGTGCCATTAGGTCTAGCATTTTCTTAAGAAACATGTCTGGTTACTGAGCATCAAGACTCTAGCTGTCAGGTAAGATAAAGTAGCTAGTACAAGGAAGAATCCACATTTTTGGAAGAAGGACTTTTCTTGGTCAGAGTCCGATGCCTGTGGTAATCTGGTTTTGTCAGTTCACTGGCAACCAGAAAGTGCTCAGAATGGACATAAAAGCACACACTTTTTCCTTTTTTTAATAAAGAAGGTGACTACCTTATGAACATCAGTGCAGCCTAAAGGCAGGATATGATGTTTTGCAGCCTGGTATGTTCCCTTCAGGCAATGGTGGCTGAAGTTGGGCATCCCTTTGGGATCCATGCTCTCTTTGGCCAGCCCAACCTTGCCAGCTCAATCCAGCAATCTCCAGCTACCCAGCTCAAAGGCCTTTCCAAGGCTATAGTGCCAATATAAACACTTTGTTGTGCTCTTTCAGCTGGTACCTGGAAGAGCAAAGAAACATCATGGGCAAAGAAACTAGCCACAAGTCAGAATTCATTCATTTGTTTCAGCTATTTATTTTTAATCAAAGCTGGTGCTTCATTTCAGGAAAGCATCTGGAAACATTTGTTTCCAAATAAATTACTTTTAGAATAAACTTTGGATGACAAGCTTATGAGTGAAGAGAGCTTTTCTAGCAATTTGTAAGAGAACTGCCAGCAGATGGTAAAATATATTGTCAGCTATAATTAGAGTAACATAGACTTAGATAATAAAGTTGGAGCTCTTTGGGTATACCCGATTTTAGTTTGGAAGGAAACTTGTATCTGAAAAAGCTGTTTCAATGTGAGGCTGAGTGAGGGACTACCTTCAGAGATTGGAGGTATCTTGCATAGCCTTGCTCAATAGAGAATTCAACAACAAAAGGAAATAGCCTAGATATTTGTTGTCTACTAGGTGTCTTAGTTTCTAACAGAAGTTACGCTTCTCATAGTGTCTAGTATGAATTTATCTTGTACCTCAGAGATACTGAT
>JAOWBO010000056.1:53972803-53994854 GCA_028564985.1 Crax fasciolata
CACCCTTAGCTATACATTATTTTCAGCCTTCTTCTATTTTTTTTTTTTTTTTAATCTCAGTCCTCCTCCTTTCTGCATATTAAATGAAGGACAAGCATGTTAATAGCATCAAGAGATACTGAACGGATATTTAAGATGATTAACAAGCATGCACACCTGGTCTGTCATATTAACCTATATCAGAGTGTTCCATAAAGTTCTATTATACAACATGCTATAAAATAAGGTTACCAGGCTAGAAATGAAATTACCACATATTTAGATCTGATACCCAGCTGTAATTCATAGCAAGTTGAAATGCAGAGTGTAAGCTGAAGTAGAGGGAAGGAAAAAGAAGAGACAAACACCTGGAAGAGGCACTGATTATCTTTTGCAGTTCAAGCAGGGGAAACAGCAAAAGAAGGGAATTACATCAGGTTATATTCAGTGAGAGTTTAGATTACAACCTTTTAATTAAAGGCCATAAGTTGCTAAGCAGAAAAACCAAGAAAGGAAAGGCTCCACCATGAAGCTACAGTGATATTATGGCTTGACTTGGGAAGGGGAAGAAATCAGTCATGGGAAGTTTTGGCATTTGTCACAAAAACGTTAAATGCAAAGAGAAGTTTCAGCTGCAAAGCATGAACCTGGAGTTCCCCAAGCTCACAGATGTTTGACTGCAAAGGCTTATTCAAACTCATCTATACATAAAAAGTAGTATCGACCCACTAAGATTCACTGTTACTGCTATTTTAACCCTGTTTTTAAGAGGTGTTCTTTTTTTTTATTTGCTTTTTTTTTTGTTTTGTTTTTTAAAAAAAAAGAGAATTGGGGCATCTATAGCAGAGATAAGTAGTCAGTCTCAGAATCTAATTGAGACATATCCAGCCAAGTCTGAATATTCACAAAAAAATCAATCCCCGTCTCCTAAAAAGCTCCTAAAAGTCACTTTTTGTTAAGTAAAGGTAACTCGGTTGGAGTTACTGGTTACTTTAAACTGCGCATTAGGCTTTCCACAGTTACTTTGCACAGTGATAGTTCCTGTAGCACTTGATTCTGTTTCTACACTACACTCCTAAGTTTTGTACCCTGTATCCAGTCTTTGGATTGTATTCAGCCTACTATTCAATTCCTCTTATTTATAACTTTCTTTGATGCAAAGTAGGAACAAAAAGTGAACTACCACAAATATAGTTGATGTACTGAAGAACAGAAGGTTTTACCAAGAAATGATCAGAGAAGGATGAGCAGAGGAAGCAGCAGAAAGTAACCAGAGCTGTACTTCTTTTCACCTTGTACTCAACCAGACAGTTACCAAATGTACTCACAAGCCTTGGGAGGTTGCAAGCAATCGATAGTGGCTGAAACCAATGCCATTCAGAGTTTCATCTCCACCTCACCTGCTATGGAGATGGGGAGGATTGCTAACAAAGGGCTTCCTGCTGCCCTCAGTAAAAGCACTGCACACTGGATTCAGAGAGAAGAAATTCTGACTATGAATACAAAGCGTTTTGAAGAAAGCAAATGCTTGCTGTGGGATTAAAATCTCTCTTCAAGTAACAATGTCACAGCCTATGCTTTTTTCTTCAAGTGATGATACTCATATAGGTCCACTTATACTCACAGAACTGTAGGGGTTGGAAGGGACCTCTGGGGATCATCAAGTCCAAACCTCCTTGCTAAAAGAAGGTTCCGTACAATAGGTTGCTACGAGTCACAAAGGCCTGGAGGGATTTCTTTTCCATTAGCCATTCCATAGATATTGGTCAAAGCTCTGCTCCAAACATGAGGCATACATACGGGCCAAGGCATGTCCTTCATGTCCTCCCATGGAACATGCAGGAGCCTTTTGTTTAGCTAGTATCAATCAACAATCAGCTGCAGATTGTCATTCTGTTCTCATCTTGTCATTTTTTTCCTTTCATTTTGACCCACTTCTAACCTGAGATATTCTCAGGGCTGTCACAGATAGCAAAGTGTGTGGCCTAACACTGCTCCTGCTCCCAACATGCTGCAAAAGGCCCACTGTGGCGTTTTACTTCTGCACCTGGCACTACATGTTCCTGAGTTTCAGATCATCCCTCTGAACAACTGGGGCCCATATGCTTGTGGCCATTTGCTCTGCAGTGTTCGAACTCCGGAAAAGAAACTATCTAAACTACTTGCTACTTCAGAGCTGTTAAGAAAGCACATGGCCTACGTGGTCACTTGGTCAACAAAGACCATAGGATCATCAGGTAACTGAAGGTTAAGGAGCATGGCAGCCTATTGGTCAGCTTTCAGCAGATCTCTCCCATCTCAGCAGCAGGTGATTCAACATCTCTTATCAGGAACTGCCAAACATTAGCCAGGTACTACACCAGTCTAGCTCCTGTAGATACAGCTTATCTCTTGCAGCCAGCTTCTGGTGGTAAGTGTTGTAAGGAGCTTGTGTGTTATCCCTCACCTTCCCCTGCATGACAATAGAGGAAAGCATCAAGCCCATGACTGTGGGTGAGACCAAGAAATCCCTGAAATAAAGTCCTGAACACTGCTAGAAACCTGTTCACATAGTGAGAACAAGACAGGCACTTACCTCCTTACCAAAGGATGGCACTGAAGCTGTCAGCCCAGGTTTCTACAACACCACCAACACAGTAGCTCTGACTTCAGTCACAAGCAATTGAGCCTCAGAGAACTAGGGAATGGCCAGACCTTGGGCTCTCATTCTGACTTGTTCAAGGCTGTGGTTGGCTAATAACCTCACCAAGGTGTGCACGGCAGATCTTTCTGCCCAGAACTGTTCTGTTTGAGGGCTATTTGCTCTTTTCTCATTCCAACTGTCAAGGTCTGCCTACGTTACTTCCACTAGCAATGGACATTATCTTGCCTTGACACCTGAGTGATTTTTTCAATTTCCTCATCCGACATTAGGCAGTGACAGAGGTATTTAGGAACAGTACTCTATTTTTAGAGTTGTGTCAAGATCAGTTTTTGCATGCAGACCTTTAAAACTCACTTCTTTGTAATACTGAATTGTGGCATACTGACTGAAATACTCTAAAGAATATATAGACATGTGGATCATATTCTAAAAGAAAAGAAGTAACCAGTCATTTAATTTTCTGAGGTATATTGTCTACATATTTGTTCATTTTCTGCCCCCTTCACCGTATTCTTTATTACCTCTGCTTGCATTGGACATTGAGAAGAGTTAAGGACAAGGAATTTCTCTCTTGGCCCATGTGCATACAAATAATGGGGGCAGAGACTCAGTCCACAACCATGATTATTAAGATGAGGAGAAAAAGAAAACGCAAACAAACAAAAAACCATCTCAAGTGCTATGTCCTCTTTGTTCACAATCACACACATGCACAAAAGCCCAGACAGATCCTGCATTATAATGGTGATTATTGAAGCTGCCTTGCTTTGGTCTCAGGGCACTCGGAGACCTTTTTTTGTGATTTGCTACATACAAGGTTGCTTAGGTATTCTCACATTTAACCAAATGCACTGATTCCTTTCTCACAAGAAGGAGAAGCTATGCAATTTTTTCAGGGTTTCCATGTCATCACAACTTTTCTAACTTTGCCCAGCATCATTGAAAATTTCACAGGTGTTGCATACTTAGTAAGAAAGCTAAGCTCCACCAGATTTTCCTAGCTAATTAAGCCACATAAGCACAGATTTTGAAGAAAAAATAGTATAGCTGGAGTCACTCCAATTCTTCTTCTTTTTTTAAAACAAACATAGAAATAATAGAATTTCTAAACTAAAAGAGAATTTAGTGTGCAAAGTTGGCAGTATTGCTGACCTGTGATACATATCATTACAGTTCTTACATTTTCACATAACAAATTTTAAGTGCTTCTGCTGAAATCCTGCATTTTGGAAGCATCAGTAAGTCATTACTTTTTGAGTGAGAACAGAGTATCACTTTTGGGTTACTGAACAATTAATGAAAACTGCAGAAAAACAATCAGTCATACATCTCCTTTAGCTTAATACCACATTGGTATGTAATTTGCCAGACTTCCAGCTTCCAGCTTCTCCTTATTGGATTATACTCTGGAAAAGTAATTAGGAACATGCTCTTGAGGAATCACAGAATCTCCTGAGTTGGAAGAGACCCACAAGGATCACCAAGTTCAACTCCTGGCTTCACACTTGACTGGCTTCAAGTAGGATTATAGCAGTCTACTGAAATAGTGCTTGAGTTCCTAAAAAAATTTAAATTCAGAGCTAAATGGCATTTTTAAACAACATGGTAAGACAGACCTTCATGATTACCTTTTCTTAGGTACTATCTAACCCTAATTTTCCTCTTTGCTAACTGTTCTCGTCAAGATAGTATTGTTGATCCAGGCCTACAGCAAATTTTGAGAGCCTCAGAAATTTTCCCAGAGGAAGGATTCAGCAATCTGGCTGAGATGAAAAGAAGTACTTTTAGGGTCTCTGCATTCCAAGATAAATAAAGAGGTAAACTCTTACACACACCTGCTGTGCTCAGTTACTGGCAATTTGTCAGGTCTCTCTTTCTGTGGGGAGACATTGACAAATAGCAATCTCCCTTGGACTCTGGTTCTTTTGGAGCAAGCAAGTAAAGACCTCTTCAGCCTCCCAACCTGCAAGCTCCAGCTCCACTCTGAAAGCCTGCATAGATAGGTTTATTGCCTAGCTAAGTCAGCACCTTATTTATACTGTTGGTGAATAAATGGTTTTTGTTTACATCAGAGTTATCATTTCCTTTGCTATGAGCAGTAATAATACACACCTATTGGAAAATATAGGCATATATTTCCACAGGAGAAAAAAATGCTTGCTATTGACACAACCTTAAAATGTTGATTACTTCATTGTAAATACACACCCAATAATATTTGGAGCAGATTTTGCCAGTTGCCATTCTTCAAGTTCTTATAGGATATAATCTGCATTCAGAAGATAACTCCAGCTAAAGCTATGTAAATAAATTTTCATTTTAATGCCTACTTTCAATGTCTTCTCCTACGTTAAAAAATAAAAATAATTCCTGCATTAAGATGTGAGTTGGAAGGAGACATTTAACTTTTAAATCTTCTTTTTGAAATCATCAATTCTGAAAAAAAAATAGTTCAACACTTTTATTTCGCAAATTCTGAAAACACATTCTGACATTTGAGATTTTCATTTTCTTTCTTTTTTTAGTAACAAGTCTTATTTAATGAATAGGGAGAACCCTCTCCCAAACAGTAAACTTGTCGTGAAATACAGTTCAGCAGGGAACAGTTGCCTATGTGTAAACTTGCTCAGTGCATGCTTCTATGTAATATCAGCCTCCCACTAGACCACACTAATTGATTCTTCCTATTTCATACAGCAGAGGCTCACCACTGAAGTCCTTTAGTCTTTTTATTCCAGAACATTGTTTCAATTCTTTGGTTACTTATACATCTTTCAGCAGTTTGCTGGCATTTTCTTCCTCTATATATTCTAGACTAGACATCACCAACCAACTCAACGCTGATAGTGCTCTATATTCTCTGTACTCTTCAAACAAGTCTCCTTGTCTCCCGGAGAAGTTAAATTGTGCTTTCTCTCCTGCCTAATCAGCAGGTACATCTCATGTAAACTACAGCTTTTATTTTTTTTTCACCTTTTTGGCTTATACACAAAGTTCAAGAGGGCATGTAACCAAGAGGAGCCAACCTTTTGACCTGAAGTTAACTTATGGCCTGTAAAACCAAACACACACAACAAAGCGTGCACTGATCATCCTTGAAAACTAGTTATACCAAAAAATGTCAATTTCTGTAAAGAACAAGAACAGTTGCAAAGAAATGTCACAAAGATAGCATAGACACTTCAGCATATTTCTTTCTTAATGAAGAAATAAATGAAGCATAAAATCTCCTGTATGTTTCATCGGCAACTTCCCAAGCAGAATAGGTAAGAAATATGAGTTATGAGATTAAATAGAGACTGGCACCATCATCTACTTTCCTTTACTGCACAGCCAAATTAAATTTTGTGCTGTTGGCCCTTGTGGCCAAAATAAATGTACAGCTGGGCCAAAGCCGGCTGGTGACTCCAGTTTGCTTAGCTTCGCCGAGGTTAAGGGTGTTTGGAGTATTGCATAGGCGTTGCCTTCAAGTCTCCAGGGCAAATGCCTTTTGCAGAGACATGCTTCAGTGACACAGTGTGCTGAGTATCAAAGCAAAAAACGCAAAATGACTAGAAGAGAGGCACCTGGAAGAAGGAGAACAGTTCTGGACATGAGAAGAGGCATCCTTTTCTCCTGTCCCCTGCCAATGTCTGTGGTGTTCTCTCCTTCCAGTGTCCCAAAGCTTTGTGTAGTAAAGTTATAACTATAGAGAGCAATGGATAATACAGTCTTCGATAATGTTCTCAGTGAGTTTTTTAGTTTCCTTGCAGACCATCTTTTCCATTAAAGTGAACAAGCCAGCTGAAAGAATCTGATACTCAGATATAGTTTCCTTATTTCAAATTTGCAACAGAGTTTGCATCCCCACAGCACTGGTTCTTACTTCTTGGGAATTTACGCCCCACCTCAGTCCATGCAGCTTTCACAAATCATGTAAGAGGCTGTCATGTGCCTCTTCTCTGAAGGAAAATTGGCACGAGCTCCAAACCAAACTCAATTGTCAAGCAAGGCACTGAAATTCACAAGAAAGCGCCTGCTTAATTGTTCTGCCTCATGCATATTCCAACCAACTTTGGAGAGCTTCAAAAAGCTGGAGCCACCTGTGTTTTAGGTAGCTAAATAATACTCTCAAGTACTTTCCAATCATGATGAGAGTACCAAAAAGAGAAACAAGTAGACCAAGTAGATCTCATGATACTGTGACCGTCTGAGGTCTAGTCTAATTCCTCACTTCCACTCCAGCCCATTAGCTAAGCTATCTTCTTAGGTTATAACATTCTGCCAGTGTGATGCTTGTGCTGCAGTCACAGATGGAATAGCTTTCTTTCTCCTTCTCCCTAGCAATTTTACCATAGCAGTTCCCTTTCAACTGTGGGTATGGTGAGAATATGAAAAATACTTTGGATGCTACAGGTTCTTTAGGGTGGGCAACCAGAAATACAGCGATATTATTGGGATGCCCTGCGAATCACTGCCTTAGCTTCTTTGAAAAGACATTGTGTTCTTTAGATTGCAATTACAAGGCAGTCAAACGATATAATGGGCAGCAGTACTGTATGCAGCTGTAGCTCATTTAGAGAACACTCTTCCTTTCCCTGGAGCTAATGCAGTGGAGAAGCTGTTCCACCTCTCTTTTTGCCCTTTTCTATTTTGATCAAGTTTATTGCCACAGAGGTAAATTATTGTCTGAGGTATTTCACATCTACTTTACACAGTACATGTTGAACCATGTCTTTATTAGTTCTCCAGCATGCTTAGTTACAGCCTCAAGTGTTACATTTGCTGTCCCGGAGGGCTTTTTGATCAAAAAGAGCTCCTGTCTTGTCTTATGCACATTTATCTTGAATAGCAATGCTGTTGGAATTAGATAAATAAGGCTAATGATGAGTGTTTTTCCTTGCTCTTTTCTATACTTTGTGCTTTATTTTGAAGGGGCACAATTATTCCTTTCTGTTGTCTTGAGTAGAGACTGGAATGTGTCACCATTCCAGCTGGTACTCCTGACGATAGGCATCAAACTCCCTAGACCCAACAAGTCCAGCAGTGAAGCAGAGCTCTTAAATATCTGTTTTTGCTGGAAAGCACAGGTACAGTGGGAGAAGATTCAGCTTTGAACAGATCTGTCAGTAACAGCAGAATGTCTAGTAGCCACCTCCTTTCTCTCTGTCATCTCCCTGATTGATGCAGCACACATGAGTGAGCCAGGACACCGCTCTTTGAGCACCATTAATCTTGTTTTAGTTTAGCAACACCACAGACATAATTTACTAGTTTTGAACACAAAAAGCGAGCATCCAGCACAGGAGTCAAATGATTTTTAGCCCTTTAAATGAAGCAACATTACAAACTTCTTCAGAAGTTCTATGCATTAGTGATGAATATTCTCACTGGCTTTAAATGGTTATAGGCTGAAGGCAGTGCTAATGGGTGCAGGTGCAAGAGCTTCTGGAACCCTTGCAGTAATGTACTTCTTGTTCACAGCCAGCAAAGCTCCCCTGAGTAACTGAATTCACCTTATTGCTGTAGCTATTACCGAGTTATTACAGTCACAGAGTTTAACAGCGATCTGTAAGGAAAGACAAGCTGTCAAGGCAAGGAGCTCAATATTAAGTACCTTAAAGCAATCCTTTGAAGCTTCTCATTGGACAAGGCAAAGCCACCACCTTTCAGCACCCTGGCTTAAGGCCCCACTAAATTGGTTTCAAGAAGCAGGGCAAAAATCCAAGAAAGCACAAAAACAAAGAACTCTATTGCTTCATTGAGGACTCTTGGCCAAGTAAAGGGGCTGTGATCATTCATGATATTCCACTAACATAGATGTAACACCTTGTCCCCGTTTCTTCTAACCAGAAATGTTGCAGCAAGAAGATGCTTACTGATCTTGACATCAGTAAGTGATCTGATAGATGAAAAGGGAAGGCCCCAACATAAAATACAATAGAGCTGATGATGGAGATTGAGCCTGATAGAGGGATTATTCAGTAGTGTAGAACTGTGGCTTGGAATACTCAGACTCAATTTGTTGGTCTCCTCAGTTCCTGTGTGATCTTGGACTAGTCAGCCATTCTGCATCCCCTTTGAAAAAAGATGGCAGGCTGTCCTGCCTGGGTGTTTGTGAGGCTGTGCTCAGGTACCACACTACATAGGGCCACACAGACAGACTGCCAGTCTGTGGTGAAGAGGCACTTGTAGGCCAGCAGGCTGGCCTCTAGCACCACCAGGCTAGAGCTTAAACAGTCCTTTCTCTTCCTTGCTCTCCAAGGTATCTGTTAAACCAACAGATACAAATATCATATTTCTCATAGGTCAGATATACCAATTGCTTTAAGAACTAACAAAGGATTCAACCAGAAGATCTTCAAAACCAGAACATTAAATTTTGTCAGCTGTCACACACACAAAGGAAAAAAATATTGATAAATGAAGTTTTAAGATGCATTTCTAGTTAACTAGAAAACCCAAGTAATTTACTGGCAATCTCAGTACAGCTTATGGTAGATTAGACTCTTTTAGCCACAGAATTCTGCTTACATTTTCCACTGGAGTTTAGCATACTAGTTGTAAAACAATCCTGGACATAGTCAGATACAGGGTAATTGTAAAATGCCACTGTCACATATCAGATTTAAGAGAGTACCAGAAGTTGTGACTCAGTTCTAGATCACACATGCACCTTCTGAGTTCAGCAACAGAAGTGTCACTCAGTGTAATGACAGCAGGACTGAATTTTTGTGCAGTTCTGGCAGCTGTTTGCTGGTTAATCCCTGAGGGCCATGGCTACAGAGCTGAGCTTTCTGTGGGCTCCTTGCTCTTAGTCCTAAATGCAGCACAATGTGAGGGTCCAGAAAGCACACGGCCTTATTGCACTGCCAGAGATCACTAGTCACAGCCAGGAGCACTGCACCTGTCAAGCAGCAAGAGTAATTCGCAAGGTAGAAGCAGTGGAGTATGTTTGTTTGGCAATGTGCTTAATGGAAATTAAAATAGATACACGTCACTAGGATCTGAAATTAAAAAGCAACATAGAAATCCAGTCTGTCATTATATTGGTTTGCTACTTCTGAGAATGTATTCCCATTCATAAAAAAAGTTTTAACTTGTCAGCATGCATACATATTACATAATACTCTCAAGAGAAAGATCCTGTCTACCCAAAAACTGGTTGAAGTACTTAAGGATGCAGAAAAGGAGTAACTTCACAAAAATATCTTTCTGCAATTGTCTATGTATCAACCTGCAGTAAAGCAGCAGGCAGTGGATGTTTGGATCAATTCATTCTGGTGAGGCAGAACAAATTAACTCCTTCTGAGCACATGGTCACCCATAAGCCACCTTCACAGGTACATGGTGGTCAACACCACTTCCTTGCTTTGTACATAAACAAGGCTTCATGTGCAGTGAAAGAACTATCAAGAATGCAAACATTAGGTAAGCAGATCAAACAACACAGCCATTATAGTACCTCAGGAAGTCCTGAAAACAAGCCTTTGCTCAGAAACCATTTTTTCCTAAACATTTTGGTTCAGCTCACAGTCAGAGCACTGGCTAGCCTATTTTGCCGATATGTTGTCTGGACCCTAAGATTAAATTTTACTGCCTTGGCACGTGGCTGTGTGGGAAATAAATGTTGTAAAGGGAAGAATCTCATCTTTAGAGCCTTAGAAACACCCAGATTTCAGGAGGTCAGGATAGGGGCACAGGCAGCGACAGGTCTGTTCTTGAGAGTGTTAGTTGGCCAACCATGCACCTGAATTACTCACAGCAGCTGTCAGAAAAGAAATAGTAATGCCCTTTGCAGTTGAGGGGCTGATGCGTGTGGGGTACAAAGCTGCATGCCCTATTTCTCCTCCACCTGTCCCCTTCAGTTATTCCTTGAGTGTGCCGAAGGCCTGCAGTCTGCATGGCCTGGCCAAGCACTGGGGCCAGGAGCCTGCTGTCCCCCTCTCGGTCCCTGTACTCTCCTAGACATGCAGCTTCAGCCCAGAGATGGCAATGCAGAAATTCCTAAGTGGCTCAGACCTCTTATAGATCTTAAAGACTGCCTTTATATATAAGGATGGGTTGGAAACTGGTTAGCCAGCTTTAACTATGAATCAGTTTTATATCACTTTATTTCCTCCAGAGCATTTACCTCTGGGGCAAGAATGCTGCAAGGTTGTATCTCTTTCAATCCGTGCATTTGATAAGAGATGGTGTATGGCAGCAGGCTTCCCATATGATAATACCACAGTCAACCACTTTTTCACCCCTTCCCCAGGCAGCTAACCTCATGCTGAGGGCTAATGATCATCCCTTAAGTGTATCAGCGTGTTGCAATGAGAAAGAAAACATAAATTTAGCATTCTCATTTCACAAACATAGAAGTTCTTGTCTCTACACACCAAAGGCAGGCATGAATAATTTTCTCCCAGCCTATACAGCATAGGATCTGTTATCTCCTGGTGAATACTGGGCCCAGACAATCCTGCCATGGCTAATTTCCAGAGCCACAGGTGCAGTACTAGCCAGTCAGTACAATGCAAGGCAGAGTAAGTACTCTGCTGAACAAAAACAGGGCAGGAAGGCTGTAAGAGATAGAGAATTATTGCAGCTAAGCTCTTCCAAATGACAACGTGTTAAGTAACTTCAGTCTAAGCCCTTAGCTGCTACATCTCATGAAATACTAAATAAACCCTTTATTAAATAAGAAAAAATCTTAGTCTAAATTGCATTTTTTTTTTCAAGATGCTTCAGATACTTGTCTTTGACCTTCTCTAGCTACTCAACAAATCCTTGTATTTTAACTTTCATAGTCTGACCTTTCTTATTGTCAGTCACTTGCTTGTTAACACTGATGGCACCACCCAAAGGCCTCTCAGGAAACTGAAATATCAAATTAAATTCTGAAGGACTTACAGGGAAGAGATGCTCTGGCTTACATTTTATGAATTTCTATGGTATCCTCAAAGTATGTGTCATATTAGCTCCCTCACCTCTCTTCAGATTTCCTCACCAAAAGCCTTAGGTAGAAGCCATTTACCTCTGTATACATCTGTCAAATTGTTTCTTCGAGTCAAAGCAGTGCTTGCAAGAAATAAACTCGATGTGATCTGTCATGTAATAATCTGATATTTATCCTGTGCAGGAGGGAAAGAAAGGTAAGAAAGGATGCTATTGATTGTTGGGTTTCATGAGGACAGCCTGATCTTCTGCCCAGAACACTTGTTTTTTGGTTGCTTGGTTTTGTTTTTTATGTAGGATGGCAATTCCTGCATTCCTTTCACCCTATCTGTGTAATCTGTGACTATACAGAAGAACTCTTACACTCACAACACGAAATGAACAAAGTATCTGAAGAGCAAAAATGAGATTGAGTGTGAATGGATGTAATAAGACACAAATTAAGAGTTATCCCTTAGATCCCTCCTAATAGTTCAGAGTAAAATTATTTTCACCCCTTCAGATTTCAAGCGTTATCTGTAATATATACTGTGCAACTCCATGTCCTGGAGGGCAATTTGGATTTATGCAGTCTACTAAAATCTTGCAGTGGGTGTCACCCCTACATTTAAACAATATAAACACTCAAACGTTCTTACCTGTTAAGTAAGAGCTGAAGCTGCTGTGTTGTTCACTTAATGCCTGCCCCTTGTCTGTAGCAAGAAATAAATCACTGGTGGCTTAAATACAAATGCATGCAGAAGTTGCATTTTGGTTTTTGAGAGCAACATCTGCGAAAGGACAACGTATGTTACCCAAGCAGATGCAGCCATTTCAATGCAATATATACAAAATATATATTGTTATTTATAATTCCGAAAGGACTTGGGAATATGCAGCACGGAAAGAGGAAAGAAGGTGCTTGACAGTTTGGAGTTGTATTTGCAGAATCTGCATTTCACATTCTTGGAGGTACAAATTGAATTTTCAGTGTTACTACATGCAAGACTAGACAAGTTAACCCTGGTAGAATTTCTTCCTGAAACACTATATTAACTCACTGAAAAGAGATTGACAGTGAAGAGGTAGGAAGGAAATAATTTTCCAGCAAATTATAATGTAAGTAATGTGAAGTATTGATCTGAAACCATAAACCCATAAGAATCTTATTTTAAAAAGCTTCCTGAACTGGACAGCACATCCTTCCACATAAAGAAGCATAATCTTCTACGTGATACCTGGTCTCATCAGCTCCAGTCTGGTTTATTATTAATTACTTCTTGGAGATGCAGCAGTAGATGGGAAAGCTAAATGGAGTGATATATCTGGTAGAATTTTCCTTCGTATTAATCCCTTTTACATCTGAATTAAAGCCAGAGGCTGTGGAAGTTAATTCTATGCTGGCCATGCTAGAATTATAATAACCAGTGAAAACTGCAACTTTGACAAAGAGAATTAATCACTGCTTGCATGTACAGGCTTGTGAAATCAAGTAAAAGTTTACATCAGTAGGAAATGCATTTTTCTTACACTGATTGAGAGCATGAATCTATGTGCTAACTCGTCTTGGCATAATGAAAGAGGGATTAAAAAAACAAATCAACCTTTTTACCACCTTTCCAGAAGACAGTGGATTTGCCAAGCCATTTGAAATACAAAGTTGAAAGATTATTTGTGTAGGATTAAATGCAGAAAGAGAATTTCGTAAATCCAGGCTTTTACTGAGACACTGAAGAGAAAGCAAAGGCTGGCAGCAAGGCTGGCAGTGTAGCAACTCTGAACATGAAAGCCATATTCCTGTCCAACTCAGAGCAGAGCAGAGACAGCATAGAGAAAACTGTTGGTGGTCCAGGATGCTCACAACATATCCCGGGAGCTAGCTACTGAAAAATGCTGAAGCTAGGTCAGGATTGTTATCTCTGGCATTCAGGAGCCTCCATATAATTGTGATCCAGAGCATGAAGTCCATCTGGGGAAGCAGCCAGCTGAGAAGTAGAACAGTCATGCTGTTACTTCTGAGATCCGAGTGGGTAGAGGGCCCAACAGGGGACTCAGGCTCAGCTCCTTCCACAGATTCAAACCACCCTGCCATTCCCTGGGCAGCTGCATTCACCCCCCTACCTGCTGAGCAATCCCCATTGAGGCTGGTCCCTGTGTGCTGATCAGGCTGTTGTGTACTGGGCAAGAGCTGTGCTGCAAGGGAGGGTGCTCAGAAAGGGACACCAAGAGCCTGGCAGTGAGGGCCCTTAACTGGAGCAAAGAGCTTGTCATTGCTCAAACATGGTTACATTTTACATGTTTAACTCACTGTACTCCAGAGCAGGCATGTCCAACCCACGGCCCGGCACAGCCCGTAATGCGGCCCTTCGGCTGCCGCCGCGTTGTCATGGCAACGGCTCTTCACTGATGAGCGGCCCGGCCCGGCCCGGCTCAGCCCGGGGAGCGCACCCATTGCTCAGCAAGCAGCCGGCACCGTCTGAGCTGAACGCAGGGCGCAGTGCAGTGCTAACTCAAGTTATGGCAAATAGTTTAGTGCATTTTGATACACTGACTAAACGCAGTCCTGTGAACAGTGAGAAATACGCAGCCTTGCTTTCTGGTTTGATAAAGGAATTTGAGAATGGGTTTCAAGGTGGTCAAAAAAATCAACAATTTTTGGTACATATGTGACTCCATTTTCAGTCAAGATAAATACATTACCTGCAAATTTTCAAATTGAATGTATGGAGTTGCAAGCTGATATTCAACTCAAATAAAAATTTGACCATGTCTCTCTACTGGACATATATAAGACCTATCTTTTCAGAGAAACATATCCCTCGTATCACAACCACACCTTATTCACATCATTGCTTTTTGGCAGTACATACATTTGTGATGAACTGTTTTCAAAGATGAGGTACAGGAAGAGTAAAATTTCATAAAAAATCTCTGATGAACACCCTCAGAAGTCACTAAGAATTGCAACCACTTCCATTGAACCAGATGGATGCATTAGTTTCCCAAACGAGGTCAAATATCCCACTAATTCATGTTTCTGTTGTTTTTCATGTTTTAATAAAAAACATAAAAATATAAACGAAAACAAAATAAGTTTTGTTAGCTATATACATTAACTATATTATATATTTTATATGTGGCCTAAGACAGTTCCTCTTCACTCAGTCCAAAAGGTTGGACACCCATGCTCTAGAGCAGGCATGTCCAACCCACAGTCCATTGGCTGTATGCGGCCCAGCAGAGCTCGCAGTGCGGCCCACCCCTGGCTGCCACATTGTCATGGTGTCTGCTCTACTCCCACTGAGCGGCCCAGCCTGGCTCTGGGCACACATCCATTGCTCAGCAACAACCAAAGATCGGTGTGTGATGGGCACTGTGTGAGCTGGGGGAAGGTGTAGGGCAGCGCTAACACTGCCTGTCATGTTGCCACACATATCTGGTTGCATTGAAGCCCTCGTACAATACATGCGGCATGTGCTTGTGCTGCTTCTTGAGTAGAATGCAGTGATTGCCAACAGTAATATTTCAACCAACCTCATTGCGTCTCAAAGGAAAACAGAACCCAAAAAAAGAAAAATTGTGGATGAAGGAAACCCCTGGATGGTCCTTTTGCTGCTTCTGGGCATTTTGTGCTTTGTTACAGCATATAGTGCACAGGAACTTGCCCACTGGTCACGAGAGCACGTCATTCTGCAGCACAATGGTCATTATTTTCTGGCATTAGTGTCATGAGCAATCTGTGGAGGTCTTCAATTTCTCTTGGGTTTAATTGGCAATCTCTGTCCATGGACTCAGGCTCAAGGTAACTGAAGACCTGAGGAACTTTGATTTATTACCACTTTCATGATTTTTTTATTTTTAATTCTGACTTTGGTTTGTTCACGGCTACCATAAAGCCTACACATGGGATAGCAGAGCACACCAATCCAGTCACATAAGAGAAAGTTCATTTGTGGGAGTTTGCTCATCTACCAGGGCTGTCTGGCTCAAGTCGATCTGTCATTTCCCCAGCTCCAAGGACAGCCTCAGTTTTGCGCAAGTGGCAGACCTGAGTCAAAGGCAGAGAACAGCTGGTTTGCAAGAGGCCACCAAACCTAGGGGATGAGTACCAGAGTGGACAGTGAGATTAAAGGAAAGATGGAGAGCGGGTGGAACAACAGGACCTGCCTCCCAGACTAAACCCACACGCAACAAAAAGAGGCAAGAAAAAAACAAAGATATTTACAAGCTTTTTAAAATAAATTTCCAACACATTATTATTTTTTCAATAAATACATTTATTTTCAATAAACACATTTTAAATAAACTTCCTTGGCAACTCAGAGTAGGCCATAGAATTCATAGGAGAACTGCAAAGTGGGAGCAAGTCTTCCAGTATAGTCTCCTAACAGAACGCAGCTAATGTCATGTTGTTCAGAAAAAGATGCAAAAAAATCTCACTTTATATTCTTAAGGGAACACTCACATTTAGAAAAGCTCTTTCTTAATGTTTTGTTGGCAGCTGGCTCATGCCACAATGAATGAGAGCTTATATCCTTTCAATAAATAGGGAATAAAATGATCTCATGGTGGTTACTCTTATGTTTCACATAATCACTGAATCCTCTTTTGATCATTGCTACACTATTAGCATTGCTTCAGGCTGAGGGATTCCACTGTTTGTTTACCTGAGCTCCCCATCACAATTCACATGTGAGATGCTCAAGCCCCACTATGGGGATTTGTATGGATGGGCATGTTGTGGCCATGTTGAGGCAACACCGAGTTTCTCTCTATGTACACTCAATGATAATATTTGCACTCAAGCACAGCACCCAGCATTGCACCTGCCAAAATGCAGGTCTGATGCTGCATGACCACACCTCTTACTTTAACTACATGCTTTATTTTGCTGAGCATTGAAAAGTTTTATTGTATTTTCTAGGGTCTGTTTTTACTGTGTCTATAACTTAAAAAGAAGAATCAAACTCAGAATATGCCTTGTAAAAACAAGCTCCATGCTGTGAAGCTTTGAACAAATAACTAACAGTATCCAAGGGATTACTAAGGCAGGTACTTAAGGATCACAAAGCACTTCTCAAATACTCAACATTTATTTGGAGAGGATGACTTTCTAGAAATACACTTTATTTGCCATTCCCACAACGGAGGAAAAGTTAAGTTTATCTTTCCCAAAGAGATGGTACCATACTAAACAAATCAGAATGTTATTTATTGCTTGTTTAAGGCAAAGAGCTTTCTAATCCTTAATTTTTATATTTGTAGTGATAGTTACTCTCTTGCAATTTTTACCTTTGGAATCTTTCCTAACATTTATTCTTTGCGGGCCAACGTAGTAGAGATAGAGAGTCAGTGGTTAGGATGCCTGTCTGAGACTCAAGGTTCACAGGGTGCCCACTTTGCAATAGATTCACTCTAGGTTTTAAACAAATCCCTGAATCTCTCTATCTTCCTTCAATGCATGGTGACGATAATATGCCTTGTTGACAGTGGTGTTACAGAAAATTCTTTGGCTTTATATGGCAGCTGTAGTCATGTAAAGATGTAAGATACATTTAGGGTTGAGAATGAAAAAGAACTAGTAATCAGTACTCCACAAACCCTTCAGTCTATCACACGTTGGTGAGGTGCATCGCTTACTGGTTATTTGGAAGAATCTACAAGGAATATCCAAGTTGAGCTGAAATCTGCAATGAGATTGATCTCAGTGGGAGCAGGATTTGCTGTTCTGTATTTAAAATGAGAGAAGCATTTTAAAGTTGATTTTGAAATCTTGTCCTGGGGACAAATCTGTCAACTGGCAGGTGTAGAATAAATCTGCTCAGCCCCAAATGATATTATGCCATTATGTAACATAAAACGTGTTTGCTGTTCCACTCTGGAGCACAGAGTTATACAAGAACCCTTCCCCCACTGCCAAGGCATTGCACAGCCCTGCCTACAGCTATTAATTAGGATCTTCATTCTCTTACATGTCCAGGCTTTTTCTTTCTGATGTGGACTGGTTTGATTCCCACAGATGAGCCTGCAAGCAAATGATTGCACTGTTTGCATTTCTTGCAGCATGCTTCATCTAAAAGGCTGGATCCTGTGCGAGCACAGTGTGGGAACTGGGCAAAGGGGACTCCTCTTGTCCTGTGCAGGTTTGGTGCTGGGTAGGATAGTGAACTCCTGGAGGAAATACGCCAGTAAAAACCACGCAGGCCTGAGCCTGATTACGGTCTATTTCTTTCAGTATCTCAATCATCTTCTTATCCAAAGAGAATGGGTGCAGTTATTTACTTTTTTTCCCCCCTTCGTTTTAAATAAACAAAGTTTTATGGCACTTCGGAGAAATCTGGAGCTTGAGGAAAGACCACAGAAAATTAACTCTCAAAAACATTATAGCGCAGTGCAGAAGTGCACTCCAGGAGATTTCCTAACCAGGTCTGCTAGTTAGTTGGACTTTTATTTAAATAGAATGGAGTCCTTCTCAGCCTTCTGAGATTTCCAGTTCTTTTAACCATTTATATATATTCTTGAATAATCTATATCCTTGCATTATCTAGTCATATGAACTGTCCCTACGATAACTATTCCATCTGCCTTTTCTCAGGATAACCCTTCAGATACTCCATAGCCCCAGGCCTCTCTCAGATAAGTGAACTATTCCACCATCACAGTGAGGAGCTGAGCAATTCTTTGCTAGCTGTAGCATCACTAACTGCTTAATTCCTTTACCAGATCCTGTTATTAAAATGTGAAGTGACAAATGTGGAGCCAGTGGAGCAATTTCCTTCCTACAGAAAGATCAAAGATGGGAGAACATTGGCTACAGAGATGTGCAAAGGTTATAGTTACAAATACAGCTTGCTAATTAAAGACGTAGTTCTAATCACACGTACTGGAAGAACTCTATTGACTTTGGGAGGAACTGGGTTCATAAGACAGTCCTTCTATTAACGGGCAAGCAGTCCTAGAAAGAATACAAGCAATGAAGGGAAGCTTTATGACAGCAATGATGGAAGTAGCATAGAAAGCAGGTACATCTGCAGCCTCACAGGGAGAAATGGGACACTCCTACCTTGCCCCAGGGCAGTTCTGATCTCTGGGGCAACCTTTTTGAACTGTTGTTCAGACTTCTGGGTATGCGAATGGAGTCATTCTTTGCTGCTTTTTTTTTTTCCACAGTGCGTTGACTTTTGATGTTTCTTTTGCAGTCTCAGGTCTAGGGGGCAAGTGATGATGTGAGAAGTTCAGATCTCATTTGAAATGACAGAAAAGGGTTTATAGTCTTATAGCTAAAGAGTGAAAAATAGGGGCAGAGAGGAGAACCCCTAAGGTTCAAAAGCAGCAGGGCAGAAAGGTCAAATGCCAAACGCAAGCCTGATTCCTCAGTATTTACATCTGAGAGTGACAAACACTGGTGACATAAAAGCGCAGTAATGCTAGCTACAATCAAGAATTGCATGATACTTTTGTCAAGGCAAACATATTAACACAGCTGCCCTGGCAAATTTCTCAGCTTTTGTCCTCCCAGTCCTCAGCATTTAAATGCTTTTCATTAGAAGTAATCTTTGTGTTACTTCTGCCTACAGAGACTGGAAGCTGACTTGGCAGAACACAGCATCCACCGTGCTCTTGCTTTTGGCTATAGGTGAACAGGCCTCTTTGCAGACAGAGCCAAATTCTCCATTCATTCAGTTCTGCACTGCATTCTTACTGGTGAAAGAGCAGATACTGGCACAGTGCTGTGAAACACTTTGCAGCTCTCCAACATAAAAGATACTGTTCAAGAGAAGGTATAATTACTAATCCATGAGCTAGAAGAAACAGTCTGAGAATTTGGAAGGAAACCTAAAACTTTTAAGCAAACTTTTAAGCAAGATCAAACTAGTCACCTGAGAGAGGGTGGAGGGGATAAAAATGTATTTCATAGGGCAGGAAGGCAGCAGTGGTCTTGTTAGTGCATGCTGGTAAATATACCCATTTCCCTCATTTTCTATCTGAAAATTAAGGTTATTATGAGGCGCATACTTCTTCACAATTCACTGAAGCCCCTGGAGCAAGACTCCGAGGGCCAGGCCTCTCTACAAGAACCTCAGTACCTCACAACTTGTGCCTCCAGGTGTCCCATTAAGGCTTGTCCTGTACTTATTGGTATATTCATATCGTGGTGTGAATGGCATGTCCACACATATCTAACTAACAACTGATAAACAATGCTGACAGGCCGAGTCTTTATGGATAAAGATGATTTGTTATTTATCAGGCAAATTTATCTCCTTCATTTGCTAGTGCTCAGTCATCCTCCTGCAGGCTCTGAGGTTGTGATGTGATGCCCTGGGGTTGAGCCAGTACTTCTCTGAAGCCTCTTCATGAAGTTCTCCATCTGCCTCATATGTTTCAGCAACACCCCAGCACCCCAAATGGGATCTGGATCAGCTTGCATCTCACACAAATGAAAGGCTTGAATAGAACTGAGTAAAAGCATTTCAACAACTGAAGAGGAGCGTACACTTTGAATCAGAATATCAATAAAAGTAGAAATGGGAGAATTTCCTGGTTTTATCCTGCTGTAATAACAACGTGGCCTGATGGCACCTTCTAAAGGAGCTGTATAGGTGAGTTGGAAGAAAAAAGGTGAAGTAACTCAAACACAAGATCACATTGCTCAAATTTTACTTCAGGCAAAACTTTATGGGAATCCGACCCATTTCATCCCTTGGAGTTTATCCTGTGCTTCCTAATAAATGGGAACCAGATCTAATTCTTTTGCAACAAGGCTCTGATCTAGGATGAATTATACTTTCAGCCCTATCTCTGTCTACTACACTGAGTGGCAAATTATTCAGCTGCTCTGTGCTGCAGTTTCATTGTCTGCCCAGTAATAGTAATTCTGCCAAGCCCCCTTTGAAAAGGCTCCCAAGATATGTTTAAAGAAGGCTCCTTTCAACATAAAACACATCCTTTTCTCCCATATGCGAGTGGCATGTTGAGGAGCATGCACGTCCATCTGGTGGCATCGTTACAGAAGAGCACCTCAGACCCTCCAGGTTAACCTATTTTAGACCTACTATTATGGGGAAAATGGGCAAAGTCGGTTACAGTACAGTGCATCTGGAAAGAGGACAAGATCTCCCTTCCCAGCAAGGGAGATCTGCCCTTTCTTCTGCACCAGGAAGCAGGAATGTCTCCTATGGTTACTCTGACACGCATCAAATTAAATAGTAGCCCTCACTGTTCTCCATAATTAATATTCTCTCCTCACACTGCCTCTGCCTCCTTTGATGACTTAAACATCAGCTGTAATGAGCAGTCCTCTGTGCTTAGGTTTCTTTTTGAGTCACAGCTTCAAAAAAACCAAAACCTTTAGTTTATTCAATGACTTTCAACCATATTCCTCCCCATTCTACAAAGTACAAACAGACCAGTCAGCAACCACAACCCGTTTCCTTTAGGCCAGAAATCCTTCATCTTGAAACAGTTACCAAAAGCTGGAACAGCTCCTGTTACTCACTCCTTGGATTCAAACAGCATTCAGATGTGGCACATAGGGGAGCAGATCGCCAAAGGTGAGATTTCAGTAGTGTTTTCAATTGCCATCCACCAAAATGAACGAATAAATGCGTAAACAGGAGTGAAGATGTTAATCTTTAATTCCCACCACAAACACTTCCTCCAGCAGGATGTTTTGGAATAAAGCCACTGTTGTGTCCCCATCACCAATGCAGCGTTACTAAAAAATAAAATAAAAATCCCATCCACTGGATGAACTCCCTTAACAGTAACCTCTGTCCATCTGGACAGAGCTGCCTCCTCATGGAGGCTGCCAGGTATTATAAAGCTGAAATCCCTGCTTGGATGTATTTGGAGCACAAGTCTCAGGACAGCAGAGCAAAGGAAAGAAAAGGAGCAAAAATAAATACTCCCAGGGGAAGTATTAGCTCTGACATAGCAAGAAATCATTATAGCGTAACCATGCACTTACTTTATCACTGCTTATTAATTAAAAAAATCGTAATAATCATAACAATTATTCAACTCTTTTTCTTCAGATACAAATATATACATATATAATTCCATTGCTGATGGGAAGATACTACTATACCTAAGCCTTTTTCTATATTAAGAGATTGCTACCTTTCCATGTTTCTTAGTTGTTCTTATACCTTTTCAAAGTCATGCCATGCGTTCTGACTGAAAAAACTTACAAAAGTTATAAAGACAAAGAAGAATCCAAGCAGAAGATACACACATAGAAGGGTATTTTGATAAGTAGTGGTGATTAGCTGAAGAGTAAATGAAGGTGGTAACAGAAGCATGTTACTCTGATGCCCAGTGAAAAGGAGTGCAAACATTTTGGCACAAGAGCAGGTACACTTCCTGGGAGGTTTACAGGAAAGGGGAAAAGCAAAACGTTCACCAGAAGTCACCCTTTCTCTCTCTCTTTTTATTAATTTTGTATGCCTTTGTCAGAAATATGTCAATAATTTGCCAGGACGGTGTCTCTGATGAAAGCAGTTTTATTCGCAATTGCAATGGCGG
>JAOWBO010000056.1:54014413-54035680 GCA_028564985.1 Crax fasciolata
GTGACGCAGAGCGGCCGCGTTGCATTGCATGCTGGCGGCTCCCGGAGCCGGGGGCGTCCCGTTACGGAGTCTGGTCACGGCGCCGTCGGAGGGGCTGTGCTGGGCACTGGCCACAGAGCCCCCCGGCTGGACTGCCATGCTGGCAGGTTAGGTTAGCTCGTAGGTTAGGCAGTGGTATTTCTCTGAGTGCTCAGCAGCTTTCTGGCACTTTTTGGCTTAAGGATTTAAGGGCCCATTTCTGGGCTCCCTAGTTGAAGAAAGATGGGTAGTTGCAGAGACAGTCCAGTGAAGGGCCACAAAGATGATGAGGGGCCTGAAGCATCTCCCTTATGAGGACAGGCTGAGAGACCGAGGACTGTTCAGCCTGGAGAAGACTGAGAAGGGATCTTACCAACGTGTATAAATATTTAAAGGATGGGAGTCAAGTGGATGGGGCCGGGCTCTTTTCAGTGGTGCCTGGTGACAGAACACGGGGCAATGGGTACAACTGGAACACAGGAAGTTCCATACAAACATGAGGAAAAACTTTACTGTAGGGGTACAGAGGGTACAGAGTGATGAAACAAGCTGCCTGGAGAGGTTGTGGAGTCTCCTTCTCTGGAGGCATTCAAGATCAGCCTGGATGCTGTTCCTGTGGAACCTCCTCTAGGGAACCTGCTTTAGCAGGGGATTGGACTGGATGATCTCCAGAGGTCCCTTCCAACCCCTGAGATCCTGTGATTTTGTGAAATGGGCAGCCTTTGTCTATTTAGTAGTCTTCAAAAACTTTCTATAGAAAGATAGTGTCTTCCAGTACCTGAAGGGGGCCTGCAGGAAAGCTGGGGAGGGACTTCTTATGAGGACAGGTAATGATAGGACAAGGAGTAACGGCTATAAACTGGAACAGGGTAGATTTAGACTAGATATCAGAAGTTATTCACTGTGAGGGTGGTGAGATGCCTCCTCCCTGGGAGTATTCAAGGCCAGGCTGGATGGGGCTTTGGGCAACGTGGTCTAGTGGGAGGTGTCCTTGCCCATAGCGGGGGGGAGCTGGAGCCTCTAAGGTCCCTTCCAAGCCAAACCGTTCTATGATTCTGTGATGTGCTGGATGCAAACTGTGGTGGAGCTTGTCTTTTCCTTTAGTATGCTCAGAGGTGCAGCTTTTCATATTTTTTTTTTTGCAGGCAGTGGTAGGTTATTATGTTTATGTATTGATACAATGTCTTTAAAAGATACTGCCACTTCACTGAAATTAAAGTCCAATTAGGCTGGATTTTAAGTCATCTCAAGCTTATACAGATTTTATAGCTAACTGGTGCTTATGCTTTTGTAATTAAAAAAATTATCTTTTGCTACTTGTGGAACCATCTATATTAAGTTTCTCCATCTTTGCAGGCAATCATGGATCAGGTAATGCAATTCGTGGAACCCAGCCGTCAGTTTGTGAAAGACTCCATACGACTGGTTAAAAGATGCACTAAGCCTGACAGGAAAGGTAAAGTTCCCAATAAAGCAGAACACAATGTTTATTTCATCTTTTATCTTACTGTGCGTTTTCTGCATGCTTCTGATTTTGATTCATTTGTTGTGAACATTTCTCTGATTTCATTGTGTGATATAAACTTGAGCAGTTCTCCACATGCAAACAAGTTTTTGTTCTGGATAGAATAAATCTGCATGCATCTTTTTCTGATATGTAGTCTTGTATGTGACAGTAATATTAAAATTCATCTTAAAAAAAAGGCTAAGTGGCTGAAATCAGCCATTTTGAGACAGGCAAATGTAATACTCTTCAAGTGAACTGATATGAGAGGAACCTGTGCACACTGAAAAGAAAGCTGCAGTAGTCAGGTCTGACAGACTGCAGTCAACTTGAAGAAGATTTTGGAGGAGACTCTGCTTGTTACATGACCTTGGAAGAAATACTTCATTTTAGGAGATTCAAGCTAGGATTGCATTTTGCACTGCTGATTCAGTGCTTCATGACATTCAGTGACCGCCTGATCAAGATAGAAAGAACTTTGTTGCTAGAAGTATAGAGGAGGATTTCTGGCCTTTTTATAAGGTATTATAGGGAGAGTATAACTGTAAGCAAAATGTCACTGGTAGTTCTTACACGTAGTAGTTAGGATGCTATATGCATACAGGATTAAGCTTACTGACTCTTTTTGAGATCAGTAAGGAACTTCATTCATTTTCAGATTGGCAGGGTTTTTAGGGGCTCCTGACCTCCTTAGGTCATGGAGCCTCATGATTCATGTCTTAAAATAATTGGGGATAGCACTTATGTACTGTACTGTTGCGGGGACTTAAGGTGGCATCTTCGTATGACAAACATAACTGCAGTTTTTCCATTTTTTTTTTTTTTTAAATATTGGGGATTATTGTCAGGGCTTGTAGGGGTATGAAGGAACAATGATGGAATAAATGTTCCATGAATTGTTATGGGCTGTGGATATATCCAATTCTGCTTACTACTTAAACAAAGAAACCCCAACTCTATGCTTCATGGAAAGCAGCATCTTCTCTCAAAATCTCATTGGTCTTCTGAAAAAACACCTGTTTTTCTCAACTTTAATGCTGTTTGCTCTTGACCTGCTTCCTGTGTCAACATTACCATTTTCTAAAGACAGCTCTCTCCCACGATCACTGTAGTGAACATCTCCTGTATGCCATATGTGAGGCTTCCTAATCTAAATTTTTTGTTTGTTTCTGCAGAGTTCCAGAAGATTGCAATGGCAACAGCGATAGGCTTTGCAATTATGGGATTTATTGGCTTCTTTGTCAAATTGATCCATATCCCAATCAACAACATTATTGTGTAAGTAAATATGAAACTTGAATTTTGCCAAGTTTTATATTAATTTTTTACCTGTTAGTGAGCTTTTGCAGGATCCATGTTGCTTTAGAATCTGTTTAATGTTTTAGTGTAATGTGACAGGTGTTGGTAAATATTCAAAGAACTTGATTGTGTAGTAGATCATTAGTTTTGGGTCCACGTCTTAGCATGCTGCAAAATATTACATCCTTAGTTCCTTAGCTTCTTTTCAAGTACTTGCTTCAAAACTGAATGTCAGGTATTTATGCTTATTCATGGAGCAACTACTTTATGTGGATCTTGCATACTCACACTGTTGCCAGTTTATAATTTGGGTATCCAAAATAAATGCCTGGAAGGTGGGATAGAGAAAATAGTGTGATTGCTTTGGAAGATGCACAGAACAAAGATGGTACTCTTTGATTTACTAAGTGCCAGAAGTGTTTAGAACTCTTTGCTTTCTGTGTAACTGCATTCTTTAAAATACCTTTTGGGATGGACGTTGCAGTATGAAAAATTTCACCCTTAAATTTGGCCATGGTACTTGCATATTAATGGCATCAGTCAAAACTTCTCAGATTCTCCAGACCTGATGTAATCCCTTTTCTAACAATGTGTTTCTAACCTGTGTGGAACAGGTAAAATACTGTTCTGTGATCACGAAACATGGCTAATATATGCCTCTAAGAGCTGTCCTTTAAGAGCTGTCCTCTAAGCAAAGTGAAATGTTGGAAAATAGGAGTTAAGCTATAATATTAGTAACGGTCTTCCTAACAAGCCAGTGTTGGGATGCTGTTAGACTTCACAGGGGATCACTCGATGATGCTTGGTTAGTTGAAACTGATTACTCTGATTGATTACTCTGTTCTCTCCACAGAGGCGGCTGAATGCTCATCATGAAGAACAAGACATTGTGACATTTGCTGCAAAAATTTCATGACTTCATAACTTGTTTGCTATTAAACAGTTTTGGGTTTGCAAACTCAGTTTGTGTTTTCAAATATTCTTGACATTTTATTTCCCTTTCAAAGGGTACACAGTCAGATCTGTCTATATTGCAGCTGTTTTTTGTTCTTAAATGGTAGAGTGTTTCTCCTTTCTGCTGTAATAGAACAATTCAAGTATGAAGGAACCTTAAGACATCCTTAGTCCAGCCTCCTGCTCAAAGCTGGGTCAGTACTGCATTCTGACAAGGCTGTTCAGAACTTTGTCCTTTTGGCTCATGAAAAACTCCAAGGGTGGGAATTGTACAGCTTCTCTTTAGAAGCTGTTCCAATGCTTTATTTTCCTTCTAGGAAAAAGCATTTTTCCAGCACGTAGAATTATAGTGGCATGTACCGACGTAGACATTTTAATTATTGAATGACTGAATACTTCTATTTGAGAACTAAGCCTACAGGAAAAGGTAGATGTAATGCTCTCGCTCTTCAGATTGGAGCGAGAAACTTGTATTTCACTCCAAAAAGCTTACTGGAAGTATTAGGCAATTTTAAAAGTTACAGTGCTACTTTGCATTACAGACTTTAAAATCAGTTAACGTTGTGAAATCTGATGTCAGAATTAAGAGAAAAATCAAAGCTTCTTCTGTGAACAACTTGCCTTACAAGTAGAAAGTTTCAACTATTGCTGCTCGTGATAAATCTTCACTAGCACCTGTGTATGTCAGAAACAGGGACAAAAAATAATTATGCTTCATGCCCTTTTAATGATGTTGTACTCTGTGCAACTGTGTACTGTATTTTCCTTTGGCAAAAGGGGAAACGTAGTTTAGAATTGGAGTAAAATAGATTGTAGAAGTAGTCCAAACCAACCAGATTAGCACTTAGTTTCTTTACATCCACTTCAGTTTGTGATCACATAGGGTGGCAGCATGTGCTTTTTGATCAAACAGTGTGACATACCAGAATGATGTACTCAGTTGTTACTAATCTTGATTTGGTCTTAAGTGGCATTTATTTCTGATCTGTTTTCCATTCAATACCTAAAATCAGTGCATACTTATTCCTTTAGGAACACTTTTACTGTCTCAATTCAGTGAATTTTTGCAGTAATTTGAGTTGGATTAGAAAAGGCAGCTGTAGTTCATCTTAGATTTTGATGGCCATTGTCCACAGCAGAGGCTTGTCTGTCTTGATGGTCACAATCCCAGAGCTGTCGTAGGTATTGGAAGTACTGACGAGTGTTCCGAACTTCAGCACCTGGTTAGCTATGAAAAAAAAAAAATAAGGAAGAGGCTTAGTGGTACTCTTGAAATGAAAGCATTTATGAGTGCACGTTTGTTGTAAAGACTGCTGGTCCCACAAAGAAGGAATGAAACATCTGAGTAAACCTAACCTAGGTAAACAAAATTAAAATATCTAAATATTAATTAGTAGGCTTGTATCAGATCACCTGTAGAAGCAATACTTAATCTCCAAATGGTCATTTCAAGTTTACAGCAGATTATTACAAAAGCACATTGTTGAATGTTCCCCAGAGCTTCACGTTTGTAAACTTGCAGTACATTTGCTTAGCTCAAGTACCAGTTCTAGGCAAAGTATTTCAAGTCAAATGAAGCAGAGGTTATTAATGTAGTTCCAAACGTGGGGCTTGCTTTAACTCAGCAGCAAGCCTGTAGTCTCTCAAAATGTGGACAGTGCTAGAGCAAAGGGCAGCTGTTACGTGGGGTTATTTAACAACTTCTGCTTTGAAGTAAGGGACTTGCATAGTCTGTTGTGTAGGTAGTGAGATAGGTGTCCATGTACATAAGAAACCCAACAGTTGATGTCAGTTCTAGGAGAGTTTAAAACTGCTAGCAGGGCAGTAGTAATGATAATTTTGAATTATCCGTGAAGTTTTAAACAATGGTTCTGTATCATTTTAGCTGAAGTTTAGCTGGGTTGCGTGTAGACCTTCTGAAAGTTGAGACCAAAGATGAAAGATGGACAAAAACTGAAAAATACACTTTAACCTTTATCACTTCTGGAGATAATTTGCTTGCATTTTGCAAATTTATGAACTTCCTGAATGGCATGGTAAGATTAATCATATCTATATTAGTCTTCGCTTGTGGAAAGGTTCGAAATAAGAACTCAAAGACTGTCCTTTCTTTGTAAAGCAAGCCAAATGACAGGTGCCAGGTGGTGATCAAGAAGTATGCAAAGCAACATATTAAATTCTGTTTTAGGATTTGTACAGGAGAGAGATAAATGTTCCAATTGTGGACGTGAAAGTGAGCTATAACAAACTCAGGTGCAGTAATGTAGGCATGCAATGCACATTACAGTGTCCAATTGCTGTAAGCTACATGGGGAGCTGATCTTGCCAGCACATGTGGCTTGAAAATGAGGGGCAGTCAGACAAAAGGCAGGGCATCAAATGTGTTCGGTGTCCTGTGCCAAATCTGCAGCTGCCCCTACTCACTCCTGCTCCCACTAGTTATTAGCCTGAAATGCAGTGAAGAAATGGTTTCATCTGCTAGCTTTATATAGTTGGAAGGAAAGAATAACATCTCAGTCTCACTGCTGCTTTAAACAGAAGATTCCTGCCATTTGATTATCTTGGGAGTTTGCAGCATAACTGCAATGCAGTGCAGAAGATCAGCAAGGAAAGAAAACAAGAAGTACTGTACTCGATAGTTATGCACTGAAAATGCAGTTGCTAGATCTTGTCATGATTGATGACTGTCACGATGATTTTGGACACACAGTTGTGCTAACCAAGGTCCTCAGCAAATGGCAGGACAAAAGAGTTGTGGTGTTTGCCTCTGGAAGGGACGGCAGAGACTGATGGGGCTGTGCCTTGCCACAGGCGGTGCATGGGGCGAGGTTGCCTGAGAAGCCTGATTTCACACCTCAGAGGTAGCAGGCCATTGAAGGAAGTTGAGGTAATACCCAGGGAGAGTTCCCTGTGTAAAAATACTCCCCGAACACTCCTGTTCTAAATCTTGACTGGAAACATCCGTAATGTGATACTGAGTTTAAAATATTTGCTGACATGCAAATTGGCCATTTTTGGTTACTGCCTAGCTTGAAGAGAAGGATATCTCAAAACGTTATGGATCGACTCCTTCTTTTGTATAAATCCACTCATTTTTATCATTTATTGCTTCTTGCTCAAGACCATCAGAATAATTCTGTTTCAGATTTGCATATGAAATAACAGCTTTGTAGAACACAAGAATTAAGAACAACATGGCAGCTTAATCTAAAGCAGTATTTCCTCATGCATGAAATGAAAAACCAGTTGTTTTTTTTTTAAATAAAAAGTTCTTGCCCACTAGGTGGAGTTTTTTATCCTTCTCTACCAGGTTTTCTGCACAAGGATCAGTTTAAAATGCTGAAGTGAAAAATGCAAAGACTATACAACAGTACTGTTGATTCACATGGCTCAAATGGAAAAATTCCAATTATTTGGTGTCAAAACCAGCCAACATTTCCACTAACATAATTAAAAATGCATTCTTTCCATGCAATAAGGGAACAGTAATTAATGTGCAAAAGTAGGTTTAAGCTACTTTCTTTTAAAAGAAATAACAGGATGTACACACTCCAGGAAAACTTCCTACTATGTCATGCACTACGGTATGAAGTGAACAAGGTCAAAGAAGTGAGAAGTTCTACCAGTTCATACCTGATCCATTCCTTCTCTTTTTTAATAGCTCTCGGTCTGTCTTGTTAAGTCCTAGCAAGAGCTTATGCCTTGGGAAAAACCTATTACAAGAAAACCTTTCTCACTGTTGAGATTACTTTTCTGAAATGCCTTCCAAAGAAAGCAACCTTTTTGTTATCTAGTAATCAGTATTTGTAGTTTTGATGGGTGACAGAAATGATTTTAATAAAGGATTTCAGATTGTGATTTTTTAAAAAATCTTTGTCTGGAAAAGACCTGGGATGTTTACAATTCTGTAATTAAAAGAAATTTTATTAATTTTATTTTGGGTCATTGCAAATTTTTTTTTCCCCCACAAAAAACTTCAAGGGCTGATTTAGAGAAAAAAGAGTGATTCAGCAAAAATGACAATTTTTCCCCCACCTTTCAGCAGCATTAGACACTTTTTCACCTGCAGTTTTGCTTAGTGCTTTGTTTCCAATTGAACTGTGTTTACTGATAATAAACTGTGAGAAAAATATTCTACCCAGCTCTTCCAGGGTAGCTCTGCTATTTTTCATTGCTCTCCATCCATAAAGTCAGTGTGTCTTGGTGGCGCTGGGTCAAGGTGGCCATGTCTCCAAGGAGAGCAGTGGGGGTTACACAGAACATAACCAAGTCGTAGTTCTATGGTATGCTTCTGAAGTCTGACAGCTCTGGACTCAACTGAAAAAAAGGCTCTGGACTGAACTGGAAAAAAAAAAAAAAAGAAAAAAAAACACACTGAAAAACCACCACTACCAAAAAGCTCAAACCTAAAATTACATTTATAAAACTCTTATCATGATTATATCTCTAACATGGTTGGAAGGTTTATGTTTTAGCTGGCAGTGCTGAAAATAAATGAGCCCTAAGCTCACTGCCTGCTGATGTACCCACTGCTGCACTGCACACTTTCAGCCTGGAAACTGAGCAAATAGCTCAGGCTCTGATTACAGCTGGATTTGGCCTCCTTGTGTCAGGTGCTGCAAAAACTCCCAGTATCAGGTTACTCCTCAGTAACTGTGTTAATGGTCTAGAAGACAAGCAAAAATTATTCATGTGACTGCATTGTATTTTTAAGGTACTTCCAGCAGAAGAGCACTTACATTAAGGTCGAATATACATCTTACAAACTGCACTTCAGCAGGGCTCGAGGGAGGCATATGCAGAGAAGAAATATTTTCTTGTACATGCCACATATGGCAAAAGGAAACCACAACATGAATTGGAAAAGCTTAATTGAATGAGCAGGCCCTCTGGTCATTCCTACATCTGTACCAGAACCACACTGGACTAGGGACACTGAGAGGCATCTCATGTTGGAAGGAGTTCCTGAGAGGCACATCGTTTCTTGGAGCAGATTTGATGACAGGTGAATTTGGTGGGAGAAGGGCAGAACAGCCGTGCCTGGTGTCTTTTTCTGAAGACACTGAGGCGAATGGAATCCTCTGATCCCTCATAATATGAGGGTCCCCACTCCATAGGGTTTCAGCAACATTTCAGAGTCCTACTGCTGTGACTACAAGCATTTGACAGCAACATACCCCCACGATGAGCGTATCACACAGAAACTGTGAGAGTTACATTACGCTGCCTTTTCTCAGCCATGTGCCTCAGTTACTTCCTGAAAAATGTAAACTCACACCTTGCTGATTCCCATCACTCAAAATAGAAATAGGAGTGGGAATACAAGCAGATTGCCACTCCTGGCATGGATGTTTGGAATATCAAAATAATTAAATATTAATTAAAAACCTTATTATAATCAATGTAGTCCTCTTCCCTCTAGGCAAATGATGCATCAAAATGATAGAAAATTAAGATCAATAAGCTGAAACACAAGTTAAAGTGAAATATTGAGTTACCATTTGGTATCCTATTACAGTTTATCTGGAGAGGATTTCCCTGAAGTTCTGTGTCAGGAGCAGAAATCTGCATTTAAATGGGATGCATTAGTAATGCATGAGCTGGTGCTTTGCAGGTCACCATGTGTCTGCAGAACAGCAGCATTAATTGTGCTGCTTAAAAATAAGAATAAAAAATAGTTTATAGCTTGATTTTCCTTTCATTCCTCCTGGTTTTACACTTGTGATTACACTGACTTCTCTGGAGTCAATCTTGGTTTACACAGATGTATACAAAGGAAAACTTGGATCCTTCATCTCTACACAATAGGAACCGCAGAAGGGGAAGTTGCAGATAGCTGGAATTTACAATGAAGCATGAACTGCTTTCAGTACTGACACTACACAGGAGTGCCTCAAATGCTGCCTGGGTCTGCTGGGAGGGGACAGGGCTATGCAGGGTTTGGAGTAAGTGGGGATCACTTTTGGCAATTTTTAAAAGTGCTGTAACTTCCAGTAGCTGTTTCTGCAGTACACAACAATATTTCTGTAACCTCACCAGACCCATATAAGCAAGCTCACAAAAGCAGGATGGGGCTGGCCCGTTCTTATTGCCCAGGTTCGGGGGAACTGGGCATCCCTGGTCCAGGTGCTGGCAAATGATCCCAGCCAGGGGCTCTGCAGCACTGAGTGCCTGGCCGCATACTGGTGGCAGTACGGGAGGTGGCAGTAAAAGCAAGTGCTGTCAAGCCTTAACTGTGTCATTTGCAAAGAGAAAGTATGTTAACAGAATGCCATGTTCTATAGACCGTGGATAGCAACCACTCATGTTGGATGAGCCTTCAGAAATGCAAATGGATGTCAGAAGTTTTCACGTTTATTTCCAGCAGACTTCTCCAGCTTTGTAATCACGATACTGTAGGAACAGCTGGAACTCCTACTGTCACATCACCTGTGTGGGAGCAATTTAGAATGATAAGCTGATAAAAATGAAGGTAAGAAATAGAGTGCTTCTATACCAGTGTCACTGCTGTGACTGCTGCTTCCCTAATCCAATGGGAATCATTAGGTGCAGGAAGTTTCCATGGCTATTATCAGCATTTCAGCACTACTAACAAGATGTGCTCCAGTGTTCGTTCAAAATCAGACTTTGGACTCTTAACATAATTGTAGTGGCCCAGAAAGTCTGACATGGAAATTGTATGAACTATTTGCAGTAGTATCTTTCCAGTGTTGACATGATAAAGCTGTACCAGTCCTGCTCTAGTAAAAGTGACTTAACAAAGAAAGAAACTTAGAAAGTCAGCGAACAAGCTGGCCAAGGACTATTTTTCTACGCTAAAAGGCCAAGCCAAGCTATGAAGGGTTGTAAAAAAAATTGGTTTAGCCAGTAAGGAGTGTGTACTTCATTTTTGATGCTTTCCAGTAAGTTTCCATAATGTCTGTCATTATAGCTGAGGGGCTGTACAAGTGACAGGTCCTGTTATTAATAGAGTTAGAGTACTGAAGAAACAGCTGCAGAAATAAAATAGAGCTTCAATTTGACAGTCACTGCTGCAGAGATCTTGCATATAATTCAGACAAAATAACTTGCTGCTATTTTGGTCCTTCTCCGTTTTGTGTTGTGAGATGAAGAGCACTGTTGTTATCAGAAGAAGCGGCAAGAGTCATGCTGAGATGCACCAGGTGGTCAACTGCCTTAGTTCTACACTCGCCCATAAGGCACTCCACAGCACACACCATCCTACCATGTTGCCATGCTTAGGGACATCACTGAGTCGCATGGAGCTTGGGATGGTACAGCACTGAAACCTGAGAGAGCTGAAAGCATCGGTGTGCTTTCCTGGCACTTAGTGATGGAGCTCTGGCTCTGCATGACTGTGGAGCACTGACAAACGCTGTCTGGAGAGCAGGTATGCTGCCCAGTTGGTGTGATGCCTCTAAGTGGTGAGATCTACTGAATGTGTTAAAGGAAGGAACTGCATGATCCTAGCAATGGCCACATGCAGAGAGCAGTGACCTTCTCCCTTCACTCCTCGTGGTCCTGCTGTTGCAGACAGGGATAAGAGGGGAGGAGGAAGGAGAAGCGATCTCTCCTGATCTGAAGCTCCAGGCCACCAGACAGAAGCTGTGCCCATGCTTCAGAACAATGTGGGACCAGAAAGCTTTCAGCACACTGGCTCCTGATCCTGAGCAACATCTTGCCTCTAGCCACAGGCATTCCCTAGCACTGCACAACAAGAAGAAAGCCCATTCTCTCACAGACCACTCTGTCCTTCAATAGGTTTGTAAGTATGATACTAGCCAGTCAAACACACAGTCATTTTTCTCTTCTGTTCTTTGGAAGTCTGATAGATCTGGTCACATTTAGATCTGTTAATCAAGAACAGGCTGTAAGAGAGGATTTTAGAACATGTGCATGATACAGGCAATCGGATTCTGTGTGGCATTGCTGTCCTACCGCTTGTACAGATGTCTGTGCAGATACAGCAATCACTCCTGTAACACCCCAACCAAGCCTGTGGCTGCCACACACTGTGTGGGTATTTGCTCAGGAAATACTGACCCAGGGTGGGCTACATGGGGATCCTGCCTACACAGCCCACAGCGCTGCAGTGCAGTGCTCCAGCACCACACGTGCCCTCAGCCAGCTCCTCTGCTGTCACCAGCGCCAGGAGAGCCCCAGCGTGGCTGCTGCCAGTCTTGGCACTGCTCTGCCTCCTCTCTCCATGCTGGTGATGCAACATGCCTGGGAGAGCTGATATGGAGGTGGTCGCCAGCCCTGACAAGCGAGTCTAAGCAGGCTGGCTTCTCACCCTTATCGCCGCTGCCGTGCTGCCAGCTCCATACCCAGACTCCTGTCCTGGCACACGAGTTGCTCTGCCACAGGGCTGTGGTGCCCTAACTACATTGAATTAGATTGACAAAGCTGTGTAGAGTCTCAGCCCTTCCTGCAGCATTTTGGAGAGGAAGAAGCCAAGCAACCCAGTAGCAGCTGCTGGAACCAGCATCTGTAGCACTGCCAGGTGGCAACACCATGGCAGTGAGGGCAGAGTGACCGCTGTGAGCTGCACCACAGTGTTGTGCCCAGTGTTCAGGGAGCTCCTCAAGCTCCTGTCCCCACCTCCACACATCAGGCAGGTGCAGAAGGTACGTGTGGTGTCCAGGCCCCATGAGCCTCAGGGCAGTGGGGGCACAGTGGGGAGCAGGGGCAGCCCAGTGTTCCATGCTAGAAGCAGCACCATTGCAAACAACCCGGCCTTTATCAGAAAAAGTGCAGCCAGCAGGACCAGGGAAGTGATCGTTCCCCTGTACTCAGCACTGGTGAGGCTGCACCTCGAGTACTCTGTTCAGTTTTGGGCCCTTCGCTACAGGAAAGACATTGAAGTCCTGGAGCATGTCCAGAGGAGGGCAATGAAGCTGTGAAGAAGTCTGGAGCACAAGTCTTACGAGAAGCTGCTGAGGGAACTGGGATTGTTCAGACTGGAGAATAGGAGGCTCAGTGGAGATCTTATTGCTTCTCCACAACTTCCTGAAGGGAGGTTGTGGTAAGGTGGGGGTCAGCCTCTTCTCCTGGGTAACAGCGACAGGATGAGAGGGAATGGCCTCATGTTGTGCCAGGGGAGGTTCAGGTTGGATATTAGGAAAAATTTCTTCACAGAAAGAGTGGTCAGGCACTGGAACAGGTTTTCAAGAAATGTGTAGATGCGGCACTGAGGGACCTGGTTTAGTGGGCAAGGTGGTGATGGGTTGACGGTTGGACTAGATGATCTTAGTGGTCTTTACCAGCCTTAATGATTCTAATATTCTATGATTCTATGACTCCAAATTAAATCTCTGACAAATTGTTCTATTATGCAAGCCTTAATAGCAAACAGCACCATTTCCTAAAATAATTTTGTGGAAATATGATATTACATTTACCTGGAAAAATGAAAAGAACAAATGAGAGTATTCATCCTTGTGCACAAAAGGCACCGTCAATAAAGCAGCTATTCCTTTGTCTAAAACATTTCTGTGGGAGTGGGTAATTACTATCTAAAAACCCACACTGATCTGCCACTGGCAGCTCACGAGGCACACGTTCAGCTGCTCACTCTCCTGACAGTTAAGCTGTTCCAAGCACAGGTGACCAACCAATAAACTCTATTATTCTTCTAATAGAAAAGTGATCCCACTTATCTTTTCCTTCCTGGCAGCACTGCTTCCTCTCTGATCTCCACTGCATCAGGTGGGATCTGTAGGAGGCTTCTGAAAAGAGGTCATTTTCACTCCTACAATTGCTGTGCATTACTCAGAATTTTAGACCGGTTTGCTTTCTTCAGGAAAAACAATTAGGCACGGACAATATCACCCTGAGGATGGAGCAAAAGCAATTATTTCTGTTACAAAACATCTCCCTAGATCTGCATATGAACAACGAGGCTTTTTGATTTTTAATTTTATTACTTTGTCCTTCTGTTAAATAACTAATACAATTACTAACAACCCTTGCACTCAAATGTCTATACTATTTCAATTACAAAACCATTACTGTTGTTTATTAATTCTATCTTATTTCTCCTCAAACGTACATGGTAAACGTGCAACATTTGTTGATGTTCATGGAGCTGCAGCAGCTCCGAGCTCACTCGCAGGCAACCCAGCACAGGGCATCTGCTGCAGCCTGAGACAGACCATGAAGCCCAGCAGGAGACAGCAAATCACTGGGTTGGATCAGACTGCTCTTGCTGCCCTCAGAAAAATAAATGATCTCATTGAAATCATGTCTTTGCCCACTGTGTCTTTGCAATCTTCCATCTAAGCTACAATGTCAGCTTTTTTTCTCCTTTTTTCCAACACAAACATAACTTACCATGACAGAGCAAAGCCTCTGAGCCAGCAACACCCGCTTCTTCCCCTTTACCCAGCACCAGAGTTCCTGGCTGCAGGAAGGCTGCAGGACTGGTGTCTGCCATGTGCAGGAATCAGTCACTGGTCATTGCACAGGGCTCACCTGAAGTTCTTGTCTGCATGCTTTTGCAGTCTTTTTTGGGACGTAAGATTCAGATTTGTTGTTGATGCTACAAATACAAACACCCTCTATACAGAGGTTTGTCACCATAATTAAAAAAAGGGAGATCCATTATTAATGACAGGTCCTAAGCCTCATCGACTGTCAAAGACTTCATTCGAGTGGAAAACCAGCTACAGAGGATCCTTGAGTTAGTTGCGCTCTCTGATAAAGTCTGATTGATTTCAAATAATGATTTCCAATAATAGCAGTGCTCTCAGACTTGCTATGCTTCCTCCTCCTAACCTCTGCAAAGCCTCTTCCCCCTTTCCTTCCCCTTTTGCCAAATAGCCAGAATTCGTCCTGTGTTCAGAAATGGGATACACGCTTCCAAGTCCTGAGACTGCTGAGGCCTCCATGTGTTGGAGCGTTTCCCTGCTTTCCCTCCCTTAGAAACACTGCCTCGTAGTTGGACCATACTCTCTGCCCTTGCAGCACCAAGCAAAGGCTTCTGCATGGATCACACGGTCCTGTGTCAGGCACAGCCCAGGCAGGCGATGGAAGCTGCTGACTCTCACAGGCAGAGGCCAAGCACACACCAAATTAATGCAGGGCACTGTGCAAAGCCATTAAAGTTCTAACAGTTCAGTTGATTTGATGCAGTTCAACTTTCAAACACTCCAGTGCAGGTGGATTGCAGCTCTTGCACTGTGGCACAGCGATGCATGTCAGCAGGGTTCTCAGATTTTACTGTATGGAGGGCATGACTTTGACGCTTAACAAAAAACCCCCCCAACACACTGTAAGAAACATGAAGGGAAAGGAATTACGAATCCAGGAGTCACAGGTAAAATAAAAGGCCAAGCCAAGTGCATTACAGCTCGTCTGCTTCTGTCAACACCAACCAATTTCTAGTACCTGGGGCTGAAAGACCTTGACAGGTGCAGTTGCCAAGGAAGGAAATAATACATCCTTGGGCAGCCTTTCTTCAGGCTACAGTGAGCTTCTGTAAGGTAAATCTGATTTATAGCCTAGGACATTCCTTATCTCACCTAATACTACCATAATCTTCGAACATTTGTGGTTCCACACTTACTATCTGTGTCTGAGGGGCACTGTAGGAGAAGCATTTCTATCAATAGAAAAGACAATCACTTTTCTGAATTTTACTTTGAACTCAAAATCAAGCTTATTAAATATGACTGGATCTCAGTTGACATTGGCCATTTGGTGTACTCAGCATTCTCCACTCCTGTTTTGTAGTCACTGCACAGAGTATATGACACCTAGCAGAATTTCACAGCATGTTAACTATCAGACTGGTTGTTTAAAACCACAAGATTGCAAATGTTTTTCTACTTTGCAAATAGGGAAGCTTTTACAGAAAGCAAAATTACCTCAGAAGAAAAGCAAAATTTGCTAAAAGTCACTTCAGAAACATTTCTGTCAGTTCTAGAAACAATGATAGCAGCTTTATTTCCTCTTAAGTTCACATCTTTCTTAAGAGTATCTGAAGTATGAAGAATAGTGCTAAAAGGTTTCTGACTAACCCCATCTACAGCTTTTCAGAGGTGTGGCCTAAGTGTTAGAAAAGGAAATAAGCAGAGTAAAACAATATATGAGTGTCTTTTCATCCTGAGGGAGGAGTCATAGGTGTAAGGATTTATTTCTTATGTTACTACTAAACCTGCTTTAGCTAGGTATGTTTGCTTAAAATTGAAAAAAATACTGACAACATGAATTTTTACATGCAAACAAGGCAGATCAATAATAAAGCACATACTATTTCCTAAGCATAAGCATTCCTTTAACTACTGCTATAGGGTTTCATGACAATAGTTTCAACAAGTCTGCTGCAGAGTGCATTAAAAGATGGGTGTATCTATCACTTGTGCTCACAGCAAAAATGTTACATAGCTATCATCCTTTCATTTGAGTTCTTCTACAGTCTCCTATCCTAAATGTTCTACAACATGCAAATAAAAACATCTCTGATGTCTCTCTATGCACTTATGATGGAAGCAGAATTAGTCAAGAATATATTGACACATCCGAAGATCAATTCTGGGATATTCCAATCAGAGTAGACACTTTTCATAATTAAACAAATGCAGAAGTCTCAAAGCAAGTAAGACTTACAACTCCATTTCACCTCTTGGAAGATGTGGAGATAGGCTCATATTCCTCGTAATACTACAACATTATAAGTATATCACTATGTATGACTACAAAACAGCCAGTGATATGAAAAGGCCAGCATGTCTCTAAGGAAACCCTCTAAACTTAGAGATGTCTCAGACAAACTTTGGGCACAACATTAGGCTTGGTGGTCACTGAACAGTGGTATATCTATTTTGTAACTAAATGCATGTTCACATACCAAAAGACTCAGCTGTTATGGAAGAAGCAGCATGGCTCTTCTAGTAAGAGGCAGTCTTCTTTTAAGAACTAGTAAAATAATATCACATACGTGCCCACTACAATGCAGAATTTATGAGACCAAGGGCAACAATTTGCAGTGATTCTCAACATCAGGCAGGGAGAAAGTATGATAAGAGCTTAAACTGTATTGGAGGGTGGGTTTGGAAAACAGCAGGTGAAACGCCAACATTTCTGGGGAGAACTGGAGAACCTGTGCAAGTTCTATACAGAAATGACAGAGTTCTGCAGCACAGAGGCCTGCACATGGCAAGATGTATGGATGGTGTGTCATGAGCAAGAGTGAAACCTCGAGGACACAGATTTTGAAGTACAGGGCTCATTTACAGGCACATAAATAGAAAAGAGAGCAATAAAGTGTCAAGCCTAAAAGCTGTGAGCAAAAATGTAGTTATACGAGTTCTAACACCACCAATGGCCAGGCAGATGCATCTCTGCTTGCTGCTTTGAAAGGGTATTCATAAATAGTCACAGGACCCTTAAGGAGGCCAGAATGCTGCAGGAAGCTCTTACTCATGTAAGCCTGATGTCAGTCAGCCACAAAAGGTGCCCTACAGATGCCACACACACACTTTATCCTGGAATTGGACCGAGGGGCTTACAAACAGCGCTGTAGAACTGAAAAAGCCCCATTCTTCAACAGCTGAGTGCAGAAAAACTGTGCTCAAATCTGTCATTTTTGGAGAGAGGAGGGACACTGCTAAAGATCTAACAATAGATAAGAAGTCTCTAGGAGAGTGTGCCTTGCTGCAGCACTCTGAATTCACTACATGCAGTTTGCTGACTGACCTCTGCTGCTCACAGGTAAACTGTTCAGAATTTTGTTCCCTCCCTTGAATTACAGACTTCAGAAGGCAGGGGATGCTGAAATGGCACAGAGACAGCTCCTGTAATTTGGAGAAGACAGACTGCGCAATATCACTGATGTACGCAATGAGCTGCTTCCCTCCTCCCACTGCGATTAGAGGTGTGAAGAGGAGCTCTGTTCACTGTGCTGATGGACGTGGTCCTGGCCCCAGAGGCATGCCCTATATGTAGCGCAGTTTGAGCATATGCATGAGAGATTGGCAGCTGGAAGCAGCTTTGGGAGTCTCATTATTGTCCAGTTTGCTTGCTCCTGAGCTCCTGCAGCTCGCACAATCTGTATAGCCTCTGGGAAGGCAGCCTTGGAATTGGCTCACTTGATGGAAAAAGCTACTTTCCTTGATGTATGTGATGCAAAGCAATGTGACAGTGACTGACAGATAGAGGTGGGGGAAGAGGAGAGGAAAAATGAGTTAAGTCAGGGTATTGTGCTAAGGAGCAGAAGGGAAAAGAAAAAAGAAGATTCCTCATTACCACAGCACTTGTGCAGAGGCAGAGATAAGAGCTGCTGTTTTCTATAATAATAATCGTTATTAAAATCAGTTAAGTTGACACAAGTTTATGATGATATAAATAGTACTCCAGTGATTACTAGATGTTTTTCTTCAAAACCAAATCTTTCCCAAACAGAAAACAGTTAATAAGTTTAGGAGTTTGCCAGCCTACTCCCCTTTACATTGTATGAACAGGTAATGTAATGAGAACATAACCCCCAGGGCCTAGCCCTGTCTGCACTTCCACTGATATGGGGCACTCCTCATGCATATTTATAATAAGCCTGAACTTGTCTTCCAGCTTCTTCCCTTTCCCCTTGCACTGCAGAGCCAATTGAAATCTTCATTGAGTGATGCAACTATGTTGCAATAAACCCTGAAAAAGTATACTGCTGCTTTTGTGCTTTCTTAGTTCAGGTCTGAAAAGAAAGAACAAGCTGTAATTGATTCCATCAGCCCTTTTTGTATTAAAACAAAAGGTAACACCCAGAGAAACCTCCTTCCACTAAAAATATGAGGACTCAAAGTTTTGAGTCTCTCACTTTTTTCCTTTCAAAGACGGTACATGCCAAACAGAGAAGACTCACTTGAGCTTATCTTCAGCAGACTGCTAGGTTTTAGACCACTAGCATGGAAAGCTGAAGTCCTGAAAAAAATAGCAAGAAGGGGAATGATACCAACTTGAAGACACTTGTAGCAAAACTGGAGTTATTAAAATACATCAAGGAGGGAAGAGCTTATTTGAACAGATTCCAACAGGCTCTTACTGCTGAGTAAAATACTCATTTCCAGAGCGCCGGAAGATGTGCTGGAAGCCACTACTCACTGCTGCTATTTGGAAATAAAGTTTTACAAGCATCTCATAAGAATATGCCATGCTTGCATTCAGCCTAAGGGAACTACCATAATCAATAAACAGGTTATGCTGTAGTTTTCCTTCTGTTGCCTATGCGCATGCAGCTCTGCATAAAAAAGTCATAGAAGACAAGGTTAGGAAATGAGATGCACAGCAGTTATCTGTCCTTCAATACAGAACCCTTCTCCTCCAGAACAGGACCCAAATGTTGGGCTTTTTGGATTAAATTCTGACTTTACATAGCCAGTAGTAGCAGCATGGAATCATCATGGTGTAAAACAAGGGTTTCCCAACAAACCTTTAATTGCTAATGGGACTAATTTCAAAGTATGGTACTCTGAACATCTTGGAAACTTAAAATTTTAAACCTTTACTTAAGGTAATAATCGAGGGTCATCTTTGAAAAAAAAAAAACAACCTTTGAATGTATTTCTTACTTTGAAAACACCTCATAGGTCCCACCAGTATTCCTTAGGTAGATCTAGTTTGAACATTACAAATCTTCAGGCCACCTGAGTACATTCATTATCATCTTCAGGGACACTTGCAATTCCAAGACACACACACACTCATCTTCAGAGTAAACATGTACCTAACTTGGACCTTATCTAGTTGGGCTAGTTAGCTGCTTTTTTCTGCAGGCTACAATTCAGAGAGGTACTAAATCATGCGCTGAAGCTAAGTCCACACAGACGTGTTACTGATACCATAAAAACCTCAGCATGCAGCTTGTTCTGAATCAAAGTGCAAAGGAAACCATATAGCATGATGGAAAAAGGACAGAGAAATTGGTAACCTCTTGCAACAGTATCTAGACCCACTGGCTCCTTCAATACTTGATTTAAAAAGCAAAGAAAACAAGACAAGACAAAGTCAAGCAAAGCCCTTCTACTTTTAAATTAATCTCCTTTATATATAACCTTAATAAAGTAAAACACATCAATAACACCATGGTATAGAAACTCTCTTTCTCCCCAAAAGCAGTTTTTCTTAGAACAATTATGGTGATTTGCCTTGTTTTTTAATTAAATGGATGTGGCTTGCCACACTTAGATATGCCTTGTCTGAGACACGCTGGCCATACTTTCGGCATGTGCACAGAACACCAAAACAAAACAAAAAAAGGTTAAGAAAGATTCAGCATTCAAAAACTACTCAATCTTGACATTGTGCAGTTTCTTAAAGTTTCATTGCATCTTGCTTATGGAAGAGAAGAATGTATTTGGCACATTAAAACTAAGTTGAGTTAATGTGATCCTAGTGATAACAAGTGAACTTCAGGAACACGATGAAGTCCAGCACTACTTCTCAAGAAACGTTACATGCAGAAATTATCCTCCCTGTCATCTCTCAGAGAAATGTACCCTTTCGTCCCCCACTACTCAAACTGTAGATGTACGTTCAGAAATTCACCCTGTGAAGTGATCTGGATGTTCTAATGCCTGCAATTTATCAACAAAAATTACTGCACTTCACAGCAAAGCTTCTGTCATAAGAAAACATTGTGTGCCCTCAATTGCCTGGTGCCCAATAATCAGACTAGCTTTTAAGATCTAGAGATCTGCTGTTAAGGACACCTGCGTGCATAGGGCAGAAAAAAAAATTGAGTTTCATACACATTACTGGAAACATCCACACGCTGCTCTATTAATCTTCAGATTAGGGTCATTTTTCTCTTGAGATGTGGCAATAGATTACTTGAAAATGGAGGAAGAGGACCCATACAAGGGCCTGCTTAATACTAAACAAACTTGCCTCCTTCCCTTTTGGTTTAATCCTAAAATGTATGTAACGACTAAAGCTACTGTTAACTCTGTACTAGCCAATACAGATGCAAAAGGCATGCATGATGCATTGGAAACATAAGCCTGCCTCTATATCTTCTCAGGCATCCTACACTGAGAGCCACGTGGGCACTGCTTTTCTTCCTTCTCTGACCAAAACCCATTTCACTGGTTCCAGTGCCACCACCCACCTGCCTGAGAGCACCCAGTATTCTCCACTCAACCTTCTTTGCATTTCCCTGTCTATTTTCTCTGGAAATCCAGATCTACTAACTTCTGGGAAGGCCCAGGAGATGTTGGGCAGGCTCCAACCTTTTGTCTTCTTCCCTGTGGAGATTCAATCTCTAGGTTACCACAACTACAGAAGACTTTAATTTTATTCCTCAGTCCCTTTTGGATGAGCCTCAGCATGTTCCCAGATCTTCAGTCCTACACTTTAATGTTTGTTTTTGTAACAGGAAAAAGGGTCCCAAACTCTCACGACTACGCCATTTTCTCTTCTCTTACATTCTCCAGCTTCTCAGAACTGTTCCTCAATCCTTTCTCTCTCTCAAGCTTCTTCTCCAGCTTCTTCTCTCTCAGGCT
>JAOWBO010000056.1:54036793-54070790 GCA_028564985.1 Crax fasciolata
TGTTACCCAGGCCAGCCACACCCCTCCACCATGTGCTCAATCATCAGTTCATGCTGTGATCAACTGTTTCCCTACAGTTTTGTTCAAGATCTTTAAAATTACATAAGGAAAATATACCTGGAAAGTCTGGAAGATGTGGCCTCACATTCTCCAGTACCTTTGACAGAAAGGTACAGCATATAGTATATGGTATTTCTTCCCATGTGGACTCTGAAAACTGTGATGACCAAGTGAATGCCCTCCACAATTTTCCACCTACAGAACAGAAATCAGGACTGGCACAGGAAATCAGAGTTTCCTTGGTGCAAATGAGCAAGAAGCAAGCAGTGCCCTTTGCTCATGAAGGTATAGTTGCTCGTCTTTGAAGGATCCACACCGGGCTCCTCCTATTTGACCATTAATCATTCATTCTACAGCTGAGAATATGGTGTGTTAGAATGATAGAATATCCTGAGTTGGTAGGGACGCACAAGGACCATGGAGTCCAACTCCTGGCTCCACACAGGACTACCAAAAATTCAAACTATATTTCAGCGAGTGTTGTCCAAACACTTCTTGAACTCCAGCAAGTTGGTCACGATCACTGCCCTGGGGAGCCTGTTCCAGTACCTGACCACCCTCTTGGTGAAGAATCTTTGCCACTTCATCATCCTCCTCCCATTGATATCAATCTCTTCTGTAAGCTCTTCTACATTATCATCAACACAAATTTCTCAGGATATATCTAACTTTTAAATGGTAACTTCATGTCTTAAAAGTTTTAGGTTCTTCATCACCAATTAGGAAAATCTACAAAGAGGCTGGCCACATTTTTTGAGACATAGACTGAACTTGATTGAGAGAGAAAAAGGTATTTTTAAGAGGAATAAATTAAAGTATTACCAAGTGGTCTCATATATAATGAGATAGTGGAATACTAGCCAATTCTAATAAATTCTCTAAGTGTCCTGTTCAATCTTTCATTTATTTCAGTCTTGAATCCCTAAATGTCACTTGTCCTGTGGGAGACTGTTACAGACCATCATTGATATTAATGATATCTGTTTCACAGAGCTAGCAATCCCCCAATAGCACCAGATATTTACAGCTTTAGAACTCAAGGTTGTCCCATTGCACTTTATCATAGACCATGTGAAATTCTATCTCTACACTTTGCGAACACCTCTCCAGTTTCAGAGCAGGGCTGACTTGCTCACTGTGCTCTTCCTTGCCGTCTAGATGTTACTCACCTTATTTTCCACAACATTCCCTCCCTTTCAGGGCTCGTGTCAGTCTCATGGAGAGGAAGGAACTTACCCTGCTATTTGGGAGAAGCTGCACAAATGTATGACAAAACTCCATACTTGGAGCACCTTGCAAAAAAAGACACTGAAAAAGAGTACCCAAATATTGGTTGTACCCAGATGCTAAACCACAGAAAAAAGTTTTGGGCAGCAAGCAATGCTGTTGAACACCTGCATCTGACACTTTGAGCACCAATTTCAAAATTTTTTGTGGCAAGTAGGTCATAATTTTTGTTCCTGAGTCACTGTGCAGAGGCAAAGAAAAATCAAGCACCCAGTGACATTGAGGGAGATGAGGTGAAGGCAACATGACAGAGCTTACTTCTTCATTAAAGCAAAGCATCTGCCACTTTGCTAATATTCCAGTATGCCCTGCTCTCAGTGAGCTGTAAGGGAGCAATGGTTGAAGCCAGTTCCAACAGGGGAAATGCATGTTACACTGACCTCAGAAGTGTAATTCAAGATCTATACTGCTATCCTTACAGCAGAGTAGTTCACACTCCAACCCTAGGAACCATCTCTGTAGACATAGATATGCTACACACAGTCTCTGGAGAGGTGGCCTGGACTTACCATCAGCAGGACATAGAACAAAAGATGGCCTACTGTCCATCCCTCTTACCTGAAAAAAACACAAGTAATGCTTATGATCTGAGAGAGAAGTGTTACTGAACCCAGTCCACAGAGTGGCTCCTGCACCAACTCAATTGGCTGTAACAGCTCCAAGAAGCCAGCACAGCTAGTTCTGGGAAGTTTTCCTGTAAATAGACAGCTGTGAATGCAGGAGAATACAGTGGCTTCCTGCCAAAAATCTGCATTTTAATAACTTTGTAATTGCGTACTTTTGCAATCTGTTGACTCTGACTTATTTTAAGAACATCCAAGGAGTAAAACAGTATCACCACCAGATTTTCTGGTACTTCAAATTTCATAACGAAGTCTGCAACGACTCGGTAATTATAGTGAATAATTCATAATAAAGGTTATAATGATGTGACACATTTTAGTGAATCTCTGAAATTTACAATATTCAAGTGATAAAAACACATTCAAAACTACATTCAATAGTAAATATTAGAAGAAAAATAATTAAATTCTGTAATTAAAAAAAAAATCATGAATTGAGTCTGAGTAGTGCTGTTGCTATCAAGCTCATGTAAGTTCATTAGAAGCAATTTGCTTTAAATATGAAGCACTATTTTAGTGAAAACGACCACGGTCCTGCAAATGCCAGCATCCATAGGCGAAACCTTGCATAAGGGTGGTTTCACTGCACAGTGGGACAAATTGTGTGCAACTGCTTTCAAGACAAATAGCTCCACTCACAGTTTGCACAACAAAACACTTGAAAAATTAAACCATCTTAATAAAGTGAAATTAAATCCACGTTTACTTAGTCATGCTTTTAGATTAGTGCTACTAATAATATATTGGACAAGGCATACGGAACAAGTTTCAAATAACCAGTCATTCTGCTAAAAGAAATGGAGCAAAACATGCCTTAGCTTAATGAACTCTCATCATAGCCTAATGTCCTGAAACTATGATTCCTAATGTAGGCTTCCAGGGACAGCTACAACACACCTAACTGCAGTATTTCTTTCATGCACTTTTTAAAATATCTTGGGATACTTTGAAAATCTCATTTCACTTGAAATTGAAGTAACAAGCATTTTACATCTTCACTCTCTATAGATACACTGGCTGTTCAAAATCAACTACTTGAACTCCAGATCTTCCACCAGAACTCCAGTTACAACATCCTTTTTGTGTTTCTAGTGCCTTTTTTTCAATCTTAAGTCAAAATTTTAACTACTGAAAGGCTTGTTGTTCCACTTCATGAGTTCTTCAGTCTCTTTTCCCAAGAAGGCAGAGGGATGAGACTAAAATCAAGTCTCTAACTTCTGACATTTTCATCTAAGGAACTGCTTCATAACAAAGCAGATACATAGTTACCTCCTAAAACACCCATCTCCAAGGTTGTTCAGGCTGAATGAGCAGTAACTGACTGCTTTCCTCCCCCTTCTTGAGAAGTAGAGACAAAAGTTGTTTGTGGGCCAGTGAATTCTCCAGCCCCAGTAACACACTGGGGCGGACTGTGAGACCCCCAGAGATATGCGTTAAGGTACATCTGTGCAAGTGTTCAGTCCAAGAAGTAGGTGGCTGAACACCACCCCCTCGCTGTCATTCCTTCCCATTAGAGTTTCTCAATAATGTCTACGTGTTTACTAGCAAGAGAAGGAAAGTGCTGGGTGACAGATCTTAGTGACAGATTTTCTGCATCTAATGCTGTACTGATGTGATTTTCATTATGATTTGCAGAAAGAAATATTCATTCTGAAGAACGTCAAAAATGCAAGGGGGGATGGAGGGTTTCTTTGACCTGAATATTTAGCAAAGACCTTCTTGATAGCTTGTTGCAATTAATTTTGTGTTATCCCATTAACCACTTAATTGTTCTCTTCAATAGCCACTACACTTACCATAGTCCCCCAGTTTGAAAAATGATCACTCAGTGCCAGCGCAGCTTCCAATGTATGAATTTTTACCAGCAATGAATGAAATACCAAGGGAAAATAAATTAGAGATGCAAACATTTCATACCAGTCAATAAACAAACATCCTTCTGTGTGCTCAGCGGTGAGTAAATGTAAGATCCTAGAAGGATGGCAGCCATGTTAGGCAAGATTTGTGATCTACGTGGGATGAAAACTCACTCCACCTTTCTAACCTACTCCTTTTCAAGTAGCAAAGGAAACACATCAGTCTTTTTACCTCCTTATCAGCTCCAGGACACCAACTGAAGAGCTGTATTCACTAACAAATATAAAATAATAGAAAGCAAAAGACCACTCTTAAAAGGTTTTCCATCACTCCTTCACTAAGAAATATACATTGCTATGGCAGCAGCAGCAACACTTTCAAGCAGGAGCTTCCAGTGGCTGCTTTGGCTTGGTGGTGCCATAGGAGGGAAATAACACTCAATTTTACTTCTTTATTGGTGGATGGGAGAGATGAGAATGTAACAAATGACCCCTGACATAAGGCATTTCATGGAGAATTGACCACTTGGGATTAATGGCCCTTTGCTGCATTTGGGCAATAAAATTTTTTAGCCAGCCATTAATTTTCAGGAAATGCTCTGTATCTCAGTTATTATTACTTAAATAAAAATGTATATTGTATATATGGTCAAATCAAATTATGGTTAGGATTTCGTTAAGCACAGATAAGGGAGTAAATTTACTGTGTTATTCAAGATCTTCCTTTCACCTTCAGATGACTGTAGTTTGGCAGTAGGAAAGTTTATTATTCGTGCTCAAGGAAAATGCCCTTGGTTTGTCCTTGTGTAGAACAATCACAGGATTAGAAGCCAGGATAACTGTTTGCAAAAAAATCATCATCCATTACCTTCATTTTTCTGTTATGGTCGCAAAGAAAAGTAGTACTACGTACATATGCACACAGAGGTTCAGTCTAATTACACACAACAATACATATGTTTATCACATAAAAATATATACAGAGTATTAAGCACATCCCAAGTGGTACGGCATTTTCATGATGGATTTGGGCTGACAGCATTAACTATGTGTGCCAACACTGTAAGTGCGTAGTGAAGATCATCCTAAAGAAAGGCTAATAAAACCTTTCCATCACATGTAAGAATCCTGTTTTTTTGCTGCACATCCCAGGAAGACCATTTTAGAAAAAGGAGTTTAACAAAATTTTATGGAAGCTATGGTTTGCAAGCCTGAGTCTGTAAAGCCAGGTACTTCAGCTGCCATCAGTGAGGCCACAAAGTGATTTGAGAAAGAAAAAGACTATAACCACTAAAATTTTAGAAGCCTCTATAAGTGACTTAAAATAGATTTTCTGTAAAAGTGTCTTGACTTCAAAATCCAGCAGTCAGGTCTGCACCCATGATAGGTATACAGTCCAGCACAGTTAGTATTAATCTAAGCTTTTTACCAATAGAAAGAGGGAATTTATAAGCCTATCAGAGACTTCAAAGCATCTGTGTAGAGCCAAGGATGATCCACAGATATCTGACTTTAAAATCTCTAACACTTCCTATGTATACAGAGGCGATGTCTGGAAATGTTTTACCTTTGCGAGCTACCACATATTTTCTTGACCCACCTGGAGCAGCACGCCTCCTGAGGCAGACTGTCCTGAGGTGCTTCCACCAAGGAAAAAGAGCACGGGCCAATTCTGAGGGGACAGAGCTAGGAAAGTACTCACAAGCCTTGCCCTCACCCCTGCAGTGGCCTGGTCCCCAGCAACAATGGGGGATTCATGTCAGCCCTGTCTCTGAGTTTTCCAAGCTGCTCCTCACCTGGGGTTGGCCAAGTGAGAAGGGAGTTTCCCAGAATTAAATAGAAAGAAATCTGCTTTAGAATGAGCTTCAGCCCTCCCAGTAATCTGCCATTCTTAACATCTTCCCCAACACTGCCTTGTGCCTTGGTAGCTCTGCAGATCACTAAAAGACTTTAAGCTGAAAGACTGTATAATATTAAGGGTTGTAAGAGATGACAAAATGAGGGCCTAGCATAATGCAAGTGCTATAATAATACACAAGCAGTGAAATAGTAACTTACTGCCTTCACATTTCATGGCTGCATTTGAAATCAGGGAATTAAGATTGCATGTTCTGATTCACCTTGGCCTTCTTCAGCCCTGTGCATAATGCAGTCTCTGAGAAAATTGCTCAGCGTGAGCATCAAGTCTCAAGAGATTACTTCAGCTGGTACTAATGACTGACCAAAGCTGGGGAAAATCAGCTTTGATCAGGCTTGGATGCTGAATACCTGCATATTCAGTCCTAAATATGCATTTCCTGTCAACTGCCCATTTACTGAGAACTGGAACAGTTGGAGAAAAAGAGTATTTTGTAGGGACACAATACTCGACAAAATGTATTCTCAAATCCCAGCCCAAGTACACCTCATGAATCTAAAGCACCACAACTGAGAAAGCAGCCAAAGTTTTTTTCCATTTTTCTTCCAGTGATGCAATTATTTCTACATACTCTGTTAAAACAACCATAAAAGAATCAAAAAGAAAAGATCAATTTCTGACACACAACAAATATTGACACTGTAATTTCTGTAATCAGTACTGTAAATGTTGGTGTAAAATGCATGTCCACCTTAAGGGGCAGTGAAACCCCACAGTGAAGGTTAATAGTAATTACAATATTTAATTCACCAACCATATGGTGTATGAGAGATCATATGGTGTTAAAGAAATGTTTTGAACAGCCTTTCTGTCCTGGAAAAGTATAAAAGCAATTGAGAAGAAACATGAATGGAAAAAAGGCAGGAAGACATAATTAGGTGATATTGCCATGTAGCCTGTGTGCACAAACTCACTTGAGAAAGATGTAGCTCTAGCAGAATCACATTTTGGATTAATAGATACAGCTAATGGTCAAAAATGGCCCTCGCAAAACCATATGTCTTGCCTTTTCAAAGAAACATACCAGCTGGTAGAGAGAGAAAACAGCAGTACATTGGATTTTGCAGGCACTTCTGTCTCTTTCCTTATTCCCATTCTATACCAATAGAATTCATCAGTTCACTCTGACAGCACTGACTAACTACTGGCTCCAGCTACATTTTGCTTTTTTTAAAAAAACACAAAAAACAAAACACCTTGTACCTCTCTCTCTCTCTCTTTTTTTTTTCCTCTCTTCTTCTAAGGAAAATGCTTTCCCAAAATAGCATGCTTATGAGGAGGTAATAGCACTAACTGTGACCATTGGTTAATGCAAATCCACTTTCCTCTACAGCTACATCCTTCTTGCTTTATTTTCTTCTGTTCATCGGTGTATTTAATTATTTTTATAGGTCTTCTCATAAGATTGAGAGCTTTTCGAGGTAAGGATTGTATATATATGTTCATACATTCCCTCCTCAAACTTCGGTTATAGCTTCTAGACATCACAGTAATGACTGAATAATGAAATTTCATCAGCTAAGAAATATGATCCATGAGATGTAGCACGAGCAGATATCTAAGCACATAGTTTGATTTTAACTGCATGAATCCAAATACTTCCAAAATCCTAGTGGTAATCTGTGCTACAGATAAACAAACCATGTATGGATCAAGGGTCAAAAGCTGTAGTCTTTCCTTCCAAGACTTTGAGAGACTTTATCTGTAATGATTATTAAATACCATTTATCAGAGGGAACTTGTTAATCATCTCTGAAAAGTCAGTCCACTTAATACAGGGATTAATTTGAAATGTAAACATTTTGGTCATGGTAGCACACAAACTACATCGATGGGGAAAAATAATGAATATCTTTTGAAATCTAAAGCTGTACTTAAAGCTGATTATTTTCCAAATCAGCACAAACTCTTTCAAATTCCTTATGCATATGAGAAACAATCTGCCACTGAGAAGCAATTACTGGTTCCCTTGCAATGAATCCCCTATGCTGGAAATTAATATATTTTAGCTTTAAAAGAAAACAAACAAACCCGAAACAGATATTTTGATAGATTGCTTTTTTTTCCTTAAAAAAAAAAAAACAAAAAAACCCCACCAGGCAAACAAAGGAAAGCTACATCAATATAATTGATTAATAATCATTAATAGAATACCAAATTATTTTTTATGTCAGTCCTCATATACCTGAATTTTGCATACATACATACATACAATATATGGCTTTATTCCTCAAAAATAAAAAATGTCAAAGCACTGCTAAGAGCACCACTTAGTCACTTTCAACAGATGCTGACAATGAACATGAGAATTATTTGCCTTCTTTGTACTCATCCATTAAGATATCATTTTAATGTTTGTTCAGAAGCCATTTTTTCTCCTGCTTCCTTGGTAGTGAGGAGTATTGAATCAGATCCTTGAATTAAGATTCTGCAAGTGCTTTTGCCTGTGAAATCTCCTGAACCTAATTCTGCACCATGTTTATCCCAGCAGCACTGAAAGGTTTCTGTCCAATGCACAGCTCAAGTCGCAGCAGTGCTGAATTCAGCCCTGATGCCTGAGAAGCTTTGAAATCTCACAAGGTGAGAAACAGCAGGAACTTGCTTGATCTTGGTATTCAGCCTTTTGTTCACTCCTGACTGAACAGGCACTATAGATGAGGACTATGATTGGGAAAGAGACATTTCAAGCCAAAAACCTACAGCGAGATGCAGTCTCCAGAAAGGTTAACATGTTCTTCAGAACTGCAAAGATTGATTGCTGCTCACAGGCAGCAGTGTGATCCACTTAGCTGAAGGATGCAAAAAAATCTTGCTCCTTCTGCTTTCTGATGCCTTTCATCATTCTTTATGTAGGAAAATAAATAGTTGATACTAGCCCAGCACCTGGCCAGTCATTGCCCTGTTCATAAATCAAAATAGAACAAACATCACTTTCTCCACAGTGAAATCAGGTCACGAGTTCCAAGTTGATAGTGTTTTCACCTGTCAGGTTTCCATGTTTATTTTGTCTTTTGGAAATTAATCCTATACAATATGAACATGGAGAGGTGGAAATGAAGAATAGAAAAATTTGCACGGTATCACTTTTCAACTTTACTTACCTTGTGACTCCATAAGGCATCTCTCACACTCAAGTAATGAGCTTTTTATAAATAAATAAAAATAAGACACTGTCCTTGCAAAGTAAAATCAACAAGAAATCTAACCCTTTCACTCTATTAAAGGCTAGAAAAATGCACAGAAAAGAGATCCTCCCTCTTAAATTACTTAATGCAATACATTTATGTCAGTAGAAAACATTGGCTATGTTTCCAGTATAAAAAGGGAGAACATAAAAAGTTCTTTTTGACTCAAGTTATATTGGAAAAGAAGCAACAAAAAAGCCTTTTATTGTGGAACAAAGGTTTTCTCACATTGAATCAAATACAGTGTATACAGAGACCTCTATAAATAAAGACATTATACTGGGCCAGTGTTAATTCAACTGCAATTTCTGCTCTAATTCATACATAATTGATAGAGCAATCTATTTTCAGAGGTGGCTTGCATTGGCAATGACAGGCTATTTACGTCTAGCTTTGAGACTCATGGTTCGGTTTCCTTTTAATTGGCCTAAGAAAGATTTGGAGATAAGCAAATAAATGGTCTCAGGACACCAACCAGTGCCAACAAAGATGAAGGCATTTTTAAAAAACTTTGAAACACTCTTTTACAATCCTTTAGGTCTGTCTTACGTGCATCACCTGCTGCCACCTCATGAACAAGCACAATGCAACACATTCACACCACAAAACTCCCTCCAATATTCCCAAGAGTAAGTGTTCAAAAGATTTTCTTCAGACATCTAATTTGGATGCACAGAGTAACATCACATTGCCTTCCACCACAGAGAAACTGAACTGCCTGACTACCAGTCTCTAAATCATAGCTAAATTAGAAGCATAGTGTGATTTAAAATAGGAGGTGGTGGACACGCCCCTACAAGAGGTATCTGGAGGATACTTCTAAGGCACTTCTGATCCACTGCTCAAGATCTTCATGGAGACTGTGGATCATAAGCATATTGAATGGAAAGTCCAGCAGCAGTGATGCAGAAAGGTGAAAATAATGTGGAGTCTGCCTTGAAAGTGAAGTAATTCTCTTCACATCCTGGAAGCAGTAAGTACCAGCAGGCCTTTTCAACAGACTTGAAACCTGTATTCCCCAAAAAGAGAGGCCAGGAGATAAGAGGTGGGTATTTACTTCTCTGTCACAGCTCACTCTTCGCCAGTTCAAGAGAATTCAGTTCACCATCTACTGGAGCAAATCCAGCTTTGAATTCCTAGTGGAAATGGACCACTTTTGGCAAAAAAAAAAAGCAGCTGATATCCATTCTTGCCACCTCACCTGCACATGCTGCAAAGCAGAAGAATCAAGAGACAGCCAAGACAGAAGTGAAGTTTGAATGAGACGGGTGTGAATCACGACTGCAATAACCTGCTCACCTGGGGCATGTCTCCCGTGTGCAGACAGCAGCTCAATAAAATGCTGTGATTTTACAGGGAATGACTTAAGCTAACTCAACCTGGTTTGTGAATATTTTGTATTGATCACAACCTGAAAATCAGTAAGAAATGCAAATTCAGCCTTTCCAGCTTTTGAGTATTGGCAGACCCTGACATTTGATCTGAACTCCACAGGCAGACATCTCCATTTGGGTACAGGTGTGTCTCCAAATCAAATTGCCCATTTCACCTGCCTGGCACTGCAGGTCTTTACATCAACTGTCCCTTAATTCCCTCAGACAAAACCATTAACCAGGCCAGCTCAGCCAACAATTGGAACTGATAAAGCTCCCAAGAACCCTACCTGGAGCACATCAGGAGGCAAAGAGGTGTGCTGCTCTGACAGCAGCAGTAGTGAATCAGGTTGGGGAGGAGGAGGCAGTGGTGTCCTTTTTCCTGTTGCTGCATCAGGAGCATGCAGAGGACACAGCCTCAGGGGAAGATGTAAGGATTTACATTTAGGGCCTGCCAAGGCAATCCATTACGATGGGATAACCCCAAGATGGCTCCTTCCTTGTTTGCATTTAGCGCCTTTGTAAAACTGGCCAGACTTAATCCCCAAACAAATGCTCCAGTTAATTTAAATGCTTAGAGCATGCACATAGCACAAGGTTTCTAGTGAAAACCTTCTCTTTTTCAGCAGAGCACAGCAGTACAGAAGCAAGCATCTTCAGCTCAGATCAGGTGGCTGCTCCATATACTTAAAACTGGTACATGCATAACAGAGACAGGCCCTGAGTTACATATGTGAATCTGAAATTAATTCAAGTGCCTGTGGGACTAATTCAGTACAGATGATTTTAGGCAGTAAAGCTCAAAAGTTTTTAAAAAAACTCCTTGTCAACAAAATGAATATCATATTTCCTAATTTCCTACTATAAATTGGCCTTTCAAAATTCTCTAGGTTCACATCAGACTATCCTAGCCACCCTTTCCAACTGCTTTTCTCTCCCCTTTCACCTACAGTTGATGAAGCATTGGCCCTTCCTGGGTTAATAAGCTCCACATTTTAGCCATTTTCTTATTCTCTGTGCAGATCTGAGCTAAATCAGTACAAATACAAATTAAGTGAACAACAACTGAACAGTTTTTTTTTCCTGTAAAAGCTTCCGTAGGATGCTTCAACAGACATTACATTAAAATCTAAAATGACGTAAGCTGTTCATAAAATGCTAAATATAACCCAAGGATCCAAGAGAAGGAAAGAAAAAAAAAAAACAACACATAAAAGGTGATAGAATAAAATGAGCACTATGCCTTGGTAAAAATCAAGTAACTTTTACAATAAGAACCAAAAGCAATATTGATACCCTTTCTCCTTGGTGATCAACTGGCTGTAACTATATTTGCTGACTGGCTGCTCAGATGTTTGTAAATTGGTGATGAGTTCCAAAATAGCTGGGAAGTAGACAAAGAAATTTCCTCCCCAGTAAATCAATTCAGCTGCTCCAGGAAAACAGGATTAATGTTTAATGTTTGGTTGTGATACTGCCTGCACGGGAAGGGTTGTTGTGTCTTTAACCATACTGAGTACACTCCTGCTATAAAACTCTTTCAAGTAAAGCTACCTATGATGGAATCACCAACCTGCCAAGCCTCACCAATTTGCCTTGTAGTACCAAGACTATTCAAACCATGCAGTGCTTACTAAAGGTGCTGTTTCTCACTAGTCTTGCCTTGCAATACCATGCACCCATTAGTAGGCTTAGGGACCTGAATATGGATTTCTTCCTCCTGCATATGTGCAGAAACATGGACAAACTTAGAGAACAAGGAAACAACCCAGAGTAAGGTGAGTGGTGAACACACTCTCTTACATGAAACACTTAAACCACACCAAGTTGACGGAGATACTTCAGTTCCCTTCTTCATCTTCAGGGCAAAAAATATAGCTATCAGCATTTTTCATGCAAATTTTGAATGCTAAATTTTCTTTGCCTTTTTTTTTGGACATTACTAAAGAACTTTTTGAAAGTCTACTTGATGACATGATGACAGCTTATGGTAATACTTTCTTAGCTAGCAAGACATCTACAATAGATTAGAGGTGTTGAGATCTGAATGTGCACTTATACATATGCAAATGATCCTAGAACATAACTATAAAAACCACTTGCACAATGCTAAAATAAACAAAAAAGCAATCCAAAAACCCCAACCACAGAGTCCTTCTCATAGCTTTAAACTTTTTCCCCCATGAGAAAAGACTTTGAAGAGGTGCTTGGAAAAGTTTCTTATTAGTACAGAATAAGGCAATTTATTCTCAAGATGTCAACTGAGCAATAAAACACAGGTAGCTGCAAAGTATTTGGCAACTTTTCTGCAGTTTGCTGTACTTCTTTATCCAATATATTTTTATATGTGTGCAAATGGGCACATACATTATCTGACTTGTCATTAGCTTATCTAAAACTTGACATGGAGTATAAATTGTTAATGATGTGTAAATAATATGGCAGGCACTGAGAACTGTCACAAGTATGCAGCAGGGCTGAAAGTCAGCACAAAGAATGTAAACGGGGAAACTTCCAGTGGCATCTTCTTTCCTCCAATGAAAATGTATCTCACTTGAATACCAGTCAAGCAATCCTTATACTGCACTGCACAGGTGAAAGAGTAGCAAGATCCTTCTTTCATGTGTCACAGCACTGACAGGGAAATAACCAAGACTCTCGGAGTCTTCCATTCCTGGAATGGTCAGTCCTTGCTCCTTCCCCAAGACAGAAACCTCCAGATCCCTGTGCCTTATCTCTGAGCAGAATATTGCACCCCAGTGCTGTTATTTCACGGCATGAGGAGAGATCTAATTCCTAAGCACCAATAAATATTTACATGCTGAGATTTGAAGAACAGGTGTTCTATAGTCCTAGAGTTTGAGAGGGATTATGCCTCTAATTAGAGAGTAAGAAAACTGCATTTTGTAGTGGAAAGATGTGCAGAGGTATACACTGGGGAAGAAACTGGGAGGGTGAAGGGGATACTCCCTAGTTTCTTTCTTGTAACCCACTCAGACGCCAACACTTCTGAGAGAAACAGGAAGATATTGGTTTCCACTTTGTGTCACGATGTGTAAGAAGGAAAATGTAGTTCTTTCCATCTAAAGAAGATATTGAGGCCCTGAAGTGTGTCCAGAGGAGGGCAACAAAGCTGGTGATGGATCTGGAGCACAAGTCTTATGAGAAGCGGCTGAGGGAACTGGGATTGTTTAGTCTGGAGAAGGCTCAGAGGAGACCTTATTGCTCTCTACAACTACCTGAAGGGAGGTTGTGGTGAGGTGGGGGTCAGCCTCTTCTCCACGGTAACTAGCGACAGGACGAAAGGGAATGGCCTGAAGCTGCACCAAGGGAGGATCAGGTTGGATATTAGGAAAAACTTCTTCTCTGAAAGAGTGGTCAGCCACTGAAACAGGCTGCCCAAGGAGGTGGTGAAGTAACTGTCCCTAGAGGTGTTCAAGAAATGTCTAGATGTGGTACTAAGGGACATGGTTTAGTGGGCAATTAGTGGTAGGTGGACGGTAGGACTAGATGATCTTGGAGGTCTTTTCCAACCTTGCCAATTCTATAATTCTAAGGGAAGGGGCATCAAATACCTTCCCAAGTATGATGCAGGTGAGTACTGGAACAAGCATGGCTACTCTTGAGATGCTGCGGTTTAAACACTGCCTCTAGCTCAAAAATGCATAAAATCAACACTGAGATCACCCGGGCTGCTGGCAGCTACAACAGAAATGAGAAGGTGTCCTACTGAAGCTAACTGAGTCATTTATGATTTGTGCCAGTTTAAAGCAAAGCAAAGCAAAATACAGTCACCTCTGTAGCCTGCAGCTTATGTGCTTCTTGTAAATGTGTGCCACTGGGAAAGTTTATTCAATCTTCTTGTCTGTGGAAATATCTGCTTTGTAAATGACTTGTTTTAAAGTCATATTTCACACCCAACACATTAATACTGAAGTACAAGGCATTAGCAGCTATTGGCACATCAGTCCATTCTACATGCAGCATTGATTCTCTGGCTACCAAAGCTGCCCTACTTCTTTCATACTTTCAGGCTTTGCATCCATTTTATATCTCAGTGCTCTCTGGCTGGGGTTTAACGCACTCCATAAAGTCATGCAAAACATCAGCTACTTCTCAAACAAGAAAGACATATTATTTCACATGGCTGTTTTTTGTTCAGTTTGCAGGAGCACCGGTTTCTAAAGTGCACAGGCAATTCAGTGTTGCGTTGCCTCCTAAACTATGCGCCTATCACTGAAAAAAGTTCTTCATTAATGCTCGTTGATTTTTTTTTTTTTTTTTTTACTTGTACATGGTGAGGCTCTGGCACAGGCTGCCCAGAGAAGCTGTGGATGCCCCATCCCTGGAGGTGCTCAAGGCCAGGTTGGATGGGGTCACAGGCAGCCTGACCTGGTGGGAGATGTCCCTGCCCATGGCAGGGGTGATGGAACTGGATGGGTTTTAAGGCCCCTTCCAACACAAGTCATTCAATAGTTCTGTGAATTTCTGGACTGCTCTGGTGCTCAGAGAAACATAAGAGAGAGAACAGAAAGAACTGGCATGAACAGCCAAACGAGGTAGCATCTGGCCATAATTAAAATTTGTGTGAAGTGAAAATAGTGGCAAAAATAGATGTTTTCAAATGCCAAAGTTTAATGTCCTGCAGGTTAAATTAATTGAAAAGCAAATTCTGTATTAGGGGAAAACAAGTCAACATGAAGTTTGTTCAGAATGCTGTATCTGGAAAACCTGCTGACTCAGCAAGTGAGCATCTGTCAAACTATTGCTACACATAAAATCAGCAATTAACCTCCAGATTTTAAACTTGTTTTTTGCATCTGCTGCCATTCACAGGCAGAAATGCATGGCACACTGTTTCTACTACCTGCATAGAAATGGATATGCTCAGGCAATTACATGTAGTAAAGAGACAGGTGTGAGGCACACTCTTCTATATTTTAGTTAAAACAAAAAATGTGGATGTAGATTTGTCAAACAGGCATATAAGAAAGGGGAACTTCCAAGTTGCCATGTGATGAACAGAGAAAAAAATGGTGTGTTGAAAAATGCATTTCTTGATCTGACTAGAAACTATAACCCTTCTAACCCCTTAGTGAAGTGAGGATTCTCTTCAATCCAGCATAACTTTACAAAGCCAATGCCACTGCCATTGTCTCTGCTGAAAATTCAGTGGCAGAGTGAATGATGAACACTAAAATTTCTGAGGCTTCTGAAGACATTAAGAATGTGTGAGGGCACAGAACACAACAGGACTTGTACACTTTATTATGTCTCACCTCTACAAATCTCTCCAGAATTTACACTCCACGCAGTTAATAGAAATAGTCTTTTCAAAAGGTGACTGAGACTAGGGTGCTCTCAGGAGGGTGAGGAGCTGTCCCCATCAGGACTACTGTCAGCTTGGGGATAGAGAGACTTGTTTAATATCCAGAGTGTGACATCAGCTTTTACATTTTGAATAGTACGCGAAGTTGCCAGAGAGACTCATTTTCAGGAAAGAGAAAGGGGAGCAAATTACTTCCTTTAGTTCAAATTAACTTTGAGGACCTTTCCTCATCTCCCTGAGGAGGAGGAGCAGGGCACCAAATGATGCTCATTACCTTCCAGTGAAGCTGAAAATGAGGAAGGTACTAACAGTCAGCTTACTGAGTTAAATCTTAATTCCCTGTTCCAGTGCTTGTTCTCATTATGCTCTGGATTAAACCAAACCAAAGACCCTAATAAACACAGATGAAAAATTACAACAACAACAATCAACAGCACTAGTAAAGAAGGGAGTTAAAGAAAGTTAGGAAAAGCAAGGAACCACCCCACCCCAACACAACCTCTATTCATGTACATCATATAATTGTTTTTCAGTGTTTGTCACAGATTTCAGGGCGTATGAGACTTCTGAATTCAGAAATGGATTTCTCAAAGATAGACAGCTTTACTAACTATTCAACCAACACACAACACTGAATTCTGAACAGAGGGGAGTCCAAGTGGGGCTGCTAGTAAGCATGGACAATTAATTGGCCTTCTGTTCTTAAAAAAAGAAAAAAAAATCAGAGGAATAAAGCTTGCAGTATCTTGTTGGGTATTTTTTTTTGCTTTTGCAAAAGGGACCTTTAAAATTTATTATAAAGATTCTTAATTAAATGGTCTGATTTATAGCCAGTAATAACATGTAAAAGCAATTGCTGTACCTTCATAGCAAAAAAGTGCCACTCATGTTTCAGTTTCCAAGTTGCACCAATTGTTAATAAAACATCTTTAATTAAAAAAAAATACATTAAGAAAACATAAAGGAAATGTTTGTCAGCACAGTAATTGTCATCTTTTGAGATTATCAGAGGGCTGAGATGGCAGCCGTTCCCCACATGGCCAATTCCAATTCTGCAGAAGACATGAAGATGAAGCATTTTGACCTTGTAGAATGAATAAGAAAATCTCTAAATAAAGCATGCACTTACAAATACACACATGTGCATCCAGGATGAAAAACCTCTGAAAATATACAGAAATAATAATTATAACAATTCATAAAGTATTTCTCCTTCCCAAAAATGTTTCATACAGAAGAGCAAACAGGAGGTGAGATTCATCTGAGTAAATGCAAACATCGACAGTGTCCCACAGCTGCAGCTGTACAGAGGATGTGACTCACTTTAAGGTAAACATCTGAAGTAAATCAATAAATGATGCTCTCCAACTGCCCCCTCATCTTCTGAGTATAAAACGAGCCAGTGTGAATAGTGAGCTGCAGACCTCTAATGTTTGGCAAGATGAATCGCAGCACAGGAATCTACATTTCCCTAACAGCACTAGAATGGACAGGCAATTTATTCCTTAATCCATTGACCCTTCTCCCCTTGTAGATGTTACACTTCCTACACATTTCCCTAGTTATAATTTCAGAGAAACGCAGTAACTGTTACATCTTTGATGTGCCTACATCAAAACTGTAATGGATTATATATGCACACATGGATTCCTTCCTGTTAAGGCAGGGATGAAACAGTATTCCTTCTGATTCCACATACATCATGAAAATGTCTAAAATATTGAGAAAAGCAGCCTACAATACTTGAAATAATGCAAACTATGGCTACTACTTTACATTCACCCAAACAGCTACTATGAGTTTACACCGAAGGAATCTCAACAAAAAGCGTGACTTCATTTCCAGAAAGCCTTTTGGCTTCATCTGCACCAGGAATTCAGGGCTCTTCCCCTGAAACTGCCATTTCCATTTGTTCTCTCCATCGTCTACCCAGAACAGGTTTACAGGAAGTGACTGAGGATCAATGTTACATAAAGGCAAATGAAAATCAAACACTCAAATCTGGCCTTGCTCTGGGAGCTCATTTAAAGTGCAACAGGAGGAAGAGTTAAAAGTCAGATTAATACCATGGAATGGAAATAGAATTATTGCACTAAACACAAAGTTTGAGAAATCATATGCTAAACAAACAGAGAAGGAAACAGAAGGTAGCCCAAGCTGTTCTGCTGACTCTCACGTGCACATACATTAAATTTTCAACAAAACATTTTTATCATAATTCTGCAGTAAGGCTGGCAAGGAATTCTCAGTCGGACCCCTCCCCTCCCTTTCCTACCCTTCCATGGCTGCAAAAGCACTTCTGCAGCTGGCCAGCTGGCCACCACTTGGTGTCATCCTGGGGAAAGAAGGATAATAAAATGCACAGAGTGATGAAAAAGTGTCGACGTTGCTAAATGTGCTGGAAAAGGGCAAGTTCCCCTGCTTCTGATGTAGCAGAACTCTGCAGGGCTAACCAACTTTACAGTATTTGAAAGGATTATAATAGTACTGGTAGAAATGTGAGAGTGCGGTGGCCACTGTGGACTCGCCAAACAGCTAGATGGGGTTTCTAACAGTGATTTGAAGTCCTGGATCTCAGTAAGCTGTGACGTTGGCTTCACCAAATACAGAACATGACAAACTACACATAATGTTGTATGTCCGTGGTTAAAACCTGGGTCAGGAGCCTTTGGCATGACTTTTGGCTTTTGCCAGAATGCACCCACAGCCACAGAGCCCTTTACTTTTTCTTCCTCTCCAGGCATCACAGTGAAGAGGATAGCTCTGAAGAGGTACCCAGAGTGATATGAAGGAAATGCTACTGAATGGCTCTGACAGCCATCTCACCTGTCACAATGACTTGTTGAACTACCAAACCTAAAAGGTGGCAATTAAATGTCAGCACAGTCATTTACCCACCTGCTGATCATTTAGCTGTAGTATCAAGCCTGTCCCATGACCCAAACTGCCTCCCACACGGCACCAGGCAGAGGATTTCTATTGCAATAACATGAATGGAAGAATGGCTGTCTCTAGTCTGCACTCTTCTATCCTGTGCCATTAAATGACTAAATTAAAAACTTCCTTTCTTTTAGGATGAAGCACAGGATGAATTTGAACTGGTACAGTTGTTCCTGTGTAATTCTCTGAAGTAGCTGAGAACACGTTTTCAAACAGCTCAAGTTTTCCTGGACAGAAGCATCAGATGAGCTAAAAGAAGCACAGATTGCAGGGATAAAAGTACCTGAAGTAGTGTTACAGGGGCAATTTGACTGTAGTGATATAAGCAGGGTACAGGAAGGCTAGTGGGAATTGAAACAAGAAGCTGTATCCTACATTAAGTTGATAAGGACAAATGCAAAACATAAAAAAAACATACGCCCTCCCCATGGTGTACTGTAATAACATGGGCGGTGTGAGACACAAAAGGAAGGATGTTTCTCATCCTTCTCAGGGCAGGCTTCTCCCAGGATCAAGCTGTAGCAGAACAGTGGCTGGGGACCCCCAGGACCGCAGCCTGGGGCAGCAGATCTCCCTGCACTCCCTCCTCCCACCTCCAGACACCCTCAGCCCTGCAACTTGTCTCTTGCCATTTCTGCAGAAACCCTCAACTTCCAGCCTCTACCAAGGCTGCACACACTGCCCTGTGCTTTGCTGACCCACGTTTTTTCCTTGTGGGACACTGGGACCAGGACAGGAGCTGCACGAAGACTACTCCTCTTGGGGGCAGGAGCAACAGCGATGGGTGGGAAGGAAGCATACAAAGAGAAGACTACTAGGGCTTGCAAAGGGCGAGGGCCAAAGCACAAGATCTATTCTTTTTTATATCATTTGACAGTTACCAGATATTTCAGGTTCTTTAATATTAATAACGAATTTCATGCCTGTGGAGCTGGTAATGGACAGGCACAACAGATCCCCAGACAGAAACCCAGGGCTGCCTTCTCAGCAAACCCTTACATTATTAATGCCACTTTTTCTACATCACACTCACTAAGACTGTAACTGTCTTTGATGCTTTAGCAAGACTTCTGGAAGTACTGATACCTTGCTCAATAACAAAGGATAGCACAGTCCTACGAAGTGTTCAACAGAAAGAAAAGCAGTGCTGTGTGGTTTGTATCAGCGGCTGCAAATGGAGATCCACCTGCGTGCTGAGACAGCTGAGAGAATAAACAATGTGAGCAGCCAGGTTCTTAACGTTGCCACCTTCAGAGCTCTTTGGAAACCCCCTGTATTTACTTTTAAGGATGTTTTTGCTATGTATTTTTTGACTTTAAAGTGAAACAAAACGCCCCCACCACATTCAGAGTTGTCACTGAAAGATTGCATTGCAGCTGTTGCCTCTTACTGAATTCCAAACAGGCTGGGTGGAAGCAGTGAGAAAGAATTTCTTTTTTTTTTAATGCTCTGATACAACCCACTGATTGTGCCATCTGTCCGACACACAATGAAGAATCTCTAAACAGAAAATAGCTGTGGGGGACACAGTACAGTATTTGTTGATCTATGCTTGGTAAGAGATAAGAGCTTGCATTAAAAAAGCAAATTCGGCTTCTTTGAACATAATATGTTGGATATGCATTATGTTTCCAGCATGAAGTGAGGAAAAAATCCAGTAGATCGGTCCAGATGGAGGGAAGAGCAGAGTCAAAGGCAGGCAAGTAAAAGGTGCTTGCTCCTGTGTACAGACCACATCAATGCAACCTGCCTGTCGTGAGCACAAAGGAGGACACTGAGCGTTGTAAAGATGTCTTTCTGCAGTGCTGGGAGTCACATGATGGAATAAAAAAAAAAAGGACAGAGCAAATTGCCATGGAAAGTGTGTCTTTTAGAGCTGCAGAGCTAAGTGTTTCAGCTAAGTATTGAATAGGATTGTAACAGCTATCTCAATAAATCTGTCCATACCAAATATCAGTTACGTAGGGATCTCTCTCACTGCAATAATAATTTCTCTAAATTGACTCCTAAATTCTCCTTCTCTAAATTGATTCACTGGCAACTGTCTAATTATTTGTTGTAGGAAGGATAGTATGCCCTTATACTTTTGATTGGTGTATGACAACATATTTTTTGAAACTCTGATACACTGGCAGGTTACTTCACCTTTGAACAACCTGTGGGTGTTGTGGTCTCATCACAAGGAATTTTAAGGACTCCAAGAAAAGAGGCAGAGCCTGGGGACAGGCAAAGCCTCTACCTGTAGAGCAGCTTTGCTCGCATCCTTCCTTGAAATATCTCTGCTCATCCTCAGCAGCACTGGCTGCTGCAGAGCAGGGGCTGGAAGGAGCCCAGGAGCCCTGGGCACATGGGGTCAGAGAAGGGCTGCGGGGCTGGCTCCTTCCTGCACCCTGCAGGCACTGGCGTGGCTGAGGGCAGCTTTGGGGCTGCAGGAACTAGTGGCTGGTATGGTCAGAGTATCACCCATGCAGTTCTCACTGGCTTCTTTTCTCCCCTGAAAATGCATTGCTGAAACTCCAAGCCCTGGAGTGGGTGATGGCCATTCAGCAGTGCTGCTGCTAAATCCGATGAGAACTGAGGCATTCTGAACTCATTACATGTTTAAGTACTTGCTTAAATAGAGTGAACAGAAACACTCTGCGCTACATCTCTGAAGCCCAAACTACAGCCTAAAGTATTCAACAGTAATTTTTCACCACAGAAGTAAAATTCTACAGAACCGGGAAATACTGCCCAAGCAAACACTGTAGATTAAATAACAGTTTGTGTTCTATACAGTGAGAAAACCTGTAAGATCAGAATGCCAGAACAAGAATTCAGCACGTTAGGAATGACGCAGTTCTGTGCAGGAAGGGCTCACAAACTATCAGTACAACCATCCTGTCAGCTTACTAAGCGCAGCTTTAGTTGGGTGACAGCAGGCAATGCCTTCAGACCCCATTGTGCTAGACAGCGTGCTAACAAAAGCAGATAACAGTCCCAGTCCTGAATGAATTGCTAGGCAAAACACAGTGAGGAAGGGAAGTAAAGAGACAGACTTCAGTCTCCGGCCATGGCTTCATGGCATATCCAGTGACCCAACTGGGGATAACAGTGTCCCTGTTAGCTTCATGCAGAGATTTTCATCACCTCATAGCACTTCAAGGCTGCTAATGGTATCAGTGCTGTTTTTGAAGCAGGCAAAATGAAGCTCAAACAAGTATGCTTGAAGTGGCCCTGGGTTACCTAGTGCTCCAGGGATAGACCTGAGAAAATGCCTGAGTCTCACGGTTCCGAGCAGAGTTCCACATCCACTGACTATGATGTTTCTGATCTAAAATATAATTGAAACCTCTAATCGAGTATAATAATAATATCTTTTTCGTCTGAGGTCAAATCCAGAAAGAATATTGGAACAACTACACAGAACATAGGCAGTGGATATTCAAGGCAATAAATATTCATGGTGACATTGGGTCCTAACACCTTGCAAATGATGAAGCCTCTGCCCTCTTCCATTTCATACCTCCTTAAGAGGCATGTGGAAAACCCAGTGTTGAAGAGACTGTTGTTTAAAAGTGAAGGGTCCTCCATACCTAACAATAAATCTTAAGAATTACCTGAGTTTTTTTGTGAGGTGACAAAGCCATCCAGCAGTTCCTAAGCCTTTAATTTGCTAATTCTGCAGACAAGTCATTCCTTCTGCCTAAGACACAAGACCTGCAACAAAAATCACTCTGAAGCATCATCAAAGACAGGGTTTTTTTTTTGTGTGTGTGTGTGTTGTGAGTACACGAAACTGTGTATTAGCATTCACAGTAAAAACACATAAAAAGGGAGAGAAAAAGAAAAAGAGAACAGTGCTCATTTAACCTATGAAACAACAATCTTCATTAGAAGGCAAACCAGATACTGTCTTTTTTCAGTGTAGCTATAAAGAGGAAAAAAAAAGTTTTAAAAATATTTGCATATCTCAAAAAGCATTTCCTGGATTTAAAAATATTTCATCACAAATGTAAATGCAAAGAGAAAGAAATATGAGTGTCTTCCCCAGAACAGTCCACCCAACACAGGTCAAATACGCTTGTCTACTTCTAGGCCAGTTTGTTTGATATTTTTGCCCCCATTCCTACGCATAGAGAGGAAGGTTTTAGACTCTCCAGTTAGCTAGAAATGTGGTCTGATTTCAGAGATGATTAATTGTTGTATTTAAAACACCAAATGATCCAGCTGTGATGCCATCCTTTTTGGGACCCCTCCAAATCTCCATTCCTACTGAAGAATGAGGCTCTGCAGCTATTTTTTATTATATTTATTTTTATTTTTATTTTTATTTTTTATTTTAGTGTTAAACTTCCTATCAAAAACCAACATGCTGATGGGCTCTTTTTCTGCAATGACGAAACATAAATTACTGAAACCTACCACGACTCTTAACAGTCTTCCCACTAGTTAAGAAGCTGCCCTGAATACTACTGTATGGCAAAGGTTGAGTTTATTTTGATGCTGTCACTGAGATTGGCTGTGTGTAAGCTATTTAAGCACTTCTGATTTACAAATGATGACTCCAACAGAAATTAAAACAGAAAAGATCTAGGAAAGAAATGGTATTTAGTTGGCAATAAAAGTTGCTATAAATACATAACTTGGATTTTAGGAAACAACAGCCTTAAGTGTTGATTATAGAAAGAAAAAAATCTTAAGAAAACAATGAGAAATTAATTTCACGTGAATGTAAAATTATGATGGAACACTAAAAAGCATTCTGGATCTCTATAAGACTAGGTTTTTCCTCAATATCCTCATAAAATAACAGCAACAATACAATGCACTTCAGAGTTTCTTCTCATCTTTCATTTCAACACGCTTTTATAAACGTTAATTAATTAAATTTCAAAAGGCTCCTGTGAGATACAGTAGGTATTATTATACCTATTAAGCACATATAAACCACATTTACAATGTTTAATTATACTCAGAGTTGTTTCTTTTCAAATTGACTTTCCTCTATAAAAGAAGATGCTGATTGTCTATTACTTTTAGAACAGGTTTTTATGAGTTCAATTTTTAATAGGCAATGTTTCACTGCACCTACATTTGCACATGCATTTACTCATTTGGGGCTTAAAAACCCACAGTCAAACGAAAGCTGATAACATTCTGCACAAACAAGAACCAGGAATAGGGGAAAGGCACATCGAGCTCACCAACACTCTTTTTTCCTGGTTGGCAATTTTGGTAACTTGAAAACTCAACTCAAAAGGTAACATGCTGCTGCCCATGCTCTCGTTTTGAAGGAACACAGTGTAACTACATAGAAGCACCTAGGTTGGCAAAGACCTTCAGGATCACCAGATGCAACCATCAGCCTGAACTGCCAAGTCCCATCACGAAGCCATGTCCCTTAGAGCCATATCCACTCATCCTTAAATACATCCAGGGATGGGGACTCCACCACTGCCATGGGCAGCCCATCCCAATGCTTAACCATCCTCTCCCTGAAGGAAATCTCACAACCAATGCCGAACAAACCCCAATATCATCTCAGTCTGATTTTACTCCCAAGTGAAATCGTGCCCTGCAGAAAGCAGCACTTTCTCATCATTTTTCGATTTAGCACTGTTCAGTTTTCCTGAATACTCCCTGCTGGCCAACGAGTCTGCATTTCACCCAAGCTGCAGAAGAACAAGATGTATTTAGTAATTATCTAACTGTAATAACCAACTGCTAAGTCTTTCAAGAGCAGACAGAATAATGAATATGCATGTGTTCCAAAACTAAAACATGCAGAGCAATACAATTTTACTAATAATGAGCTTTGCTTTGATACAAAATGTCATGATTGTATCAGGCGACCTGCATCAGTTAGACACTGAAGGGTTTGATTTACTGCTCTGAGTTCTTCAGGAAGCAAATTCTCTACAGAGAAAAATCTGCTTTGCTTTGCCTCTGAGACTCTGGAGCTCCCACTCAATTATCACTGTGATTGTTATTCCCAGCCAGATTAGTGGCAGTGGAGACTAAAGTGTCATCTCTAGGCTGTGGCAGAAGCTATATATTTGAATTGGTCTCTGCTAGCTCCAGCGAAGCTTGATCTGACAAAGCAGAAAGTCTAAAATACTAAGTACTGCAATTCAATGCATTTTCCTTTCTGGGACGAAATGCTGCCCTTTCAAGCAATAGGATGATTTTTATTCTGAAGAAGAAATAGCAGCAGCAGCTTGGAAATTTCCTGCTACTGCCGTACATTAGCTGAACCACTGATTAGGGGGCAGGAGCTTCAGCACCATCTATTCCCATCAGGTTTTCCATTTATAGCAAGAGAAAATCACTTCACTCTCACAGCATGGGGAACTCTACTTCTGAAATTTAGGACCGTTCACTATCAGACACAGCACTGCCACTGCTTGTCTCGAAGGATGGGTCACTTCTCTGTCTTTCCAACCAGGACATAAGACTGTCTACCATTAATGTCTGTAACTTTCAGCTTGTGGGCTGTTTCTCTTCCCACTGCTTATACTTAAGTGGGAGGGAAACAGCAATTTAAACAGAGTTAGGGGGTGCGAGCAAAAGAAATGTATGAGGTACTGCAAACAAAATTTAACATTAGTTCCCTGAAGGTAGATTGCTCTGACTACTTTATAAAGAAGTCCCTCTGATAATCTGAATCCCTTATCACATGTATATTCAAGTCCAGTCTACACTTACAAATGTCTTCCATCCACATCATGAGTTTCCATCTTCCTTTTTCTTCCACCTCCCTTTTCCTGAAGAGAAGAGGCTGCATAGGTCCCACATCGGAAGGGGAAGAGGAAGCTCACATCAATACGACTTCTCTTCTGCATATGGGAAAACTTCACAATGTTATACCTTTTGCTATATATTACTTCAATTATTTTCTACATTAGCTCTGTACTGCTTTAGTCAAAGAATAAGACTGAAAATAAAACTGTAGGGAGTAGAAAGTTTTCTGTTGAAAGGCGATGGCTAAATATATGGATGCAAAGGATATCTGATCTTTTAGGGAAGCAACGTGTTAAAATATCAGTATGTTACAGAGATGTGAGAAATAACACATTTTGCTTCCTATGCATAAATTCAATTACCTTTCTAAATTCAAAGTCAAAATACTTCACAGATTTATATTCAAAGTCATGACAAAGCAGTTCAAGACAGGTTCTTGAAATGTTGGTTACTACACAACAGGCCAACCGTCACAATGATTGCTCAAGCTGAAAATTACGACATCAGATGAAACCCCAAAAGGGGCATTTCTTCCAGAATAAAATATAGCCCATCAGTGTTAGATTTTGTTACTGGAATGCACAGATCTGTTTCACTCACCTGCCTTTTCCATCACCCTGTACATAAATGTTATGTAGTAGCATAAAAGCCACAGAGTTAGAACGGCTGCAGTAAGAATTCTGCAACCTTATGCTCCTGCCAGCTGCTAGCATATCTGCAGCAAAATAAAGAGACATTACAGTCTTTAGAAAGCACCATCAAGTGGCTATTATACAGCAGCTTTACTTTCCAGGCCTGTGATGCAACATGCCATGGAGGTACCCACGGAACATCTAATCTACACTTCCAGTCCTAAAACTGATTTCCATAAAAACTGCAACTCTAAAAAGCAACATGGGCTAGACATAAGCCTTGTTCATGACTACATCTGGCTCTAAAGCACTCCTTCTGAGCCAGCTGAGACCATGAACACCAGAGAAGATACAAACAGGCTGAATTTGAAGAGAACTCAATTATTCCTCCAAGAGGGCTTGAAGAAAGCATTAAAGAGTTTCTGCCTGCCAGGTGAGCTGTCAAGAATCCACTTGTGGTCAGTAACCACAGCTTGACAGAAGTAGTTAATGAAATACCAACTTCCTAAGGCATAACAAATAGGATTTTCAGTTACGTATACCTCTTTTCCTACAGAGTAAAATTCAGGTGACCTTGTAGGTGTGTACCCTTCTACACCAAGTGCACTTACTCCCCAGGCTGTGGAAGGGAAGCTATGCTCGCACCAGTCCTGTTAAAAGTCCTGAATACTCAGGAGAGAAGACAGGAAGCTGGCTTGTTCTCTGTGGACACTCCATGCTTTGGGCCCATGAACTAACCTCCACTGACACCTGCAGATCTGCAGTGTTATCTTTAGAGACTGCACCTAGAAGGCAAACTTTCAAGCAAAGGAGCAGAAGTCCTCCTCTGAAATCCTTGCAGCCAAAGCCCATTAAAATGCTGAGGCAGACTCCCAATTGCCAAATGAGTTTGACAACTCAGCAAGCAACACAAGGCTGTATTTTACAGCAGCCCCAGACTGCACTAGTGCAAAGAGGCTAGAGATGTTAAAAAGAGATGTGGCAGGCTAGATCTTTTCAACAGAGATAAACACGTATTATTGCTATGGTGCAGGCAGCCCATTGTGACAGAGAATGCTTTCTGAGTAAGTTGTACTTGTAGTTCTCTGCCCAAAAAAGGACAATTTAAACTGAAATGATGAGTCTCTAACCTGGGCAGAGGGAAAAGCAGCTTGGGAGAGGAGGCTAAAGGAGAAAAGTACTTCCTCTCTTGGGAGGAAAAAATGCTACCGTCTTGAGGGATCAAAAGAGCAAAAAGCAGCCAGTGCTGCCAATCCAAGAATTTCTACTAGAGGGACACAGAGATGGGAGTCAGTAATGGATACTTAGGAAAGGACTTTAAAGCCCGCAGTATTTCCCTTAGCACATCCTTCCTCAAAGGGCAGCCACTTGTAGCTTAGGGGTGATTGAGGTACAGACTGTATCTCTGTGTTTAATGGATTGTTCCTTCATAATTTTGTTGATTTTTTTTCCCGACTCCATTTATATTCCTGGTTCACACAGCATCCTGTGGCACTGAGTTCCTCAGCTGAGCTCTGTGTTAAACAGAGCAGTCCAGTCAGAGACTGCTTGCTTGCTTGAGGGAGCAGACTTCAACCAAACAGGCCATAGCCCTAAAATTCCCTCTAGCAACCTCCACACCAAAGTAAGACATTGCCCAAGAAATTAGGTTATCTCACAGGTTGCCTAGCTATAACCACTGTGCTATCAACACCAACAGCTAAGGGTTAAAGGCTTGTGAAAGTGGAGAACAAATACTGTGCTAGAGTTATTGGGAAATTGATTTTAACTGCATTTTCACATCTACACAACCTCTTCACGTTCAGGGATAGACACATACAAAACAACCAACAAGTGATCAAATGTTCTAAGAGCATGGCAATATCTTTAGGTATAATTTTACTAGATATACTCTGGAAATAGTATCTATGTACAACAATAGTAAATACACTAAGAAAAAAAAACAACAACAAATTCTTTTGTCCTAATTTACTGCTATCAGGATAAAAACAAACCCAAACCGAGGATACGAGGATTCCGACCTCTTGATTAGCTTCACTTAAGGACTCAGATAAGACAAATGCTCTGTGACTCAGTTTCCTCAATGGACACAACAGGAATGCAGCATTTTCTCACCACGAAACTGTATTCCAGATTAGGTAACACTTACTTTTTGTAAAATGGCCATACAGATTGCTGATGGCAGGTGCTATACAAGTACAGCGGAGGAGGGAAATGTCTTCCTGTTATGAGCAAATGCAGCTGAGTGCTACACACTCCGGTGACTCCGACTGACTGATGTGGCACTGCTTATGGAAATAGGCAGCAAGAAACACTAAATCACAACATAAACCGATCTTAGGTGAAATGGGCAGGTGAGAACAGCATATACTAAAAACTGTACATTCCTGAAATTAGTGTTCAGTTGGTAAAGATCCCGAATTTATTTTCTGGTTTAATTTTCAAACGATGTCAGTACTAATGCGTAACTGCAGAATGCACAGGGAGAAAATACTGAAATGGCTATCTTCCTCAAATTTAGAAACCATCTGGTTTGAAGTTCTGTTTGGCTAAGCAAATTAGAGGACTTGTAGACCGGCTAGGCACCAAAACACATACAAAATACCTTTCTCCAGTGCAGGAGAAGAACGCCTTTGGCTGAGCTGTTTGTGTGGTACCTCCCACTGATCCCTTCTCAGTCACCCTGGTGTCTGCATTGCCGGTCCCAGGGTAACACCTCACTAGGGTGCTCCACAAAGGTTTATGCAGACAGCAGACCAGGAGGACTTGGTGTGTAAGCAAACAGGGCGACCATGTCACCTGCATCTAAAACGTCAACAAAACAGAACCTAATTTGCTTCTTTCACACAAGCCCAAGGGCAGGCACATGGCAGAGGAGCTCTGAGTACATTGTCAGCTCTACAGTGCCATTGGAAAAGGAACAGCCAGATTCTGGCACTGCAGGTGAAGTGATGGAAAAGAAACAGAGCAGGGAGCAAGGCTGCTAATGATCAGGGGCTTTTCTTTGGTAATATCCTGCTCATTTCTTCCTCAGTGAATAGAACAATTCATGCAGAATGAGCACTTACACTGTAATTTTATTACCACAGGTTACTTTTGCATTGTATGATACACAAAGTGCTGATATTAAACTCAAGCTGCTGCAGTAAAAATCCCTTTAATTTAAGCTCACTACCAAATGCTGTTGCTGTGATTAACAATTAGCAAATGGCAGGTGACAAATCAAACAGAATTATAGCGTCAGATGAGCATTCAGATCACACAAACCTCTTCTCCCACTCTGTTCTTCAACCTTGTTCCCACCCACATCCAATTACCCAAAAATACTCATTCTGCCCGAAATGATTCTTACAACCTGGCTCCACTACAGTTGACCCAGCAGCTGCCAAATGCTGCACTGTTAGCGCCTCGCAGACCTTGCTGACCTAGAGGCAGGAGCTGCACAGCTGACCTTATCCTGATGAGACAGGACACTGGAAGATCGGAAGAGACAGGAACCACAGAAGGGTATGTAAGGATGAATAGTAGTGATGTGGCTCTTCCCCAGGAGCTGTCACTCAGCAGTGCTCAGCCCCTCCATGTGCACTTCCAGCCCTTCCCCATTCACCTGCTTCCCAGCTGCACGTGTACAGCTCTGGAATGCAGCGGGAAGAAGCTGGGTGCCAGCCTGCTGGTATCACGGCCAAGTTCACTCAGATGACAGCTCTGCAGTTATCCCAACCCACAGTGTTGGCCTTGTAGACTCTTTAAAGTATCACAGTTTGAATTCATGTTCCATACATCATCATCTTGTCTACAGGCCCCTCCTCGCTGAGGAAGAAAGCGTTGACAGTGGTACATAATGGTAAACATACAAAGCCTTCATCAATCACTCATCACTTACAATTACCATTACCATTTGCATCCATTTATCTAATCACAGCCTGCAGTAACTGCCGCACTTAAGCAGCTCAAAACCACTTTAAAGATGGAAACGTTGAGAATAACTACTACATAATTACTTTCACACTTTGCAGTGCTCTGCTAACTCATATTTCTGTCCCTTTTCAGGTTTAATGTATATTAAATAAAGAGGAATTATTATTTACATACACTCCACTCACCTATGTGCTGATGGTGACAGTGCAGGTGCGAAATAACAGAGCGTTGTCACAAACCCTATTTAACACAAAACTTCAGCTGTCCAGACACAGCCTCCTACTCCACTTCTGCTGCAACTTTAAATATGCTGTACCTCACATTTAACTATAAAAAAACAGAAACTCCTCTCTTTTCTCCTCCCCTTCTCCTCTGCAAGATTAGCTGCCAGAAAATTATTTCCTGCCTGTCCTGAATATCAGAATTCCTTCTCAGCCTTCCCTTCCCATTTCTCTTTTTCGGCTCCACTAACCTGAAGATGCCAAACACTGCATCCCGAGCTAGTGAGAGCTTAAAGGTCAGAGAACTTCCAGTGTTCAGAAGCTAGACCAAAGAGGACAGAAAAGAGTTTGTCCTGCAGTGCCTACAGTAGTTTAATTTGCTGTATTACAAAAATTATGGATCCCTGAGGGTGGAAGGAGAGGTATTTGTGTATTCTTTCATTTTTTCTTACGATATGGTAATATCCAACTTCCTGCACCAAAATGGATGTTTGTCTGAAGAGCGTTTTGAAGATTTTGGGGACCAAATCCAACTCTCCTTGCAATGCCAACACTGTGACTCCCACCAGCCAGGCCTACCAATATGGCTGCTACCTAATAGCCTTCTCTACAACGTAATGTAATTCTGTAAGGCCATCAGAGGAGCTCTTTGCAGCATTCCCAGAGACAGCTGTCTGAATAAAAGAGAAAACAAAACCCACAAGACAACAGCTTAGGCTTCCAAGAGAAAGTCAGCAATGGGTGCTGTGGGGCAAGCCTGGCCCACAGGCACTGGGGATTCAGGTGGTAGTGGGTGAGCACACAAACTGCCTCCATACGGGTATTGTGGAGGCAGAAGTGACCTCTCAAGCAGCAGAAGCTAAGAGCAGGAGCCACAGCCCTGTGCATCAGCATGAAGCTGTCAGCCCCCAGGATCTCAAACTGCTTGGCACACAGATCTGCATCCTCATGCTCTGGTTCAGCAGGTACCTGCTGAAACTTCTCATACGCTCTCCAGCTATGAATGTCAGCTGTGCTGTGAAAAAAAAAAGACCCAGCAAAAATAACAAAAGAAATCCACGTAATGCAGGAAGTGCAGGCTGCACAGCCTACTCTGTAGATGGCACTGTATGTCAAACAATAGTTTTCTTCTCTTTCTACAGTAAAATTTCTGAGCATAATAACTCAAATACAGTCTCTAACACAATTCAGAATATGTATTTATTTAATCATTCCATGGCATTAGCTTTCAACTGCAACTCCCAGCTGCAATTAGTTATCTTTATTCCCATAACACAGGACTGCAGGCACGACGAGGTGCACTGTGGGGATGCAAGGTAACAGCCAGACCCGGCCCCAAGGAGTTAACAAGACAAACAGCAGGAGAAGCAGCGCAGCTGACTAATGGCAGCTAATGATGTGTTCCATCCCCGTGCTGGGTTCCCAGTCTGTTGTGCTGCCCACTGAGCCAGCAAGTGGTGCTGTGAGCCATGGTAGCTAATTACAGCTTGGTTTTTTAAAGGCAGTCTTCATTATCAGTGACTTCTGAAGGTTTTGTTGAAAGCAGAATCAGAGGAGGTACACCATAAAACTGGCAGAGAAAGTCAGGAAATGCTGGTGCAAAACCAAGACTGACAAACAGCATGGCAATCGTTACCCTGGCAAGCTGGAAAATGGCATAAAATGGAGAAAAAAGCACAATAGCTAATAAAGTTCTTCTGAGGATATTCAGCTTGGACTGAAGTAATTCTGGTAGCACTGAAAGCAACAAGAAATGATCTCAAGATTCACTGACAGCAATGTTTGCCTGAGGTATATGGGATGCAAAATGAATTGCCAGCAGGAATGCTCCCAAAAATCCATGCAAGTCTTAAACATTTCAATTCTGTTGTAGAACTGTGTTAACATAAGCACACAGGGTAACAAAAGACACCAGGAGAGAGCAAGTGGCATGTTCAAGTTTGGAAGAACGAGCCTGCCTTCCTAGTGCATGCCACAGATGAACGGCACAAACCTCTACATACACTCACAACAAAGAGCTGTCTCTCAGAGTGCTGCTAGTATTGATCTGCAGATGTCAAAAATTTGTTCATAGGCTGCTGGAATGTTACAAGGTAAACATGCCAACCATTTGTATTTTAACAGAAAAACAAACGATATTTAATTATTCTACTACAACTAAGATTTGTGTTGATGTTAATACTTCACTCCAGCTCATTAAATAATAAAAAATTTCCCCACTCTACTGAGTTCCTTGCATTGGCCAATCTGAATTGAATTTTAATCTGGATTGAAAATTTTGCTCTACACATGGCAGACAAAGCCACAAAAGTATGGTAAACTTTAGCATTGCAAAAAAACCCGAACACCCAAATTCAAATCCACTGTGGTTGATTTGCTCAGTCCTGGGTATTTTGTTCTCTTACAAATCTGCAGATGTATCATATTCCAATGCTTTTACAAATTTTGGTGAAAACTTTATGATTACTTAAAAGACCCTGGTATGTATCCAGAACTGTTTTCTTCCATAATTCTCATGTGAAAATTTGATTTGATGCGTGGATCTGACAGCTGTACTGGTAGGAAACCACATCTGCTGAACTACAGTGAGGAAGCCACATGTGAGAAATATTTGAAAGGCATTTATCTTTCCAAGTCTTTGTCTTCTGCCCAGACATTCAACAGCAAAATCAGGAGGAATTCAAGTAAATCACGACAGCCCATCAGTAATACATAAAAGTGTGCAGACCCAGAGTTTTATAGTGCTAGTGAGTGAGATATTCAAATGGGAACCAGCAGTGACAGCTAGCTGTGGAGACTGAGATTAAAGTTGCTAGCACCTTATTTTACATACAGAAGAGCCATTTCAGGCATTTTGGAAGGTTGTATCTCCTGCTGCAGAGTTTGACTTTAGTATGTAAGTACTTCCGCACATGTTGAGCTTTACACACTGAATAATTCTCTTGTATTTCATGGAACCAGCTGTAAGTATGAAAACACATGGGAGGCTAAATCTTTGGATAAATCAGGGACTTAAGTTATCCTAGTTCAGAGAAAAGGAACTGAAGCACTTCCAGATTACCATACAAATAGTAAAGTCAGTGTGTAATTTTTTCATTAATTCCACAAGCTTGGTATTAAGCTCTAATGCTTTCATAAAACAGGAATTCTTCAATATACATTGGATATACTGACCACAAGATGACAAGGTGACTTTGTAAGGGTTTTACAATTATTTCAGGGATTTGAGATACTTGCGTGTGTCAAAGTTGTTCATAAATAGCACAGGTCAGCTGAAACTCATCTTGTCTGCAGAACCATGCAATGGCTTAGGTTGGGCGGGACCTTAAGGACCATGTTGTTCCAACCGCATGCTGTTGGCAAGGACACCTCCCACTAGACCAGGTTGCCAGGGCGCCATCCAACCTGGCCTTGTGCGCCTCCAAGGATGGGGCATCCACAACTTCTCTGGGCAACCCGTTCCAGTGCCTCATCACCCCCCGAGTAAAAAATTTCCTCCTAATCTCTAACCTAAATCTCCCCTCTATTATTAATTAAAACCATTACCATTTGTCCTGTCAGTATCCTCCCTGATAAAGAGTCCCTCTCCATCTTTCCTGTAGGCCCCTTCAGGCACTGGAAGGCCACAATGAGGTCTCCCCACAGTCTTCTCTTCTCCAGGCTGAACAAGCCCACCTCCCTCAGCCTGTCTTTGTAGGAGAGGTGCTCCAGTCCTCGGATCATTCTCATGGCCTCCTCTGGATCTGCTCCAACAGCTTCTCATTCTTCTTACGCTGTGGACCCCAGAGCAGAATGCAGTACTCCAGAGGTTGAAGGTTAAAATCTCTTAAATCAAATAATGAATTGCTTCCATGGCAGAAACACTTGACCCAGTTCACATGAGTTTTAGAGAACATTTTTAAAAATAAAAGCTATTCTGTTTAATATATAAC
>JAOWBO010000056.1:54070890-54090050 GCA_028564985.1 Crax fasciolata
TTTTTTTTTTTTTGTGGGGGGGGGGGGGGGCGGCAGGAGAAGGTTGGCTACATTTATTGGAATGAAAGTAAAATTTGACATGTAAAACAATGCAAAACTGACCATGCTTCAGCTTACTAGAGCCAACTGTCTTCAACAACAAACCCTGTAACCATTAATAAATAATGATTGGAAATTTAAAACCTGTTAAAAACCAGAACGTTAAATTTTATGCTATCACCACCCAATTTCAGAACACACTAAGACAATACTCTGAAGAATACTGACTCGTTCATGTCAGAATTTTTAGTCCCACAAAGTTTTAAAATTTTTAATCCAGATCCATGATATCAAAGCTTTCTACAATTGTGCTTTTTAAGCTGTATCAATGCTCTATAGAATGGGAAAACTTTTGACATTTGTTTTTTCCCCTCTTTTTTTTATAAGCAAAACAAATCATATCGTTCTCTCCAACTCCTTAGCTTTAAATCAAGAAGCAAGCTCCTGATGAGTGTTCATGCAGCTGATTAGAAAATTGTCTTCCAAACAGCATCATTAAGTGGCATGCCAATCAGCAGTGATACAGTGATATTGCTGGTGCTTGTGTAAATTATATAGTAATGGCCTGCGCTTTGGAAACCTAAATGTACAATTCCGAGGTTTCTTATTGGTAATTAGATTATAAATGCTCTGTTCTAATACTTAGCAGAATGAGAATCTATTCATCACATACTGTATTCGTAGAATACAGAAAGGAAAAAAGTCCTAATTAGAGCAGACTTTATGAAAAAGCTGTTATGAAGGAACCTCCAACACTGAAAGCTTAGAAAAGAGGAATTTTTATTAGGTTTTCAGGAATAACTTAGGTATACTGATCCTGCCACAGAGAAATCTATACGGACTATAGGATCTCTTGACCTCTATTCCACGCTCAACTTTTTGGATTTACTATTTGTTTTATGACATGTACTACCACCCACTTAAAATATATTAAAAACATTTGGACTCCTTTGAAATGTTTCATTGGTTTTATCAATATGCATAAAATACAGGAGAAAGCTTCAAAATATAAAAACCACAGAAGGCACAGCGACCACATACAGACCTAAACGTGCATTGATCCATGGAGACACACTACACACAGTCACCTGTTAGTAGCCCAAGGACACACCTGCACTTAGATATTATACACACAGAGGGTGATTCAAGAAATGCTAGGGTTGCAAAGTCCTGAACTGGAGAATTATGGGATGCCAGAATTAAAGTCTGCCTGTGAAATTTTTATTCAGGTTCTTTACTATTCAACCTCTAATTATACAGTCAAATTAACCAAGCAGGCCAGACTCTTTCAGTAAACAGTATTTTCTGAACTGATACACTTCGAGCACTGCCTCATTATAAGGCTTCATGCCTTATTTACTGTGTAGATTTCAGCTGCATTGAATGTGTGCACACTGAAGTCCCGACAGGCTTCCCTGTGCTGCTCACTACAGTAGAGCCCATAACAGCACTGCACCTGCTCAGCTGCTCCAGAGCAAAGGTACAGGCAAATAAATGAATGTCAACATCAATTGAGCCTTGGACATGAAGCCACAGGCTTCATTTTGGAACATCCTGTGCTGCGCAGGATCAGGGCAGAGCCCTCAGCAACCTCAGCGTGTCAAGGAAAACAAATACCTGATGTGCATGTCCATAAAGCACCTGCTGGGAGACAAACTCCAGACAACTTTTGAATGGGCAGCCCTGACAGCGCAAAGTAAGAGGAAGCTTTCCTTCTTGATTTAAAATCCAATGGCTAATGTCATCTCTTGCAAATGGATCAATGCCTGCAGCAGATCCTGAGGACACCTGAGCTGAGCAGGCTACTGACAGCAGCCGTAGGTTGCTAGCCCTGGGCAGCAATGGGAGAAGAAGGATTGCTAAGCACAGAGAAATACCAACACTGAGAAACTGTGGCCTCAATTCAGAGCTACAAAAGTGAATATCCTAACTGTCCACTTAAACAGCTCTGTTATTATTTTCTCAATCTCTATATTCGTATCTCCCCATGTTTTGATGTTATCTTTCCTTTCTTCTCTCCAAAACACATCTCTAATCCCAAATGTGATCTCCTAGCATCCCAATTTTCCCTCTTTCTCCTTTTTCTTCCCCTTCCTGATGTTGCCCTGATTCCCCCACATGCATGCACTGCCCCAAAGATGCCAACATTGCTTCCAGAGCAAGTCGTATATTTATCTATTAGAATTTCTTTTTTTCCAACTCACCTGGAAAGAAGAGATTTGCTTAGTGGCCTGTAATTGGTATGTGTATTTAAAATTAGTAGTTCCAGAACACACTCCTTACATTAGTTGTTACCAACTGATTAATTACATATCGGGAGGCCATGAATAACTTATAGTCAAAGCATAACTTTTTTTCAAGTACACAACAATAGTCAGTGATGACAACTACTAGAATTTTGTCCTCTCCAGAACTTCATACAACACCAAGGAAAAATCCACCTCTTTTCCACTAACACCTACTGTCAAAAACTGAGAGAGTAAAAGGAGTGCATGGGCCCCTCAGAAATTATGTACAAAGTATATACAAAGGGAGCAGTGAATGAAGAATTGAGACCTCACAGAGGGAATAGAACTGGTTGTCATTAAGGTACAGAAATACATCATTGCAGAGCATTTCCTTCAGTGCCATGTTTCTGGGGAGAAGAGACTGAACACATACTCATCTACTAAAACCCAAACAACAGAAAGATCCATACACAAACTGGAAAGAAGTCCCTTCTGCTAACTGCAACCCCTCAAAAACCTAAACAGTGTGTTTGTTTGAAAACCAAGACACTGAATATCATTTTTAAAGTTACTTTTAAAATGCTAGGAGACTCCAGTCAGGCATGATTGATTTCTTCTCCTCCTTGTTCTTGCCCTTTTGTGGTTCTGCAAAGAACATTGGGAACTGGCAGTAACTCACCACATGCCTCAGAGAGCTTCCTTGTGTTTGGAAATCTCTCGGCAATGTGACATTTCCATTCATTATGGCTGATTCTGGGCATTTAAATATGAAAACAATTAAAGCATATTTGCAAGGGATATGACAGATGAGCATCTGCACTCTGGCCAATTTTTCACTGACTTTCATTCAAATGCACTATGATGTTTCAGCATTGCCTCTGCAATTGTCTAAATGAGACGATTTCCCAATATCTCTATGGACAGGTTGACTTATGAGAATGCCTCTAGGACTAAATACCTTCAGTGTGAACTCAAAGGTCTCTTTCCTGGACAAATTTTGCTTCCACACCCACTTCAGAGCTGCCACTGAAATCCATAGAACTACTCTGTATTCACATCAATCAAAATGGTAGCTCCCTGCAGACTTCTCTCTTTCCCAGAAAGGTGCTTGGTGTTTACAGTTCCTATCCTTTAGTAGCAGCAGGTTGTTTCTGATTTTCAGGTGACTTTAGTATTCTCAGCAATTAGCTGCAACCACAGAGATGAGGATGATCTGCACCAGAAGTGGTCTGAAGCAGAGCACCTATTTCTTTATATCTCCAGATCACATTTCCATTAACAGAAAGGACTGGAGTAACAGAGGGGATGCAAGGGAAAAGAAAATAGTATTTAGATCTCTTAATCATCCTCTCATCTCTATTATTATTCTATTTTTAATAATGAAATTATTAATTAATAATAATAATAATTATGAATTATTACTGTGTAGCTGCAGTGTGCCATGGCAACATAGCTAGAGATAAGTGCCTCCAGTTTACTTCAGGATGGTCTTACCTACGTGTGATAGGGAGAACCTCAAATCCTTACCTCACAGCCCTTCACAAAGTCTGACTGAGTTTCCAGCTGCTGTCCAGGAAAAAATGCAACTGCAGCTTTAGGGGTCGAGAACAGCTGAGCTCTGTGTTCATCTCTCCTTTAACGAACACCAAGTGGCCTCATCTCAGATACTGCTAAGCAGAGCCCTCACTGCTGATTTGCTGCTGACTTGCAGTAACCCAGTGGGATGCCTGGCTGCCCCACCACAACATCTGCTTTGCTGGAGAAGCATTTCAGCAGGCCTTGCCATGTAACAAACAATGTGACCTGGAAGAGAGACAGCAACACTCCTGCAGGCAAACAGCTTGCAAAAGGTCAAAAACGCCCAAAGCCTTGGGAGCAGCAGCAGCATTTCTGTCACTCTGCACTACCCAGGGTCTTAGCACTGCAATGAATAGTGAAAAAATAAATCACTGAAGCTCTGCAGATAGATGCCAGCCAGTGGACTGGGAAGTCTGGCACCAGTGAAGAACACAAGAAGAGAGGGAAGGAGAGGAAAGCGGAGGAGAAGAGCAGGGAATTCAGCTGTGAAGCGCTTTCACTCTGCTGCTGAAAATGGACATACTCTTACGACTGCAGCAAAATGTGCCACATAAACTGTTTCACTTATCAAACAGGTTGGAGTGCTTACAGAAACAGCTTCGCTAGCACATAGATACTTGTCAACTGTCTTAATTTATGGCCTTTTCCAGAGTACTCCCTCACTCTGGCTATATTTTTTTGAAGGAGTTACTCATTTTCTTTTATCTCCTAAAACATAAAAATCCTACTGCTTTTTTGCAATGTTTGCCCTGTTTGCAACTCCCAACATCAACAAAACCCCAGTGGAGTGAAAAAATCAGAGCAAACATTTCATTTCTACCAACAATGTAAACAGTGCCAAAAAGATCTGGGATCCTGTTTTTCCTCTTGTGAAGTTAGCAGTCAGTGCATGCTGTGCTGTACAGTTAGAGGAAGAAGGTCTTGCTCCTGTTGCTATTGCTATTGCCTTTTCAAGGGAAATGACAGTGATGCTCTTTTGAACGGCAACATTTTACAGCAATTTCACTTCCTGCCTAAAGAAGCCAATTTGCATGAAAATTATCTGGAAAGCACAATTGAATACACACATTTATATACATCTATATATTTTCAATACAGGTATGACATACAGCATATCAAAGGCCTTAGTGATGAAGAATAAATTAGCTGGCAAGATTATTTTCCACATCAATTTCCTAGAAAAGGAGCCATTTTGGAGAGAAGTCTACCATTGCCCTCCAATCTCTTTTGTGATGAGCACTGCAGCTGATTTCTACCTTCATTCTTATTCAAGTTTCACAAAAGCACCACTGAGGACCTAATGACAAACAGTGGGTAATTCTGGCAGGATTGGATTTTTCTTTCTTTATTTATTAGGCATGGGAGCTGTTATCAGCAAGCAGCCAGGTGAGTCAAATCAGATAAAGCGCTATCTGATTCTTGTGCTGGAAATCAGATTTTAATATAGAAAAGATCTGCATCCCTTTGGGAGTGAAAAGAATATGTTTATAATGTGTTCTGAATGTGTGCTGCACAACAGCAAGTATGGATAAAAAACACGTTCTCTAATCAATTTTCCACTTTCTTCTCCAAGTTCTTTTACCTGTAAGATGAGACCTAAAATAAATGAATGAATGAATGAATAAATGAATGTTCATACCAACTAAGACAAACATACACAAGGCATGCATACGTGCTCCATCCTCACACAGACGCACAAAAATACTGAATTCTGCTATATTGAAAGTATAATCAAGACATCATGTGCACTTGTTTCCCAGCTGGCATAATAACTTAGGGGTTTCAGGTTTATCTAATTCAGCCATTAAAATGAGAGCTTTGGTATCCTACTTGCAACCCCAGTACAGCTTCTGTCTTAGGTATTTATCTTAGTGTTTTTCTATGCAGACACTATGAAGTCTCATGACAGCACCTGAAGATTAGACACAGATAACGTTTCACTACTCATTGAAGGTTTTGCACATTTGAATCAGGATAGCAATCTAGATATGCTCAGACAGAAATCTATGTTAAACATGAAAAACCTTGATGCAAAGCTAGCTTGCTCTTTCACTGCAATGTTATTTGAGTTTGGAGTTGTTGGAAATTATTTGCAAAAATGAGGACTCCTCCCTCACCTGACATATCCACTTTTGACTGTTCTGACTGTTCAGACAGAACTAAAATTCTGAAATTAGTTTACAGCCAAGGCACTTAAAATATTTTGAGGACTCAAAAATTTAAAAAACAAACTTGTTATATCACATTCTATTAATTCCTTAACAAAATGGAGAAGGCCTGTTACGTCATGTTTGGATTGAAAATGCCATTTCTTCCACAATTTACACAACTAAAAGATGAATTTATAATCAAATCACTTCATTCGTTTAAATTTATGAAGGTGTGTCCTCAGAATGCCATTCACAAACAAACAGGAAAAGCACTGCCACTGGCAGCCACGAGCAGCAATGCCGATATCCAAGTCACACTTCAATGTCTCTTCACCCCCTTGATGATGAGCCTTTGCTTCTCCTCCCTGCCAGCTGCAGGAGGACTAACATTGTTGACAGTAACACTAAAACTACATGCAGCACTACACGCAGAAGTCATGAACACAGTGGAAGCTAATAACAAACGTACATTATCTGAACTTAAGGCTGGAAAAAAAATCCACCTGAGTCACAATTAACAAGGATGCAACTATACTTCCATTTATTTCATAAATATCTGAACAATAACCTGATTCAAAATTTGCATTTGGACGAGTATAGGTGAGCTCTAGTCAGATGGCAACAAGTTTCAGGTTATAATGGCTTTGGTGTCTTAGTCAGATTAAACATCTTCAATGAAGACCAGATCACTTTTGTTTTTATCTACCTGTGATGACAGTGCAGAGAAAGAAATGAAGGAACATAGTAGTTTCTCACTACCCATCAGAGACAGGAATACCAACACTGAAAGTGTAGCCTGTAATGGGATGCAGCGTACACATCGCTAAGGATAACACTGCAAAGGTCTGATGTTCCCTCTTGGAAATAAGGAGCAGCAAGGACTGGGGGAAGAAGGGATTATGGTGCCATGTTAACGTGAAACAATAGGCACTTCAATAGTTTAGTTTCTCCCAGAGAAAAAGACTGAACTACGTGTAATAAAAATCCCAGTGGGTCCATACCTAGCATGCCTCCTAGTAACCCAAAGAAGTTTGTTACAGCATAATTAGAATGATAAACATTGAAGAAACCAATTTCTGATTCTATGATTCTCAACTCAAACCTAGCTACGAGCTATTACTATTTGTTACCACCGCATCTTCTACTCCTTTCCCCTCAAACAGGCACAGGCAGACTGATAAACCCTTTCCTCTTAAGGACATGTGGAAAACTTTGCTTGTAAGTACATAAATCTTTCTTTTTTTTGCACAGGGTGATGTTTAGTTTCATCAGATGAAGGTGAATTGTTACTCCAGGGGTAACAAAGCCACTGATAGCGGACAAACCTTTAAAACTCCATCTTTCTAATGAATGCTTTGTAAAACTGATGAAGTTTATAACATTAAACTCAAAAAAAAAATTAATTCATCTCAAAATAACTTGCTTTTTAAAGTAGTTAATCAAAACTTCAAGAAAGGACTGCAGCCTCACAGAGCCCACCACGTTTTGATCCACACAGTAGTCTCTTACAAAGTGATGTAAGCTTCAAAGACTTCCCTCATTCATGTAAGGCTGGTCTGAGCTTCAGCTGACTCTGCAGGGTGGAAAATTTGCTGAGAAATGGGTGGTCCCTCAGTGCAACAGGCCACAAAACTCATTGCATAGCAGGAGATGAGCAGATGAAGATTCAGTAACTTACCTGTCAGCCGTACTTATCAGTACAAATGAAAATATTTCACTTTTTTCAACATAAGGGAACAGTCCCTTGTACAATACATTCAGCTCTTAAAAGCTCATTTAAGAGAATGAAACCATCACAAATCAGACAGCTCTCCATCCCTTCATCTGGCAAGTCTCATATCCTGAAATCCATGCATTCTTTCATAAATACAGCCTGAATGACTCAGTGGAAGAGTGGGCAGGAAGATGAAGATTGTTTCAAATTTTTGGTTTATGTCAATAAACCTTTCTCTACAGATTGGTATCTCAGTTCTTTTCCCATTTTCAAAATGAGAAAAAGACAAAGACACAGTCATTCAGAGTTGACAAACAGACCATATATGTGAAGCAGTTCAGGGAAAGTGAGGTAGCTTTAATAATCTGTATCACATAATTATATGTCTGTTGTAACTTCATGGCTTGTAACTACGAGTTTAGGCACTCGCAGCTTCCCCTCCCTGGAGGACTATGTATGAAGATGGTAATATGACCCCAACAAATGTTCTATTTAAACAGCATGATCACTCCCATTTGGAAAACACTTTTCTGCCTGAAATATCTGAGTTTTAAATACAATTTATGTATTTTTAACTTCATTCCTAGATACAAGTGGCCCGGCAGGGATGTGAGTACGCAGTGCCATGCTCCACCTCCCAGCACAGCAAGCCTCTGGGCAGCGGTGGGGCTGGCACTGAGGCTCAGCAAGAGCAGCAGTGTGGTGGAGCATGGCCGTGGGGATGAAGGTGGCTCTGACTTACTGAGGTTCCACCTGAGGCCAGTCGTAGTCACACTGTCGCAGGAGCTCCCGATGGGGATGAGGCCGCACCAGGTGCCTTCCAGTCCCGTGTCCACCCGCAGCTGGTGCTTGCCCTGCAACACAGAATGGACTCAGGTCAGGGATTGCTGCAGGGGGAGGGGAAACGCAGGGCAATTTCTGCCAAAGCTATGCTGTTTAGTCCTTAGAAGTGAATCATTCTTTTTTCCCCTCACCTAAAACAGCTGCAGTTCACTTCCTAACCAATGCCAGTCAGAGCAGTGCTGAAACTCTTGCATTACTTTGATAACATCTGCAAAATTCCATGTACTTCCCCAGGCACATACTCTTCCCAGGAGGAAGAAATACTTGCAGAAACTGGCCCAGGTGCCAGAGAAATTAATCTAAATATTTAGAGAAACGTGCTTATACTAAGTAGTAATAGCAAAGTGAAAATAAAACACAATTTTTGTATACCTAGGGTAAATTCAGCTTGTAACTACCAAGCTTATGGCATGTATGAGAAGCTATTAATGACAGTGGGTTAGTGACCAAGCTTTTAAGCAGCATTTGTAGACCCCAGGTGAGCAGCTTGCCAGATACCGGCATATGAACAGTCCCAATGAGGAGTGGATAGTGGAAATCTTCCACAGAATGAAAAGAAAAACCTGAATTTCAGAGTTCTGGCACAGTTTTTGTTCTAAGAAACAAACTTGCTTATTACAATTTCTTTATTACAATTAGCTACAAGAATGCAGCAAATGAAAGAGTGACGACAACAGAAAAATCATCCCCTGGTCTCTTTTGCATAGGTAATTCATTCTTCCAAACAAACGTGGGCTTCATCTGGGGGAAGTCTAAGATCCTTTAGAAATATGGGATTCTTTGGGGCTTTATTCTCTTGTGGATCCACAGGCAGGTTAAACCATTCAGCATATATTTTGTATACAAATTCTTCATCACTACAAATAAAAACAGATATGCCTATTTATTAATCTTACAAAATAAAAAGCTGTCTGAACCTCAGTGCGTTATGCAATGAGTACTTTACTAAGCAAGAAACAAAGGTCTAATAAAGGCAAAAAGAAACACTTGAAGAATAAAACTCAGGTAAACATCCCAAAGACCAAAAATACTCAATTTTTTCTGAGGAATGCATTTAAGCTTTTTTCTTACATCTCGTCCTCTCATTGTCTCCTTCTCAGTGCCCCTGCAAATGTACAGTCACTGGTTACAAAGTCCGAACTGGAGCTGAAGCATCTTATTGCGGAGATGCTGATTTGCAAGGTGTTTGACAGATTCTCCTGTTAATGCCAAATGCATTATGAAGAAACAACTTCAATACATGTCATGCTCTCAGTTAACAAATGAACCTTGGAAAAGCTGTCAATTAGGGAGTATTGCACTGCATAGGTTATGCCTGTTTGACTGTTCGCAGGGCAGCACGACAACCAATCCAATATCATCTATCTTCTCAGGGTGTCCAGCTTCACATGGTGATGGGCCATGTACTCCTACAGCGATTGTGAATGCCTGCCTGCCAAATACAGAGGTGTAACAAATTCAGGCTTGATACTCTTTTAGCTATGCAATGTGCCATGCCACTTCTCTCTTGCAGGATGGAGAGAGGGGGGAAAAGGAGAGGAGGAGTACGTATGCAGGCTCTCTGATAATGCAATCACAGACATTGCCTATAACAAAGCTGATGATGAAGGGGAGAATGAAGGAGTGGGACCGTCTGTTCTTGATGAATGTACGTATCACTGCTGCTCAGAGCTTCTCGAGGGGAAAACTCACCGTGTTCATCTATTTAACAGAGAGGTAAAAGTAACTGCCCCACAGAGAACTTAATCAAGCTCTGTATTACTCAGAATTGCGCCTACCTGCTATTAACTTTGCATTTTTCATTTTCTGACATTCTGGCCTAGCTTACTGAATTTAATCCCTGTCTATGTGAAATTAATGCAAAAACCCGTCTTTCTGTTCTCATGAAATAAATCTTTAAAACAAAAGATGACATGATCAGAAGCTTGCCAACATCCAGAATTTTATCAAAACTCTTTCAATACTTGATGCTTCCCTAAAATGCCACTTCACAAGTCCTAGTGATTATGTGAGAACCTTGACTTTCTTCCCCAAAAGGACAGTTTCTAGCCCTCACTTGTCAAGAGCAATTTCAAACTAGGAGCCCAGAGGGCTAAATCCATGGCAGCAGGTAAAGAGGAATTAAAATATTAAAATTCATTTTTTTTTTTAAAAAAACGTCTCAACTGTTAAGGCAAATCTATGGTATGGGGATTGGTTTACTGTTATTACATAAGACAGGTTTTAAGATTTTTCTTTAAATAAATCAGTAAGGGGCCATATTATTATTACTGCGGACAGAAAACAGAAATGATCATTGGGGAAAAAACAGCCAAACAAAACAAATGACCTTTCCATTTTTGCCAAAAAATGATTAACAGCCAAGGCATTTGTACAGTAAGGCTCTAAAGACCAAGCACAACAAGTCTGCCACATGGGAAATTAGATGCCCAAGCTTATCTTCAAGTTTCAAGTACACATCTTCCAACCACAGAAGACGGAAATGCTATCTACAGGAGGAAGGAGGGTTCAGAGCTTGTAATTTGCAAATGCAAGTATTAATTTGTTCTATTTAAATCACGGTGATTAAAGGAACAATTACATACTGGCACTTAAAACATAAAACTGTTCAGTTTCTGCAGAACTTGAAGTTCCAAAATTAGGATTAAAAACAAAACCAAAGTCTGATGACACAAATCTATCCTCCTCCAGTTGTTTTTGCCTCTGCAGGAGATTACTGAAATATTTTCACATTTTAACTTAAGAGTTAAATATTACCATGTTTGAGTGTTACTGGTGACAAAATAATGGGAAATAACACAGCTGCATTGATTTTTATCTTAAGACAGTTTTGAAAAACATTGATCAATCACCAGCATTGATTTATTTTCTTTATTTTGTCTGTCATGCCAGGAAATAAAATCAATTTCTAAGCTCAGCAATAATAAGAAAATGTCAGAAGGTATTTTTAAGCATGCTTCATCCACATAGGTGAAACTTTCCCTTTTCATTTTCATGTATTCCGTTATAAGAAAGCATTCAAACAGTGGTGGTTAAACAACCCCTCATTCCAGCATTTACTGGTGAGGAAACACCTGAAGTCACAGCAGTCATGCTCTGTCACATCTCATAAATCAAATGAATAGACATCTGATCGCCAGGAACTCATATAGCTAACCCTACCATATCCGAGGCGGTAAGACAGTCAAATCCTTGGTCAAAAACTTGCAAGCTCAAAAGCACGTGAACAAAATCCAGATAAAAGCTGATAGATGTTGGCTATGTGTGGTCAGATACCCTGCTGACACTTCATGAAAGTACAGAGAAATGACTTCTCCAAGTGCTTTCCAGACCAACTTGACTAAACCTATTACAGTACATGTACAGTCTAAAACAGAAACCAAGCAACAAAACACAAAGAAACAGAGAGATAGTGGGAACTGACCTTCAGCAGTGCATTCTCAAGGGATCTGAAGAGTGAAAGTCTGGAAGCTAGCAGGTTATAAATGGACACAGAAAAGAGGCATGAGGCCAGTTAACAAGATGCTGGGGGGGTATAAGGAGTCAAAATGAAGCTTTAAAAAACAAATCAAAAAAGACATTAACAAGCAGATCTTGGAAACTGCTGAAGGACTAGGAGAGGTGAAGCATAATGGGGAAGGAAAAGGAACCAGTTACAAGATCAGAGGACAACACAACCTCACTATAATTTTCAAGTTGTCCTGATAGTTTGCCCAGTAAAATAAATCCACTGAGTAACTTAACTCACAGAAGTGAGTTACAAGTGGTATATTTTCACCTGTTCTTGTTGAAACACCTGGGACAATAAAGAAACAGGATTTCTTGAGATCTGGCCAAATGCTGCAAGACACCTCTTGTACTAGCTACATCTTGTTTTCCATCACATTTTGATAAAACACGAATTTATGTCAGCCTTCTTCCAATGATTACTCCATAGATGGCAGCACACCCTTGAAAACAACAACAGCAGCAAAAATCTAAATACAGATGTCATAGTGTTACCTAGGGAAAAAGCAAAAACCACAATCTGTTTCAGTGTATAAACACCTGGGTGCAGGAAAAGGTATGCAGATAAAATAATCAAAAGGTGGAAATAACACCATCACTGCAGCAGAGAGAAGGAGAAAAGGAAAAAGCATGAAGCCAAGCTGAGAACACTTTATGTTTCAACATCTTTACCAATGACATAGTGGAACTGAGTGCACCGTCAGCAAGTTTGCAGACTACACTAAGCTGAGTGGTGCAGCTGACACAATAAAAGGAAGGGATGCCATCCAGAGGGACCTGGACAGACTTGGAAAAGCGGGCCAGGTTCAAAAAAAATGAGGGACAACAAGGCCAAGTGCCGGGGCAATCCTAGATATGTGTACAGACCGGGAGAAGAACTCATGGAGAGGAGAAGGAGTTGGGGGTCCTGGTAGACAAAAAGCTGGGTATCAGCCAGCAGCGTGCAGTCGCAGCCCAGAAAGCTAACAGTATCCTGGGCTGCATCAGAAGAGGGGCGGCCAGAAGGGAGAGGGAGGTGATTGTCCCTCTCTACTCTGCCCTTGTGAGGCCCCAGCTGGAGTACTGTGTCCAGGTCTGGGGCCCCAATACAGGAAAGATGTGGAACTGTTGGAGAGGGTTCTGAGGAGGCCACAAAGATGCTCAGAGGGCTGCAGCACCTGCCCTGTGAGGACAGGCTGAGGGAGTTGGGCTTGTTTAGCCTGGAAAAGAGAAGGCTGTGGGGAGACCTCATTGTAGCCTTCCAGTATTTAAAAGGAGATTACAAACAGGAGGGAAATCAACTTTTCACAAGGGTAAATAGTGATAGGACAAGGGGGAACGGTTTTAAGCTGAAGGAGGGAAGGTTTAGATTGGACGTCTGGGGAAGTTCTTTATTGAGAGAGTGGTGAGGTGCTGGCACAGCTGCCCAGAGAGGTTGTGGATGCCCCGTCCTTGGACGTGTTCAAGGCCAGGTTGGATGGGGTCCTGGGCAACCTGATCTACTGCTTGATCTGGAGGTTGGTGGCCCTGCCTGTGGCAGAGGGGTTGGAATCTGATGATCCTTGGGGTCCCTTCCAACCCAGGCCATTTTATGATTCTGTGATTCTATGATATTTGTGCGGAACTTCCAATGTTCCAGTTTGTGGCCATTGCCCCTTGTCCTGTCCCCACTGACCACCGAAAAGAGTCTGTCCTTGTCCCTTTGCCTCCTGCACTTCAGATACTTATAGACATTGATCAGATCCCCTCTCAGCCTTCTTTTCTGCAGGCTGAACAGACCCAGACTACTGAGCCTCTCCTCATAAGGGAGATGCTCCAGGCCCTTGATCATCTTTGTGGCCCCAACCAAAGCCCTAATAACTGTAAGTGTAGCCCTATCTCCAGCCCTAATCACTGCACGGGTAGCCCCAACCATAGCCCTTATAACTGCAAGTGTCGCCATATCTCTAGCCCTACATGTACAAGAGTAGTCCTATCTCCAGCGCCAATAACTGCAAGCGTAGCCCTATCTCTGCCCCTAAAAACTGCAAGTGTAGCCATGTCTCCAGCCCTAATAACTGCAAGTATAGCCCTATCTGCAGCCCTAATAACTGCAAGCCTATCCCTTTCTCTTGCCCTAATACCTGCAAGAGCAGCCCTATCTCTACCGCTAATAACTGATAGCGTAGCCCTATCTCTAGGCCAAATATCTGCATGTGTAGCCCTACCTCTAGCCCTAATAACTGCAAGTGTAGCCCTATCTCCAGCCCTCATAAAGTCATGCTATTTTAAAAAGCCCAGGGAGCTCTGCCACCAGATGACCATTTCTGAACTCTAAGTATTCCTCAAAAACTTTTGGTTTTGTCATTGCACAATGGCTGGTAGCTTTTAAATACATTTCTGAAATTGCTTGCTCCATCTCCCTGATCTGCAGCTGGCGTGTTGTCGTCACCTAGCTGCAGGAGCCTGCATTTCAAGCAATTAAAGCCCTGTTCTCCTACCAGGGTTGTGGTCTCAGGTGATTGATTACTCAGGGATGTTTTTGCGCACTTGTCAGAGCCAATATGTTTTTCATTCCTATGCCTCCTTGCATGTGTTGTGAGCAAGTCACCCAATCTTTTAGTTAGGGATTAGTCAACATAAGGAAAGTTAAACTCAGAGCTGTGACTGTTAAAAATGCAATCTCTACTGATTATAGCAGCTAGATGCAAGACAGGAATTAAGGTTTTACATACACTTATGGTAAGGTTTCACAAACATTCATGGTAAGGTTTTACATACATTTCTGGCATTGAACACCTTGTTAGTCCATGAAAGCCAGGGCAAATGAGCCACGTCACATCCTTAGGCTACGTGGGACATCCTAGATGGGGTTTTGTAGTATACAGTTCCAACTTAATCAAACTGTATCCAGACTTTAGAGCCAGAATTTCCAAGGAAAATTAAAGTGCTGAGAGCAACTGCTATGCAGTAGTTTTTCTTCGTGTGCCTCTAATGTGCTAATTCTTCTTCTTGCTATGAAATAAGCGGGGCAGCCAGCTTTGCTAAAAGGTACATTAGGTTCATGAGCGAGAGCATATATGGTTTGACAAACTGTTATTTAAGTATCCTGCAGTGATTTTGCAGTGGCAGACATTCAGAAACCAATTGTGCACCCACCAGATTATTACAGATAGATGATTATGGGATTAAAGGAGAACTGAGGTCCAAACAAAATGAAAATATGTTATTTATGTAATTCCAGCTACTCAGCATTGTGAAATTATTTACCTCTGGGCTGTGGGTAAGCATGGGAAGCTAAACGCTGGGAGAAATCTTGCTAAATGGCTTAAACTGTGCTGAACTGAAGTGCAGCAGTTGCCTTTCACACCACAAAATTCTGGACGTGTTAACTAAATAAATCTGAAAATATTCATTTTCGTCTAATACAGAAATTGAGCCCAAAGAAAGCATCAGGATCCATTTTGTTTTCAGCAGGCTTGATCCCATTACAGCAGAAGCCTGTGCTCTCTAATTTTAAAAGCAAATTTGGTGATAATCTTGAAGGTGTTGATCTCGGATGTTTTAAGCATTGTAAATGATATTAAAAAAGGTGTTTTTAGTTTTGCTAGTTAAATACCTATAAAGGAGAAAACATAGAAACTTATTTTTAGAAGTTGCAAGATGTGGGTAACTAACTACCATTAAATCAGCTAGAACAAATTGATGGAAAAAAGTAATTCCTAGACTGATCTTTTTGGAAATTGCAGTAGATTTTTCAATGATTTTCTACTCTTAAATGTATATTCCATATTCTCAGAAATCACTGAACAAGGGATCAGCTGTGGGATCATCCTTCTTGACAATGTCACCTTCCTGATGACATTGTCTGCTAAATTTCATGTCTGCAATGACTTTTCTGTTAATCGGCGATGACATGGTATGACACTAGCAAATTACTCCGAGATTTCAGTGTCTAGTCTGAACGAGGCAAAAATATTTTATTGCACTAAAAAACTCTTGTCAGGAATTTGGAGTTTCTCTGGATCATTAATTAGGCTTCAAAGATAGCTACCAGCCCTACTGTTACAACTTTACATGTGGCTATACTCACTGGGAAAAAGGTGAGGACGGCAGGTTTATACGCTTGAGAACAAAGGAGAAGATGATCCAGGAACATTAGTATAATCAACAGAAAACTTGCTTTCCTTTTTTGATCTAGATCCTCATCGCTCATCTGCTAAATAGTCAAAATACGCCACAGAACTTTCAATTCTATCTGTTATTTCTCTTTGCATATAAGCAATGAATGGGGCAGGACTGCAGCATCTTATTTAACAACTCTTAGCTCTGCTATCAGTCAGGGAAGAATTTCCCCCTTTTGTTTGTCTCTGTTTCTCCTTTCCCCCACTGGAATGCCATTTTTTTGCATGTGGTAAATGCGTTCCCACGAAAAGTTTGGTCTTGAGACGCTGACGTTTTCCAGCGGAAATCCGTTTCATGAGAAAACCTCCAAGCAGCCATTCCTCTGATCCCATCCTTTTGTGGGCTCAGATCCAGCAGCAATCAGACAAGTAACAACAAGGACCTCACAAGTGTGACTTTGCTATGTCTGGTCCACCGGAGTGATGTTATTTGGTATTGCAACCAAATGCTGTGTATATCTGGGCATGCTGTCTATGGCATTTCACATCACTGAATTACCTTCTGATTTAGTAAATACCCAAATCCAGCTCAGGCTGTGGTGGTGGCCTTCATAATCTATCTCACCTCAGCCTGCTCTTGCAGAGAATATTTATCATATCTATTTCTGCCTTGGTGAGGCTAAAATCCCGTCATTGTGCGGCCAGGGAAGACCACATATTTTATTACAAATCTCACCTTTCCAGATGGATGCAGCCTTGAGGAAACCAATCCAGAAATGCAGCATGGAGAAGGTGAAATTTCGTTTTTGCTGTCAGTTCCTGCTAGCTTATTTCCCATTGGGAACGTTTGGTCCCAGATTTAACACTCAGATGGAAGAGCAGCAGACTCCTTCAAAATGCTCCTGAGGGTGATTTAGTTTCCTGTTTAATTAAATTAATTAGTAAGGCTGGCAGGTCTTGGGCACAGGGAATAGCAAAATTCCTGCTGAGTGCAAGCCGTATACACAAGCCACACGTAGCCAGCTTCTGCTTCCTTCATTTTGTAGCTGATTTGATGACTTTGAGAAAAGATGAGGGAATAAGGACCTTTGGCTCATTCTTAACAATTTCAAATGGTCAAAATGACTGAAGAGATGGATGAATGCATAGTGATAAAAATGTCATTTCATTTCATTGGGCTTCAGAAAGACAATATTTCATTGGAATTAAATTAAGTGGATTGAATTTCAATTTGATATTGGAGGCACAACTACTATTGAGGTGCTCAGTAGCGGATCGGAGGCAGCCTGCTCCAGAGATCACACTTATTCCTCATTTTCCTAGAACATTCTTGTCTACAAACTTCCAATACAAGCTTCTGAGAAAGAAAAATGAAAGATACTCCAAGGTTGTATAAATGATAGGAGCTGTTGCTAAATTTCTCATTTCTGACTTCTGTCTCTTGCATCAAAAAATGACAAACTGGGAAATGAATGAAATTAAAGGGCAATTTCTTTTTAAAGTTGTAGGTTTAACATAGTTAAGTACTTTTAAAACACAAACATGCTTTGATCAATTATTATTCCCTACATTCACTCACATTTTTTTCTTCTGATTTTGGTGAGGATTCTTTTCTTAATGTGCAATATTCTAAGAGGGAGGAGATGCTCTCCTATTTAGCACAGTGTTCTATGCAAAGAAAAATGAGAGCTCAGTTCCCTTCCAACGAACTCTGATGATCATTTCAGACTTCTTCATTTGGGCTGAATTTTTGGCGAATACACAGATATGAAGTGGACTTGAAGCATTTGGAAGCCAAAGTCAAGCACAAGTGTCAGTGCTTTGCTGGACAGAGACAGTTTGGGTATATGCAGAAACTGAAGTACTGTGCTGTCTCTGTATCACTACGTTAAAAATAGGAATACTTCTCTTTCAAACATTTGTTTAGTTTTGCTTAGTACAAAACTGGAACAGGAAAAGAATCACTTATCAGTCATATGACTCTCAACCTCCTGGAAGAGCACACGAAGTGCTCTATATATATTTACCCATTTAAAAAGTCTGTAGATTAACTTTTTTTCTCTGACATGAAAAATGTGGATGGAAGCACTAAAGGATTAGGCTGTCTCTGAGATTTGCTTGCTAAAGTAAACAGAGCCAATGCTGTAACCACATCACATACTTGTGTTGGAGTAAAGTGACTAATTTAATTTTCAGCCACACTGAGAAGAAGCAGAAAAAGTGCACCAGGAAATAGCCTGAGCTTTCTTTAGTGCAGGAATGAAAACACATGTGGGACACATGGGCCTGATGGAGCTTTTGGCCTCATTTTACCTGCCTTGGCCCTTGGGATACATCAATCAGAGGAATAGATCAGGATGAGATTATAAGGAGTTTGCAGATGTAAGAAAATGGATTTCTCTTTCTTACTCATAGAGCAGTTTGCTGTAGGAGCATGCACTGAAGTGGGCTTGCTTTGATTTCCAAGCTTTTCCTCTAGCCACTGCAATTGCATTGGTTCTCTACACTCAGACACTGATTGAAAAAAAAAAAGGGAGAACTGAGCTGCAATGCTATTGAGAGATGCCTCCATCCTCCCCAGAGCTCCCCAGACATGGAAACAATTATTTATCAGTTGGAAGTGTGGGACTGCCTGGGGCTGCTAGCAGTGCCAGTCCAGTTCTCAGACCCAGCCTTGAGTCAGCTGCTGCGGACAGGACAGTGACGGGACTGGCTGAGCAGGGTGCTGCATCCCTGCCACATTTTGGAGTTCGACACCGTTTCAGAATTGAGCGCCTTTTCCATAAATTATGCACAGAACTGAAGCAAGATTCACAGTACCATTGACAGTGCTGGCTGAGGCTGCCATCACTCACCTGACGTTGCTCCAAGTCAGCAGTAAACAGCAATGCTGTGCTTTAAGTGCTGTTTTTACACCACAAAATCAGGGATCTGTGAGCAGCAAACTGGGTTTTGAGGGGTAGGTGTGTTATTTTTTCCCTTCCCTTCCCTTCCCTTCCCTTCCCTTCCCTTCCCTTCC
>JAOWBO010000056.1:54090150-54107843 GCA_028564985.1 Crax fasciolata
TCCCTCTCTACTCTGCCCTTGTGAGGCCCCAGCTGGAGTACTGCTTCCAGGCCTGGAGCCCCCAGCAGAAGAAGGATGATGATGCAGAGCTGTTGGAATGAGTCCAGAGGAGGGCCACAAAGATGATCAGAGGGCTGGAGCACCTCTGCTATGAGGAAAGGTTGAGGGAGCTGCACTCCTTCAGCTTGGAGAAGAGAAGGCTCTGGAGAGACCTCATTGCAGCCTTTCAGTACTTGAAGGGAGCATACAAGCAGGAGGGGGACTGACTTTTTACAGAGGTAGCTAGTGACAGGACAAGGGAGAATGGATTTAAATTGAAAGAGAGGAGAGTCAGCTTAGATGTTAGGAAGAAGTTCTTTACTCAGAGGGTGGTGAGGCACTGGCACAGACTGCCCAGAGAAGCTGTGGATGTCCCATCCCTGGAGGTGCTCAAGGCCAGGCTGAATGGGGCCCTGGGCAACCTGATCTAGTGGGTGGCAACCCTGCCTGTGGCAGGGGTTTGGAACTAGACGATCTTTAAAGTCGCCTCCAACCTAAGCTGTTCCATGATTCTATGGTAAAAACAAATATCATGATTGGCAATAAAGGAAAAACAAAGTTCCAGAAATATTTCTACTAATCATTGGTTACATAAAAGCTTGACTTAACAATAATAAAAGCTTTAAGCTGAGATTCTGATTCTGAGCATGATAAATATAGCCAAGTTTTCTGAAAGGATATATTTAAAAAGAGCTATTATAACCATAAGATATCAATTGTCTTTTCAAACAAATATACATAGTGCCAAGTTGCTATTACATGAATGCTATTCACAGCACATTATCTGAGCCAACAAAACTTTTTGTTGCTGTTGAAAATAGAACTATGCTTGCCTCCAGTGAAAACTCAGAAGTCTAAAAGCTGTTGTGTATCATTTCAACGATTGTAAAGGCGCATTGAAAATGCAGCAAATTTATTGGACTTTAAGACAGTGCTTTAAAACATTAGACCCAGTCCTGACGACATTTACTATCTATTGCAGGTAGTGCTCCTGTACGAAGATGGATGGACTCATGTATATCAGTCATTTGCAATACAGAGCCCCTCTAATCGCACCCTTCAAGAGCAGCACTTCATAAAATGACGATTCTACAGTGAATAAAATCCCAGGCAGTAGAGAGAATAAATTATAATCATTAATAGACCCAATTAATGAACACATCTGCTTCAAACCCACTTATGACAAGGGTATTGAAAGAAATCCCTGTGGAGGTAAGTGCTGCTAAAATGAATAGATTTACTGTACCCTGAGGTTATACATTTAAGTGGTTGCTACTGTATGCCTTAATGTACAAATTATCTACAAAGAGCAAAGGATCTCAGAATTTTACATATCCACACACTTTTTCCAAAGGCCTAGGAAGACCCTGTTGAGTGTAAACTTCTCGTGTAATATCCATGCTGGTATGTTTTAATAGAGCACATTAAGTGCTCAACACCTAGCGTAGAAGCAGTAAGTAAAACAACTCTACTGTCTGCCTTCTATACATGACTGACAAGAAAAAAGCAATCATAGGTGCAAAAATGCAAAAGTATATTTCCATGGAGACTGCAAGCAGTTAAGGCTGTCAGCAGCATATATACTGCTAACAGGTATGCAAATGAAGTGATGAAAACATTTTATCAAACAAGTAAGAGATATGGGAATACAAAAGCTACTTCAAAAGGGAGTTGTGGTTTAATTTCTCTTCACAGACATATCTTAAAGACTGACAAATGCCATAAATGCTTATTCCTGTTCTATTCTGAGTGCAGCCCTAAAGAGATGCTTATTCCACTGAAACTTGTGTTGAAACACAAGTGGAATTCCACAATATTTTTTCCAGTCTACCGTAAACCAGTGCAAAACACACCACAAAGCAGAGTGAAACTCCAAGTGCAGCTCAGTGTGACACTTTATCCTTGAGCTTGTGAATTTGATGCCTTATTCTCAGCAGGTCCATGATTACAGGTTTAATTAGCATTTTTAGTGATGTCTTGGAAAAAATCAGAATCATTTTCTTTATATCTCTTTATGAGCGTATAGAGAACAATAGATTGCAGATAACAGCAAAAAATAGACAAGCTGCTGAAGATTTCATATTGCCTCTACAATTATTATGCAATGTTGCAGCTAAATTGTCAATCTAGAGGGACCTTTACTGAGGAAGGGCACTAATATTCTGTAATTCCTAAGCGATGAACATTACAGCATGATCTTTCTTACCATCCACTAATTTATTACATCTTTAGTGTCACTGCTCATTCTAGTTTGTGCATCTCGATAGGAGAAGAGTCCAGATAATCTCTTCTATCTAGACTACATTCTCTAACACCAAGGAAAATCAGACAAATGTAGGAGTTAACTTAAAAGACAGGATACTGTTCACCTAATGTGGCAAGACACAATTTTTTCTTCACAGCACTGAATTACCAAGTATTGCTGGAAGGCACCTTTCTGCCATGTCAAATACACAGAATTTACATGTGAACACATAGTTGTGGTTTTTGGGGGTTTATTTTTGGAAGTATGGCTCTATTGTTGTACAAGAAAAAAATGTACAGTTATGAAACCTAATGCATGCCAGTGTTTACTAACATATGCTGTACTTAGAATTTTTCTTGTCTACATTGCTTTGACCAGATTGTTTTCTCTGTGCATTCCACTTCCTCTTCCCTATTAACAGCCACAGTCCCTTTCACATAGTTCTTCACAGTCCATCCTGTGATGGAGCCTGTTCCATCTTACTTAGTGGAAAGAGATTAATTTTCTCTTTCATGAACTACTGACCATCTGAATCTTGGCTGGCTGCTGCAGCAAGTGCCTTTGTACTCTATCCTATGATTCAAATCTGTTTTCTCAAGTTTTCCTAGACAAATCTTTGTACTTCTCCTCCTCCAAAATCTCTGCAACATGAGCAAGAAAAATGATCAACAGGCTACTAGCCAATATTTACAGTTTCTTGTACTCCTCAATCTATAACCAGGCGATGCTCCTGTTTTTCTTTTTTTTTTTTTTAATGTGTTATAAGATCCTGCAAATCATGAATCCACAAATCCTCTTTTATACTACCTTCCTTTTAGTAGAACTCACATCATATTCAGAGTCTTCACATTACAGTTAAAGGCTTGATAAAGACCTGTCCTCTCTGTAATTTCATCCTTGGTGCAATGAACTGCTGGGCAGAGCTCTTTGCATTGAGCAGGAAAACCTCACAAATGTTCTTTTTTTCTCTCATTTTTCACCGTTACGCTCACATACATCTCTATATAGGAAAGAGATAGGGTTGCAAAATGAACTTGTGGTGATTTCCAGCACCCCTTCTAGATCTCTGTACTACAGGAATTATCTGCTGTTATTATAAAGATATTCATTAACTCAGGGTAAGAAACCATACCTATTCTCAGTAGATAGAGGAATTGTTTCTGCCTTATACCAGCAGGCTCTGAAGAAGAGTTATGCCTCAGATGTTGTGCATGCAATGACTGCTTCTCTCCAGACCTGTGAAATTCCAGGACCTGTTTCTCAGGTGGCTGTTCATATTTTTCCCCCTCTTTTTTATATCTTCTCCCTGGTTTCTTCTATAGCTAAACAGTCAGATGGATTCTTGTTCACAAAAAAATTCTTTCTTTTCTTGGAATAGGTGGGGGGGGAACAGAATCCTGTACTATCCTCATCTCTGATTTTCTCCTTTCTGAATCGCACCTGGACATGGAATCTGTGCAGCCTTTAAATAACAGATGAGCTTCAGTCCCCTTGCATCTCAATGGGAACTGCACCAACAACATCAGTGTCATCAGTGACAAACTGGGTCCTCAGAATACAGAGGAATATTCACAGGCACACTAAAATCATTCAAAGCAGTCCAGCCTGAATCCTAAATCTTTGACAATGATGGCTTACCATAAACAAATACAATCAGCATGGCACCTTTTCTCACAAGACTTTCGAGTTCTGCAAGCTGAGTGCAACCTTCCAGCACCTCGTTTGTCACCAGAGCTATAATTCGAAGAGAGCATCCCCAAAGAGTTATGCTGCTATGTTTAAAATAATACCAAAAGGAAGAAGAAATTGTGTTGTGTAGCAAATAACAAAAGAACAAAATCCCCATGTGACATTTACCTTCTGCCTTCCTTAGACCTACGTGGACAGCCCCTTGCATTCCCCAAATGAGTGTTCAAAATTATCAACATGCTGACAGTACACTCAACCTTAGCATGACATCCCTTCTTATAGTTCGGGAATAAAATAGAATTTGCACCTATGAAACAAAGGACCACTGTAAAACACATAATGTTATGCCAAATACAAAGTAATACAACGCAGGAAAGAAAAGTCTGACATAAAACCATAAAATAATGGTCAGAAGAATGACACATCGCTGTAAAAACAATGCATAGCTCACCTTGCCAAAAACACAGAGGCTGGAACAAGTAATGCTGTCTTTTTAGGCCATTTGACTCATACATACTGCTTTTGCCAGATACAAAAACTTTCAGTCCATCTCACGCAACAGCAAGCCAGAACCCATCTTCCTGAAAAGGAGCTGAATGCTCATATAAAACAAAAGCTGTGTTAAGTCAAATCTATTTGCAGCCTGTATTAACAAGACAGAAGAATCAAATTAGGTTCTTTGATGACAAATGTATCAAAAAAGAGACAAAAGCGAGCTAGAGAGAAAACATCTGGACAAATCCTTGAAAAAATAAAAAAGCTACACAACTAATTTCAAGCTATTTAATGTACTAATAAATCTCAGGAGAACTGCAAATTGATGCCTCTCTTTAAATAACATATAATCAAGGATTATTTATGGAATCAGGTACTTTACTCTTGAATACTAGTTTTCCTTCCTTTTGAATCTTTCCTGGTTTTGTCTTCGTCTTGAAAATTATTCACATGATTTCCTTGCTGTTTCTGTTCTACAAAGTGAAATGCCTTTGTGCCAGTACTAGGAGAGAACTACATTCAAGTCATCTAGGATATCAGAATGCAAATTCTGTTGCTTGCCCTAAAACATTACTAGCAACAATACAATGAAAGCTTGAAGAACCAAAAAAGCTTTTCTGCTGGTAGAAAATGTATGGTCTTCCAACAAATCTCTAAGGCTTACATGTGGTACAAAAAGGAATCAGAAGGTGCAATTTTGACTAGTTTTAAAAGAGCTAGCCAGCGTCTGGGGAACTTGGGGCTCAGAGGGGGTGGTCCAATTTCCAGCAGCTGACATGTGGTATTCTCTGGGGGCTAGGTCTCTGTATTCTCACATGTTGATTTTGGATCCTCTAACACTATACACTCACCTCCTCAATTTAAATTATCAAATCTGTAAAGGAATAAAATATATGTAAATGGATGCACTTCCTCAACTTCACTGTACGTTTAGGAACATTTTACCCAAATTTCATAGGGGTATATGGATCAAGAATTACTGTATTTACTTGAATAAACAGTCATCTCCATTATATAGAAAGAACAATGTGTGGGCGTGTGTGAATTTACTGGTCTGTTCATTTGTCCATGTCTCCATCAACATTAGGGAAAAAAAGCTTGACCTTGAAGAGCAAGACAGTCTTCTTACGCCTAACAAGAATTTTCACACTTTTTAAAATAAAAGCATGTGTACCTCACACACACTTCCTCTGAAATGAACCACAGAGTTCATTTCTTTTCATCACTTCTCAGCGAGCTGAGGTGGTCCGCTTTCTAATACGACAGCCTTGTATCTGTAGCTTCAGATTCAGCACTAAAACAGTCCTACTAAATGTTTTAAAAGGAAACTTTTACCACTCTATGAAGGAGATATACGAACATGGCCAGAGAACCACTTAGCCCTAAGTGAGCTGAAAGTGTCTGATGAGAAAGGAAGTTTTGAAATACAGCTTTTCTCCTCAAATACAATATCTCAATGTTTTTGTTTTGCTTTAATGAATAGATACCTGGATCAGAACTAATCTTTGTGATAATTGCACAACGTGACAGCACTAAGAGCAGAAAAAGCTTCATTGCTTCAAACTTTCTTCTGACTAATCATTTCAGACAAGTGTAAGTTTAAAACTGGCTGGAATTTATTGCAATCTTGACTTGAGCTACTAATTTCTAACAGAGGCATCTCTGGAAAAAGTGTTATCATTTAAATGAGTAACTTGAGACATCGAAACGGGCAGCAATTAATATTCCTGCCTTAAACTAAGTAGCCCATGTGCAGACACTCACACACGCACAGAGGATTTGCAGAAGGACCCTTCCAGAATCAGGGCAAGACTGCTGCTCTACAACTCTTCTTGCAAAGGAGGAGCTCATGATAGGATGTTTTTCAGAAAGGCTTTTCTAATCTAGGTCTTAGTTCCTTCCCTCATCTCCAACAGCTCTGCTCTGCTTCACCTAGTGAAGACTTAGGAATTTGCTTCTTAATAACCAGGTCTTGAGAGAAATCTTGGACTTGAGAGAAAAGCCTACAATGGGTCACCGGAAAGACAGAATCACTTCAACCTCCAGATAAAAAGCAACCATGTTCATAGTTGTGTGGCAGCTGGCAATCACTATAGCAGTTCACAGCCTTTCAAAGGACTGCTCTCTTGCTAACAGTAAATGCTCATTAATAGCCACAATCCTTGCATGAATTAGGAGAGCTGCACATGTAATCAGCCCCATGCATTCTGGCTATGGAGCCGAATGGCAGCCGAATGGTTGTTTACCGATGAAACCAGGTAAACAACTTCATGTGTTAACAGCATCTCTGGAGTCAAAGTATCCATCATCCATTTTGTAAGGTTTTTTTTGTTTGTCTTGTTTTTGTTAGACAGAAACAAAATGGAACGTGAATACAGAGTTGCAAACTTTGATCAAGAATATGTTGATCAGTCAAACACAACCAAGACATATTAAGCACATCGGATTATAGAAAAAACTCCTCATGACACAGAGAGAAACATGTTCTGTTTTGAAATGAGGAACATGATATATTTTTGTTGTCAGACAACAAAACAGGCATTCCAGATTTCTATTGGAAAGAAATAGTAGATGATCTCTCCCTAATCTTGTACCACTCTAATAAAACATCAGTCCACAATAACTTTAAAATAAAATGTGTACGTTGAATTATTTTTAATACTTACAAAACCCTTTTTAGCTACTCAAGAAGCACTTGTGTGGATAATCAGTGCACACCTGGAGTGGCTGAAATGCACCAGTACGTTTTACATGGTCACTTAGTGGAAGAATACTTAGAGAAGTTAATACATTAATTTGGTTATGCTTTAGAATGGGTAATGACAAATAATTTGGCTGCTATGTTCTTTCATTCAGCTGGTGCTGAAACGTTCTATTCTACAGTATGGTTACTAATTCAATTCCTTCTGATATTTGAGCTTAATTTGGAAAAGCATGTTTTGTTAACACTCCCCAAATTGGGTCATTTCAACTAATTAACACAAGAGATTAATGTCTTAGTATTTCTTTTCACATGAAGTTTATCAGAAATTTCAGCCTGTCATCTCAGATTTAACATTGTTATTATTTTTGCCTGTCTCTGTAAAATAAAATACTATGTTCTGTCTTAACTCTCTCAGAAGAAGGTTTGCAAAATACTTGTGACTATATACAAATGTGAACAACTTGCACATAATGTAATGAGTCTTAATCTCCACCTTAGATCAAGGCTTGCCTTCTAAATTCGTACCATTTGTCTTACTGAATTTCTTTCCTCTGATCTTCTTTTGATACTTCTAGGATAGCATGCTATCAGCCTCAAGGAGCAATAGATTCTTGAGTATTCTCTGTTACCTTCAAGAAAATATTACTTCCAATGAAAGTGGGTCATCACTGTCTAATCACTAGCAGTTGGTGAGGAAACCACCTAATCTGTTCATTCACTTACAGCCACCAGCCTAGGATTCCCCACAGGTTCTGAGAATGCCAAGAGAGTGTCAAAAACCAGTGGATTTTCATTTTCTGTTATTCAAATCCTTTCTTTGTCTCTTGATAAAGACGCTGTAAAAGCCTGTCAAAGTGCATGTTTAATTGCATCAGAATTTCCTCTTGTCACATCTTGGCCTTAAGTGCCAAACTAGATTTTAAAATCCACAAATCTTGAATTTTAGATAAGTAATCTTTCAGTTGTAGAACTGGAGATGCTGTCGGCCTTCCTTCCTTTTCATATTCTTTTACCCTTGAAGCTTACACTTCAATTTTAATGGGAAAAAACAATGAAGAGTTTAGATTCCCGAAATGCTTGCCATGGCAAACACAAACAGCAAAAAAAACCCAAAAAACAGAAATGTCACCATTTTACAATATTAAGACTGTTAAAAGAATTAAAAGCAAAATTTTATTAGGGCAGCAGAACCTATGTCAAACTAGAGTAAAACTGATGGCAAATCAGAAATGATGAAGCTTTTGAGAATTTAAATAAGAGTGAGAAGGAAAGCTGACAGGTGCTAAGGAACATTCAGATCAGACAAAGACATCTGCCAGGGACAGCAGCAACACAAAGGTAACTTGGAATCTGCTGGAGGACATGACAAAAAACTTGGAGTTGAAATGGAGGTGGAGCAAGCCAAAATCACAGAAGCAATCTCCATAGAGGAAAAAAAGGGTGATCACCAAAGGGTAATATGGGAATTAAATAAAATTATGCCTATCTATAAAGTGAGGGAAAACTTAAAGGGCTTAAAGCTGTAAAACAGAAACATATATACTAATAGGCTTTCAGTACTGGCAATTCATATAGTGTTTACGTTAGCATTCTAGTTTAGATCAGGGAGAGCTTTTGTTGTTACTTTTTTTAATCAAACCTCTCCACTGTCTACACTTGCTGTGCTTTGATTCACAGCTAGCTGGAGCATGCACTGCAAATTTATCCTGGACAAAAACAAATGGGAAGATTGTCTTCAGAAGAACACCTAAAGCATACCAGACACAAATGGGCATGTGCAAAATCACAGACCCAGAGTAGGACAAGTCTGAAATAAAATAGCATGAAAGGTGTGTAGTATGGACATCAGCCACCACCAAGTGTTTCAGCCTTACAAACCTCCCACCATTGGCCTGCAGGGCTTGTTAAAAGGGATGGAGACTCAGAGTATAGAGATGAAGGAGGTCTGAAAGAGAGGTGATAAAAGTTTGCGGCAATGTTACCTGCCTGCACAGGAAGTAATAAATGATTACACTCAGAAAGACTAACGAAAGCAAATTATTAATATCTTGAAACAATTTATGTGATGTTCTTTGCAACAATTAGTAAATACTGTACACTTAGACTATGAACACTGTGGTTTATCTTAAAACATTTTAAAGAAAACAAGAAGGCAACAACTGCCAGCTCCAGATAAATTTCTCTTGAAGAGACAGCCGGGAACTGTTGCAACATAACGGCAAGATTAATAAAAGTGAACATTTGACTTTTTAATGTCAGACAAAAAAATATTGGCTCAGAGGATCCAAACAGTTTGGTTCTGGTTGTACAGTAGGACATGTCACACCCTTACAAGGAGAAGGGGACTTGGAGGAGATATTAAGGAGCCTGCTGAGGATGTCTGAAAAGATAATTCTGCTCACACATTGCCAGAGAAGACTAAAGCTGACCATCTCACAGAACTAAAAGCAGCAAACAGTCTGCATGCCAACTTCCTTACAAATTCCTGGTTTTCATGTTAAAATGTACAGTGGGTTGATGTAAGGAGAGTGTTCAAACATTCTGTTGACCATGTGTCACAGACTCCTGAAAGGAGAAATCACAGGTGCATGGCAGCATGGGATCTGCACTGGATATATCTGCTCCGGAACCAGCCCAGCTGTTGCTTGGACCTGCTGGCCCTACAGCACACAAGGCAAGAAGCTGCTCTTGACTTATGCTCAGGAAGCCCACAGCTGTTTTAAGGATCAACTCAGCTGGTAAAAACAAAACATGCAAACAAAAAAACCATACCCAAACACTGAAATTTAGCTTTCCTATCAGCAAATTTATAAAAAAAAGAGCATTTTGGGACCTGCTTAAAAAAGAATAGAATTCAGAAAAATTCTGCTCCATTTGATCTTTTCTCCTCCTCTCTGTGTAAACTTCCTGCTTGCTACTAAAATAAAAATACTGATGAGAAAAAACACATGGTTAGACGCACATAAGTTGGCTCCTCTCAAAATTGTGATTAAACCTGGACATGACTTGGGACATAGCGCAAAAAATAATCATTATCTTCATACTTACAGGTGTGTACATGGATTTAGACAATAAAAGAACTACATGCTACAAGTGTAACTAAGGAACTCAAAAATAATCAGATCAAAGAATAAATAAATAGCTTCTTGCCTACTAAGCTTTTCCCCCTTCTCTTTCCTCCATGATTCTTCATTGACGATGATTCTTCACTTCAGTCTGGAGAATGAATGGTACATATTTGCACTATTTGAGAAAGAAACATGTTTTTCCCTTTGGAATTGGTTAAACCAATGTGCAATGGATTACCAATTCTGATACAGAAAATTCAGGTTCAACCTTAACCAAGCTTTCTCCAACTTTCAACTTTAAGAGGTAGGGTTTTCATCTTATACCAGTTCTTCATACTATTGCAAAACATGACTCATCAATGAAACCTGCTTTTAGACCAGCACAGGAGAAATATCCATGGAAGATATGTACACGTTTTAGTTTTAGAGCAAATCAATATAACAAACATACATAAAGGGGTAAAATGTCACTGTTTCAGATTGCGCACAAAACCCCAAATTCCTGTCTTTGTCTTATTTGCTTCTTTACAGCCTCTTTGCATACCTGCTGGGTGTATGGAATATTCCTACTGTTTTTATAAACATCTACTGCTGCTGATACTGAGACAAGATCTGTATTACAGGCTGCTCTGCAACTTCCTGAGATGCTGAACTGTCTTCAGTATAGACGTCACTTATAAGAAAAATCTTACAATCTCTGAAGGCCCATAAGCATTTAGGAATTTCAACTACAAATTTACTGAGGTTCTGTTTTGCAAAAGGGTTAATTTTCCCTACATCTTTTTTTAATGTCAAAATTGCTAGCTGCTTCACTGCTCATATCTGTTTCCCACATGCTGGCTTTGCAGCTATCAACCATGTTCCTTAGACTTTTAGTCTGCGATGTATAATCAGCAGGCAGCCTTCATCAAAGTAGCCAGTGATTTTCTCAACGGATTTTTAGAAGTCCAGAGATTTTTCACTCCTTTCCCCTCTAAAAAAAAAGACAAAAACCCACAATGAAAAACAAAAAAAGAACAAGACCTAACAAAACATGAGTTACTTACCTCTAACCTAGCTACCACAAGTACATTCTGAAAGAAGTCTGTTAGTACTTGAAGTGTCATGTTCAAAAGCGTCATGTTCAAAGTAGCAAGCTTTCTATCGGGATGTTGAGTCTTGAACTAACAATGGATAAAGCTAAAAACTCCCTTTTCCTGGCTTTCTGTGGCTAAGACAGCCTTAAGTCCACCCTAAGTGTCGCAGTGTTGTTTCAAATGCTTAGCACTTGGGGCACAGCTTTGAAGTCCGTTCTTTTTCTTTTTGTACTTATGCGTGTATACCCACAGATACCACTTAAATGTTTTAGACTTCAGCTATCTTACTTTCAGGTTTTATGGAATGTTTAAGCAGACAAACGTACACTGATTTTTAAAATCTGAAGAACTCTATTATACATTCTTATGAGCTCTTCCCACTATCACTGTCAGTAATGCAAGTCTATACATCTGTTTATACCTAAAACCTCTGGACAATCACTAACATGTTTTCTACTGGAAAGGCTGTGTATACATGCAACCACACACTACACATTGGCCTCTGCCCAAAAGTAGAAAGACTTTGTAAATAATTACTCTCTTTCCTCATATTCCATCAACATAAGTAAAAACATCTAGAGCACTGAATTACCTGAGATTATATGGAATTTTTGCTGAATCATGTCTCTCCAGTGTATGCAGACATGGCACACAGAACTATTATCACATATAATGTTTATTAGCATAAGTTCCAATAATCCATTAAATTAAGGGGTTTTTTTGCTTGTTGTTTTTTGTTTTATTGAAATATGATCCTAAGTTTTTGGACATTCAACAGCCCATTCTATAAATTGGATGTAGTTAAACCAGGGAAGAACAATCTCTCTAAAAGTAAAGGTGAACTATTCTAGTACAATTTTTCAGTTTTTTTTTTTTTTTAAATTGCAAATACTGATAACCTGCAACTTTAACCATTTAGAATCTCATGGAGTCTGAAGCCTTTAAGGCTCTGACTGCATTACATAGATCCCTATTTAGCTCTCTCTCTCTCTATATGTGTAATTCTGTTCATACCAAGAACATTTTTAAATACTGTTCCTCTAATGAAAAGGACAAAAAACTGGCTTAGAAAGATAAATTATAATATGGCCTAAATTAACGATAAGATGCTATACTTTATCAAGAAATTTGTGCTACGTCTTGAACTGATTCACTGTACATTGAAGCTTAATCTGAACATGATGTAGGTTGTACAGTAAACACAGACATAAGATATATGCTGGAGCTATATAATTTGAAGTATAGGAGGATAATACTGTTCCTAAATCAGGCCAAAGATTGATCACATCTACACAGCTGAAAGATGAAAAAAAGCTATTTGCTGCAGGCTCCTATTCTTTCAACACGAGAAGAATGAGGGTCAATTTCTTCTGCTTGAATAACAGAGGCTTCTGACTTTCATTAAAATACTGGGTGAAGGTAAGACTAAGAAGCTGGACAGCAGCCAAAGATTTCACCACAAGGATTTATTAAAGATATACAAGCCCCAAATGTAAAAGCACTTCCTGCTCCATATGTAAACAGAATCTTCATATTCTGTCTCAAGAACTTCATCATTTCTTGCCCTCACATCATCATGTAAAAATATTTCAAGACATTTCCAAAAATACATAATCACTTAACACAGCCATCTGCCAGAAAAAAAAAATGAAAAAAGTGTTCATTTAGTGAATGAAAGACTCTGTGTTTCAGTGACTACCACTGTACACTGCAAGTGCTCATTAACCAGTCAGCTGACAATGTTTAATTTTCACCATCGCCCCAAAAACCTTGTTAATGACTTCTGCAGATTACTGGCATGCAGTCAGTCTCAGTTTGCATGAACAGTACTGCATGCAATTACACAGCACAACTAAAACCCAGCAGGCTACAGGCCAAATCTTAGTTCTACTGCAAGGCAAGCTTCTATCACAAATTTCCATTACTAGTAGATGGGATTTTTTTTTTTTTTTACTTCCACATACTGATTTAACCATTACAGATTTGAAGCACTATCAAAATATGCTGCAGAGATTTCATCAAACTTGAAGGAAGGATGAGGAAATCAATGCATCCTACATCCCTGAAAGTCATTTATATTTCTACTTCTGGCAGTCCCTGGCTAACCCAAGTGAGCGTTGCTCATTGTTTTTAATTTAAAAACACAAATGTCTCACCTTCCAGAAATTCTCACAGGGATCCCTATATAAATAAGATGGTCATCTGGCAAGTGCAGCAGGTATGTGGTAACCCGTTCAATCCCTTTCTGCCTTCAGATTAGCTCTTAATACCAAAAGGCTGAGAAAAGCACCACAGGCTACTTTCTTTTGAAGCTGTCTAAGGATCAGCTCCACAATACCTGCTTGACGGGAAAAGCTCCCTCAGCCACTCTAAAAAGAAAAGAAAAAACCTAAACATACTACAACAAGAAGAATGACTATTTTCATTCTCATATTCAAACAAGATCATTAGTAATTGCATCTGCATGCCACGAATGCACTGCCACCAATGAACCTTATGCTCCCATGCAGCATGTGGGCTTGCTCCTTCGTCCCTCTCCCTTGCGTAAATAACTCTCTTGACTCAGAGCTCACATTCCCAAGGACATCTCTTCCCATCATCTGAAAACTAGCAGGTTTTATAAAACTATAAGCAAGGGAAGTAGTGTCAATCAGCAGATTCAAATTATACTTGTTGTCAAGGCAATACAACATTTCTCACCAGCAGTCATGAAGCTTTTGCATAGTACATTCATCTCTCACACAGCACTCCTAGGTCTGCCCTTCAGGGCCCAGAAAGGCTGAGGAAAGGAGCCAGCCATAATTTTGCCGACACGCAGAAGTAGCAAAGCTGAGGGAGGAATGAGCTCTTTATGGAAAAGTTGCGTACAAGGAGAGGAGGGCCTAACTTGCACAGTAACTAAAAGCACCTTGAAGATCCCTCTCAGATGAACTCCCTGATAAACACACCACTGATTTTAAACACTAAATCCCACTCCCGTAACTTTGCCGTGGCCCCAAGAGCACTGTCAGCCTTGCCTGTCCCTGCCCAGCCTCCCCTGGGCTCCCACTACTGTGCCCAGCGCTCAGGACCTCATACCAGCCCCTGTCCCAGCAAGGCCACAGCAGGGCCAATCTCAGGTCCCCTGCCACGCTGCCCTTCTGGAACACCTGGCCCAGGCTCTGCCTGTCCACACCCCCAGGGAAGTGCTCAATGTCTGGGGCTGCCCCACTCCCCAGGGGGCCCACAGGGGTCCCCAGAGCTCCTGGTGCCAGGCAGCGCCCTGCCCTCACCACACACTGACACACCCCAAATGTCCATGCTTTCACAGTCCTCCTAATCAAACAAATAGAGGAATGAGAAATTGGGATATGATGAGGGGGGAAGAGATGGAAAGCTTGCAATTAGACCTCTTACATCTTACAGAGATCTAATATTTCTAAAGCAGACAAAAGACTTAATCAAAAAATCCAGATCCTCTTTATAAGTCAAGCAGAAAAAAAGGACACAAAAAATGACTTGCTTTTCCCACCAAAAAATTCAACTATCACTGACTAATGGATAATCAAACAGCATTTTGTTATTTCATGGAAACTGGCCACCTCTTGAACCATATTTTATTCATTCATTTGAAGAAGTTGTTTCATTGCGCTTAATTTTGCAGTATTAAAATGAAGGTCAAAAAGGACCGTCTCTCGTCAGTTACAAAGTTATTCAACTGAGTTCGCAGCTTTAATTACAGACTGTATACTGCAGTGTAATGTATGGTTAAAATAAGGATGAGTGAGAAAAGCCAAATTAGTATTTGAAATATCAATCTGAAAATAAGATTTCTGTATGCCTTTCTAAGACAATCAATTTCCAAAATCCATTTTTTTTTTTCTTACAGTGACAAATAACCAGTCAGTAGTATATTGCTTTTTAACTGATGGATATAGTAAAACAACGCATAAAAATATTTTCTGTAGACTCACTAAAAGGCTTTTCTCTACGGTTCTTTGGGTTCCCCAATTGATGCTTGCTCTACTTAACCTTTCAAAAAACTAGTCTCGGTCTTCAAAGATCTACTTTGATTAAAAGTTCCTTTCTTTATCCTGCAAAAGTGAAGAAATCAATCAACCATGTCAAAAAAAATTGTTGATCCCTAACGCAAGAACCAACTAAATTACAATGACAAGCCTCCCCCAAGCTCATGCCCTTGCAGGTACATATATACTTAGGTGCCCCAGTTTTACTAACTATTGTAGATGCAACAAAACGTAAAAATTAGCTTTCAATTCAACATACACGTACCTTCTCCCTCATGCCCCACATATTTTAAACACCTGATAACTGTTTCATTTCAGGATGGTTAATCATCCGTGAGTATTTACTTATAGAAACCTACTTTCAAGAGAACATAACTAGGCCATAAAAATTTGCTTTAGGCAGAGACAAGAACGAAACAAAAGTTAATGCTTAATAGTTAGTTAATAGTTTCTATTCATAATAGTAAAAATGTAAGCTGAGTACTCCTAAGTCACTGACATCAGTGAGTCCAGTAAAAATAGCTTTTTACTTTTAAATTAAGTTTTACTTAACAGAGTATAAAGACACCCAACTGCTTTCATATTTATTCTAGGTCTAAGGAGCTTCAGAGGAAAGGTGTTTTCTGAGGAGGAAGGGCTCTTATTACAAAAAGCTCCCTTTTCTGCATCACATAGGCCAGAGTTGCTACTGGAAAGAAAGTCTGTTGTAGGTCATTGTCCTGTATCATTTCAGCTGCACATCAGTGAAATTTCAGAGGAGTGTTTCCAAGCACAGTGCTCTCATCTGCCACTCTTTTCACTAACATCAGCACCTCAGCATCTCAGTGGCTCAGGAGGAGCTAGATACTTCAGCTGGACATTGTCTGAGAAAATATTAACAATGATTTACACAACACTATGTAAATATAGAAGCATTTATCTTTCCTGATGCTAATCTCCTCACCTTCCCCTCACATTTTTCTCTTTATTACTTCATACATGCTGACTTACTGACTCACTACCAACTTATTGACTGCCTAAACCATTGGTTTACCATTTGGTCAGACACAAGTATTTGAGTATGGCTACAAGAACAGTTATCTTTAGACTCGAAGAATTTTTTTGTATTACATTACACAACTAATGGTATATGTACAGAATATTTCTGTAAAGGCATGATTCATCATCTGGTCTGTAATGCTCTTTCTCCATCTACTTCTACCCCAGACTCAAGTCTGTCTATCAAAATTCTGTAAAGAGTTTATTATATTTTAAGAAACAAAGTAACCACCACAATCAAAGCATTTATTTTGTAGAAATAGGTACTTACCTGCTAAGTAACATATGTACAAAACATTAAATAATCCTTAACCATTGCTGTCAAATCCTACTGAGCACGTAATCTATACATAAGTACCAAATCAGTCTTCCTACCCCTCTATTCTCTTTTCTGCCTTCATTTCTTTCTTTCCTTCTTTCTTGTTTTAAACTCCCTTCACTCTCCTTTCTATTTTTACTTTCTTTATCCCCTGGATATTTTCTTTTTTGTCCTTCACCTCAATTGGAACCTCCTGGGAGCAATACAAGTTAAACCATATTTGAATTTAGCTATTCTTGCTGTAGTAATCATATGGATTTAAGGGTACAACCAAATCCTCTTACTCATAAATACAAGAAGAGTAAGGATGGCCTTAGACCAAACCTCCAATCTGACCTCTCCAGAACTTGGAGAAAGTTCAGATGTAACTTTAGAATAGACTTCCCTAAACAGCTCCATATACATAGAAGGAAAATCCATCACATTTTGAGAAAAGAGTGGCATGGGAAAGATATGAAAGTTTGAAAAATATATCAAGAATGAAGAAAAACAAAAAGTGGAGATTGGAGACAAACAGATGAGTGACTTGAAAAATGTATTTTTTTTCTTGATTATTCAGACTCAGTGCCAGCAATGCCAGTAAGACTAGCTCAGCTAAGACATGTGAAAGCAATGTTTCTCAGCTTGGCATAACGTTTTGACAAGTCTTTTAAGTCCTTAAGCCTTAATGAATAAGGAAGCAACAATAAGAATGCAAAGTATATACTGTGTGTGTTTGCTGCCTAATAGAATGTTTTTTTCTACCACGATGTGTTCTGCCTATAACATCCCAAAATGTGGCAGGGTAATCCGATGAACTCACTAATGCCCTTTAACCTAATTATTTGTTATAAAAGACACAGAATCATAGGGGTTGGAAGAGACCTCTAGAGATCATCTAGTCCAATCCTCCCGCTAAAGCAGGTTCCCTAGAGAAGGTTTCACAGGAAAGCATCCAGGCAAGTTTTGAATATCTCAAGAGAAGGAGACTCCACAACCTCTCTGGGCAGCTTGTTCCAGTGCTCTGTCACTAC
>JAOWBO010000056.1:54107943-54123206 GCA_028564985.1 Crax fasciolata
CCATTTTTTCCTCTTGGAGGAATTCAATTTCACACCTTTGCTCCCTACACACTTCCATGTCAGCTGCCCTGGTCCTGTCCCCTCCCAGTTCCCAGCTCCTTATGCCCCCCTAACTGTTTCAATGGCAGAAGAATGTGGAACGGAATACGTCCTTGGCTCTGTTCAACACCGCCAGGATGTTATCACTTTTGTTTCTCTTCTGAGGCCAAAACACAGCTTCATACTAGACACTATGAGAAAAGTAACTTCTGATAGAAACTAAGACATCACCAAAGCAAAGTTTTTCCTCATGTTTGTATGGAACTTCCTGTGTTCCAGTTTCTGCCCATTGCTTCTTGTTCTGTTGCTGGGTACTGTTGAAAAGAGCCTTGCCCCATCCACTCAACTCCCACCTTTTAGATATTTATAAGTATTGTTAAGATCCCCCCTCAGTCTTCTGTTCTCCAGGTGGAACCATCCCAGGTCTCTCAGCCTTTCCTCATAAGGGAGATGCTCCAGGACCCTAATAATCTTTGTGGCCCTCCTCTGGACTCTCTCCAGTAGTTTCCTGTCTCTACTGAATTGGGGAGCCCAGAATCGGACACAGTACTTCAGATCTGGCCTCACCAGGGCAGAGTAGAAGGGGAGGATCACCTCCCTCGACCTGCTGGCCATGCTCCATGTGGTTTAATTTACCTGTGCACATGAATACACCCACATTTCCTGCCCATCATACATATCAATTGAGAAAGAAATAATAAGTCGAACTTTGCCCTCATCTGTTCTCAAAAATTGCACTAACCTCACTTTCATCCTTCAATACTCACACATATAGAAATGATGGGGCTAATTTCTAGCATTTCTAATATAGAAAATTAAATCAAAGAGGGCTTGGGAGCCATGTTTGATAGGAGGGCATAGGAGCTTTTTTAAAAATGAACTCCTGCCAATAAAGTCTTGTCTCTATAAAGAACAGCATTCTTCTGGGCAGCACAAAATTACACAAGTGTTTTAGAACAGTGTAAAATCTCTCATCCATATGGGTATAAAAGTCTGTATAGTGCCAAACATACTCTTTCCTCTTTCCAATTAGCTTTTCATAAATGCATGCACTTTCCTGCTGATGCATAAAACATGTGTTAGACCAAGCAGTGCCAAAAAGTGTTAAACACTGCACAGCTGAAACTTTACAAAATTCTACTGAAGTAAATGGCAGCACACACAATACTTGAGCTGTGTATGCATTTCTAGGTACAGGTGCCTTCAGGATACCCCACTCATAAAGCAAATGGTTTATTAATTTTCCCTTTTAAAAAGGCATACAGGTAGATCTTTGGAGAAAACAAATAGTGTTCTGCCTTTGCTGTTTTACAGTTTACAGGAACAGACCCATCTTTGCACTTCTGTCCAAATGAAAGCTGTATTTTAAAACACTTATTCAGTTTATAATTTGTCTTAACATCATACAATGAAAAAAACTCCTTTTAGCAAACAGAAACAGTTCAAATGGAGTAGCCTTTAAATAATTCCAAAATATAACATTGTATTGATTTCCCCTGCCAAAAATAACAAAAAAATGGCACAAAACATTGTCCTCAAATAAACATATTCTTTCCATCCATCCACCTTATTTCTGAGAGCATAACAGTTCTAAAACTATGGTTAACAACTTCCTCTTCAAAAATTATGTTTCATTTCCGATAACAGATTATAGGTCTATAATGAAACTCAGCAAAAGGTTATTGGATAACACTCAATTTTTAGAACTAGGTAATTTTTTCCAGGTATGTAAGAACACAACCACACAGCGGAAAATATCTGAGGTGTTTTGGAAGTAGAAAAGTCCTACAGTCAGAGAATATTACTTTTTGACACAATGACACTTATCATTGTGATATATTTATAATTACACACACAGACCTTTAAAACAAACTATCTTCATTATGTATCATGTGGCATATCATGCTTAAGTGATTCTTATTTACAGAAACTTCCTCAGCTGTTCAGAGATGAAATGACTTCCCTGTAGTGTAAGGAGCTGTATCTTTTACTCTGGCTCTGTTTGGACCTTGCTTATTTTGTTCAGTTTGTTCAGTCATTCAGTTATAGCCAGCAGTTCTATTCATTTTCTTTAAAAATTTCTTAGGGTGAAGACAAGAAGTCAGACCTTTAGAGTACCACTCAATTGCAGGTAATGAATACTAAGGCTCAGGCCAGAGCCAATTAGAGTCTGCTCTGAAGAGACTGCCATGCATTGCATGACCTTTCCTGTTCTTGGAGATGGAGGAGTTTGTGTCTGATTTGGGAAACTCACTGCCTTGTGATGCAGAGGCAGGAGTCAGGTACAAAAAAATCTCATCCTACCAGCACACGTCCTTCTGCTTCTGGATCCCTTGTAAGTCTTCTTGTGGTGGTCTCCTCAAGTGACTATGTCTCCTCCTACTACGTATTACTAGCTGTGTACTTGCCACATTGCCTGCTCTCCTGAGCACCTGTCGTGCCAATTTATGTATGAAGTTCTAAGGAGAAAGTCCTGCTCCGTTCAACCACAGGCTGCAATGAGAGGCCCAGATTATCCCATATGACTCAAGTGTTTCCTCTAATTTTATTAGGAGATAAGTATGTACACAAATATCCACTGACTGAAAGCCTATGTAACTAATGAGACACACATGTAACAAGTACCAAGGTTATCCCTGTAATTTGTAGTAGGCGTTAAGGAATAACTTATTGTACACTACCATGCATTACCTGTGAACTATTTTTTTTCAAATACTGAATTATAAACAGTTAATGACTGCCCAGTTCTTATTCAAAGTGGTGCATGATCCATGCACTGAGATCTTACCAGAATGCAGCGCATTATAAGTATACTGGTGAGTATTTACATTGGTTTAACACAAAACCAAAAGCAAATGACAAAGCAACAGATCTCCAGGAATCAGTCCCTTCTTCCCCAGCAATAATTTTGTCTCCTGTGTGAATGAATAAACATTGCCTGGGGAAGTGGTCAACACCACAAGCAGCATGTGTATGTGCGTGTAGGAAGGAGCCCTTGCAACAACCTAGTGCAACGTGCACCTCACCAACGTACATGTACAACTGCTAGAGACTGTCACAGGTCTTCAGAGGAAACCCACTGCATTTAGATACGGACTGGCCCATATTTCTCTGATGTTTGCAACATCATGGGATGTCTGAGACTCCACTGGCCACCTCAGGAGTTACTGCAGCTTCTATTTAAGGATCAGAACAGTAGAGCATATGGCTGGAACAACTTCAGTGCTCTGAAGATGAGGCATGGATGACACTTGTAATGGATATTTTGGCTATGACCAATTCACTTCAATTTCCTTTTCAATCTATCACAAATGCAGATTTTGAGCAGCTCTTAACATTCTTCCTAAACAACACAGACAACAAATGCTTCAATTTTTATCCCAGTAGCTAATTACCACATCCATACTCTGTTTATTCTTCATTTCATTTATCATACCCTCTCCTTATCTAGCCTGTCCAAAGTCATAGCACACACCTCTCCAGTTCATACACAATTTACAAGACCTGCAGTGTCTCTCTGTTCTCTTTGTATCTTTTCACCAGTTTCAGTCCTGCACGGGATTAAGTGCAAATGTCTTCCTTCACTTCCAATGTTATTGCCTAACTTGGCCTAGAATTCAGACTTAACCTAACACTGAAAAACCTCCTGTGCCTTCCCTCTACAAAACTGAGATGTGACTCTGAGTGCCTTCCTGCATGTTGAACATTACACTTCAAGTACTTTATTTGACACACATTGGAGAGGCATCACAATTTCAGGAAAAAAGAAATAAAGAAATGTGTGGTGGTTGTATATAACTGTGGTGAATGAGCACTCAAATTTTGTATTTTTAAACTAATTTCAAGAAACTTGGCCTCTCTTTAAAAATACAGGTCACCAGCTCTTTGTAGAAGAGAAAGGAGCAGTTACTTGCTTAGGGCTTTGTACAACATTTACAGTTAGAGATTAGCTAAGTTAAGAAAGGGAGGAAATGCGCCTGTCTAACCACAAAGCTTTATCTGACTGCATACTAAAGCAGTAGCAACATACTGCTATGCTTGAGAGGTCTGTGTTTATGACAGCTCATTGTATTGGGACATGATATATGAATTTCCTAGAAACCTCACAGAAGGAGAACAAATCTTGCTGTAAGCTCTGCTACATGACATCCTAGCATTTTCTTTTGCTCAGTCACCTATGACAGACTCATAGGTATAGTCATTTTCCCTTCTGCATTTCTAACCTACACATCTCTAACACATTAAAAAAGTCAGGAGGGAAAAAACATCCATCCTCTAATGTCTCCTGTGAAGTGTTCTTTGCTATGATAAATAAAACAGAACTTGTAGTATGCTGAAGAGACAAAATTTTATTGGATAGTACAACACTTGCTGCTCATGCATGGGCAAAAAGCTAAATGTTGTAGATTTCCAATAGTTGTCTGCACGTTACTCTGACTAGCTCTTATTTTCTTTTTCTCCATGGATGTTTTATTTATTAGAAATAATCAGCTATTGTTACAATTGGCATATATTTATTTGGCTAAGCCAGGCCATGCCATTCTCAGATGCAGTTGTGAGATTTTTTTTTAACATTTCTTAAGAACTGGTATTAATTAATTTATCCATGTTCAGCTTTTCCACAATATCTTCTAAGAAATTTATGATGAATTTTCGAGTACTGCAGAAAAGTGAGCTTTTGTGACTTTCTGAGAATAAGTACTTCCAGTAAAAACCTCCATCATCTCTGAAGGTCACTCCTAATCAAGTCACAAGCACCAAGATGTGGGACAAAAGGTCCCACCTGACAGGTCAATGGAGATAGAAACCTGAAACATCGAATTCAATTCTCAAGATGCTACTGACTTGAATCCCTCAGTAGCTAGGCAAATAATTTCTCTTCCTCATGCCTTTGTCTTTCTCTCTCTCTTTCTCTGTAATGTAAGAGCAACACACCTTGAGATCTAAGTAAAGAGTATGACATGAGATTCACCATCTGAAACTCCCTAGTATAGGATCACAGACCATAACAAAAACTAGGTATGTTATGATTCATCATCTTACAGATTCTTCTAAGAAATAACTATTTCTACCAAAGACTCCGTGTGTCACTTGCCCCACATGACCAAAAAGATTGAGAATACACATACCCCTAATAAATCGATTTTAGTTACACAGTTTCTTTGTTGAAGGAAAGAACTCATACCACTGCAGTATCACAGTCCAAATATAAAACTGCACAGACCAGTGTAAAGGATGTCTAAATGCTGGTCTTATTTTCAGATTTACTTCACCCTCGTTTCCCCCTCTCCAAGATGACCATGAGACCGGAATTAAAAAAGCAATCAGGTAAGAAAAAGCATCTCAAGGTAGGCCTTGGTTGACTCACCACTGGATTTCTACCCCTCAGAACAGAAAACAAGCAAACAAACAAATAAATGAATCTACCTGCATTTCCAGAATCCCATGGAGAAACACTGACAAACTGTAAGGAGATGTCTTGCACCTTCTCCCCAAGCTGGAAGCAAAGTTTGCATGGGAACAATCATTCCCATGAGGCAAATTCTCAGTAGGATACGTCTCTGGGCTTCCAGAAGGAAACACCAACACAGCATCAGCTTTACTTAATGGCATTGTTTGTCTGTCTGAAAAACAGAGCCTCCTACTATTTTTCAAGTCAAGAGATGTTAACATCATTATGCAGGGGTTTCCAGGTGCTCCAGAAATGAGCAATTACATCTGCTTAATTACCTGAAGACCGTGGCTTTGGTTGATGTGTGTGAATGTTCTTACCACAAAAGAGCATAAGTTAGGAGAAGGAACACCTAAGCTGCATATTTGCATCGTATTACTGATGTCAGTCAGCTCATGGTAGTGCTGACAATTATTTCTGACCATTTCATGCCTTTTTGCAGACTATGCTAAACAGCTAAAACTGATTCACCTTCCAAGGTGACTTGAGATAAAAAATTGAATGACTTAGTACTTTATCCTCTTACAGTTTTCTTGGGATATGTTTAACAGCTCAATGTACTTCCTTACTGGGAGCATTTTAAAAATTCCTAGACTGGTGTTGGTGTCCTTGTCTCAGCTGGGACAGAGTTGATTTTATTCACAGTGTCTGGTATGATGCTATGTTTTGGCTTCAGGAGAAAAACAGTGTTGATACCACACTGATGATTAAGTTGTTTCTGAGCAGTGCTGTACAGAGCCAAGGACATTTCAGTTTTTAAGCTTCTCGTACCATCCTGCCAGTGAGGAAGCTGGAGGGCACAAGGAACTGGGAGGCGACAGCACCAGGATAGCTAACTTAAACTGTCCAAAGGGATATTCCATACCATTTGGCATCATGCTGATCTACAAAACTGAGGAGAGCTGACGAGGGGGAAAGCCGCTGCTTGGGGACTGGCTGGGCATCAATCAGCAGGTGGTGAGCAATTGTTCATCACTTGTTTTATAAATATATATTATACATATATATATTATCATTACTATTATTTCTCTTTTTCTTCTCTGTTCTAGTAATAGTTTTTATCTCAACCTATGAGTTCTACTTCTTTTTTTTCCCAATTCTCTCCCCCATCCCACTGAGGGGAGTGAGTGAGTGAACAGCTGTGTGGTGCTGAGCTGTCTGCCAGGTTAAACCACAACAGTTGGAAAACCTGTTTTCTAAATCTACAGCTTCACAATATTTCCCCAAGGAGACACAGATCACATTTAGTACAATAACCTGGAACTATGTTTAGGTATGAAAGACAAGAGAAAAAAAAGACTTTCATGAAGGAAGTTATTAGGTTACTGTTCGTAAATTATAACAGAGATTGCATGCTTCTCTGACACTTCTGCAGTATCACTCATTGGTTGTGAACAGGGAAGAAAGGAGATCCATGAGTCAGACACATGAAAGATCAAGAAGTGACATAAGCTGAATGGCATTATTAATTCATTTGTTAATACTGAGTTTACAGAAAATTGTTAAAATGTGTAAAAGATGATGAGATACTTCCATTAACTACACCTGTCCTGACCTACACTTTCATTTGAGACATGCATCACTTGGTGCAACGGAGTGGCTTAGTTTGTTTAAGATAACTCAAGCTGCTCTGTAAGAGTTCTGACATCCATTTTTCACAAGGGGATCACACCAGACTCACTACACTCCCCATGGGATTTCAGGAACTGTTGAGGATGGGTGAGTTAAGGTTGCATGCCACAGTTTGCACATCTACAACACAGGGAAATAACTCCTGCACAATCATGAATGGACAGGAGTGTCTGGGATTTCATGCAGAGAAATATGGCCCCTGGGAGACCTACCAAGTCTTCCCTTGATTCCGTACTTGTAACTTCACTAGCCAAAATGGTTACACTTTCATACCAGTAAAACTTCCTTAATGGCTAACCCACCTTCAGCTATCTATGATTTCTTATGGTATACCCAAAAGTGATACCTAGATTTCAGGAGACCATTAATTGCTTTGAAGTTTCGACAGATATCCTGGGTACAGTGAATACCTTATCAGCTTTGTTCTCATTTCCCAGGCTCCTCAAACACAGAGGAGACAGACAGCTCCTCCTTAAAGATATTCACCAAGCTCACAGCTAATGAGACTCTGCCTGTGGCACCACTTCCACAGAGAACTAATCCCACATCTTCAACTGCTTTCACTTCACTCTGAAGTACCTCTGCCAGCTGAGTAAGAACTGCTGTGATTACAAAGAGGCATCTCTTTCACCAGAGAGGCTTCCTCTTTTCCCTGCCCCAAAAGCAATGTGATAGCTGAGAAAGGAATGAACAGGGTGACCTCAACAGCGTAATGACAGCTATCTGCTGTAATATAGCTTTTAGATGCATTTATCTAAAAATCTTTAAGTTGTTATGAGGTAGGAAGACCCCAGACTCCTAAAGCAAAGGCACATTTCACTGCCAACACTGTGGTTACTGGTAGAGGATTCTGTGCACTAATTATTATTCAATCTGATAATTTATTCTTTGATCAGAATAAAAGGATTCCTCTCTGGGTGTAGCTCCTTCTCCCTCAGGCAACTGGCACTGCTGAAGGACATAATTCAATTAAAAATGGATGGGAACTTTAAATGAAAATTAACCGTTCAGAAACAGATACGGATGACACAGAAGGGCAGATACTGCCTCTGAAGCATCACTGGCTGCCATGTGGTAGGAAAATGTGGACAACTTAGAATTATACACCAGATGAGATACTACACTTACATTTGTGGACCGCAGTTCAACCAAATGCTTAAGCACTTGCTTAGATTTCATTAATCTGCTTTGCCGTATGTTTAAATTTATTCTGTACCGGTAGCATTACTAGCCAAAAGGTATACACTTTAATACTTACCACCTTGCGGTATCTGCAACTTCTTATGGTATATATAGAAGTGAAAGATAGATTTTGGGGTGTAGGTAATAAAAAGTGAAAGGGAATTACATTTGTGAAACAGACCCCATTGCCAGGGCTGGAACTAATGCAAAATATTTGCAATTCGTTTGCTGGCCAAAGACCACCATGGCTTATGAGACACATGGTTCAAAATGACTAACATGAATGCCAAGCTTCAAGTTTAGAGAATGGGAAAAACCAACAATAATAATACAGTAGTTGGAAAAACAATGGCTACATAAAGTTTTATGTTGCATTTTTAAAGTTTTAGCTTCATATTTTCTTGGGAATACAGTTGGGAATATGAAATTAACAGTGAGATCCATTTCTAATTGGCCCCCTGCCCCCACTATTCTCTTTTGGAAAGCTGTTGCAGAATCTCATCAAACTAATTATTAAGGAATTTTCTTCTAATTTCTGATGGAAATTTATCCATTACTGGTTTAAACCCATTTGCTCTTGTTCTAGTGTTGGTCTTGCACTTAAGCAGACTGTTTATCTCCCTGGCATTTACTCCTTCAGTATCTGCAGACAGCAATAATTTCTCCTTTCAGCAGATGTTCTGAGAGGCTACACAAGAGACTGAACCAAATCTCCCCTTGCAAGGTAAGGAAAACACAGAGACTGGAGTGGACACAGCTAGTATTTCTGAATATGGCCATGCAGTGTTCTGAATCAGGAAATTCCAGATTCTTCTCAACAGATTCTTGTAGAATAGCTCTAACATCCCTGTTATACATATCTGCATCTCTGCAAGTTTCTCAGAATCACGTAGGTTGGACGGGGTCTTGGGAGATCATTCAGTGCAGCCTTTCAGTCAGGTTTTAGAAACCTCCAGGGCTAGGGATTCTCTGGACATCCTATTCCTTAACTATCTTCGTACTTCATCAACTTCACAGGAGAAAATTTTCTTTATTGCTGTACTGGTTTCATTCTGATGGGCTGCTAAAATCTACCACACTGCTCTCTGACTTCCCCTCCTGGGAAGATGGGGAGAAATGGTGGAAAAGGGCTCAAAGGTTGAGATATGGACAGGGAGAACACTCATCGATTACTGTCATGGGTAAAATAGACTCAGCATAGGGAGATTAATGTAATTTATTGCCTACTACCAACAGATTAGAACAGTAATAAACTAAAAGCAAACTAAAAACACCTTCCCCCATCCATCTTCTACCTCCTCCTCACAAGCAGCACAAGGGAATGGGGGCTGCAGTCTCTGCTGTTCCTTCATGGTCACTCCCTTCCCCTGCGCCAATGTGGGGTCCCTCCCATGGAATGCTGTCCTTCCCCATCAGATCTTGTGCGGGCTTCCCATAGGCTGCAGCTCTTCAAGCTCTGCTCCAACATGGCTCAATACCATGAGGTTTGTCCTTCAGGAGTTGATTAGTCCACCATGGGTCCCCATGGGTGGCAGCTCCCCCAGACCACCTGCTATACAAGATCCCTTCTATTATGAATTGCTCATTCCCATAAAAGGCCACCACCCACCTCTTCTTCCTTGCCTGTGTTTCCCAAAGAGCTGCTATCTGCCTGTTAGAGATTTCCAGTCATATGAGCTATCCCACCACTTCTCAGTTTTTCCAATGATTTCACAGCTCTGTGTCCACACATGGAACTCTAGCTCCTTCTATTTAGTTCCTAGGCTGCATGCATTTGTGTACAGGCACTTGAGAGGGGTTCCCTTTCATCTTGTTACATCTTTCCTGAGGACTTTCTCACTTCATTCCTCTGTCCCTTGTACTTATCTCTTCCCTCCTAACCTCTACTCCTCACTTAACTGTAAGTTGTCATCACCATGCCCACATAAAGCCCAGTTTAAAATCCTTCTCATCAGACTGGCCAGCATCTTGGCAAAGACGTTCTTCTCTCGGTGTTAAATGGATGTTATCTCCATCTAGCAGTCCTCATGCCTCAGAGGAGCCCGTGACTATAAAAGCCAAGGCAATGCTTGTTATGCCAGCCCCATAGTGAGCTGTTAACTCACAAGATAAGTGTCTGCATCTACCTCAGCATTTCCCCCTCATCCAAAGGAAACTGAGGTACATCTCTGTATTTTTCCCCAGAGCTCTGTAATCAATGTTGTTTACTTCAGATTTCCCTTGGCAGTGCCACTTGTGTCCACATACATGAGTAGCGAGGAGCAACAGTATGAGGGCCAGATGAAATTTAGCAGTCTCTCTGCTAAATCCTGGATGCAGGCCCTTGCCAAGCAACACAATTCCCATGGAAGCATGTCTGGTCAGCAGAGATGGGTGCCTCTGTCTCCTGCAGAAAGGTATCTCCAATCACTCTCGCCTGCGGCTTCCTCTTGCTGGTAATCACAGAACCACAGAATCATCTAGGTCAGAAAAGACCTTCAAGATCATTCAGTCCAACCACCAGCATAACCTACTGAGTTCCACCACTAACACATGTCCCTCTTAGTGCCATGTCCACACCACTCTTAAATACCTCCAGAGATGAGGATTCCACCACTGCCCTGGGCAGCCTGTTCCAATGCTTGACCACTGCCTCTGTGAATAAATTCTTCCTAATGTCCAGTCTAATCTTCCTCTGGCACAACTTGAGACCATTTCCTCACATCCTATCTAAAGGTGAGATTGTTCTCCCAGAAGGAGCTTGTTGCCTGTCACTGGCAATTAGGGCACTGTACCAATTCTGTAAATTTAGATAGTGTTAGAGTCACAAGCTTCCAGCTTCCTTTTCTTGCCTTCTGTACAAACGCATTCAATCCAAAGATCTCAGTTTTAGGATTAGATCATGATGCCCTGGAGGCCGTTGGGACCAACTGCACTGTTGGCAAGTATTTTGAATTGCACTTGACTTGAGGGTGACAGACACATTACAGTCTTAAAAGACATTGAAGAATGCAATCCCTGATGACTGTCTATTCTTGGGATGTTCTGCTAACAGTAGATAGTTTGTCCTGAAGTAATGTAAATAATTGTTACCAACACAGAGAAAATTCTGACTGCAATGTGTATCACTTCCCACGGCAAAGCTGAACAGTTCTAGCCAAATCTTGTTAATCGTTCTCCCCAAAACCTCAAATATTACTAAATATAAACCTTCTTCACTAATCCTTCTTTTTTAAATTTTTTTAACAATTTTTTAAACAATAAGTGTGAACAATAAGTTTAAATGTTTTTAAACAAAAAGTGTAAATCCATACAGTTGACAACACTGCTGCAACAGATACAGAATTAACAGTCATACTGAACGTGACTGGAAAAGCCTAGGCAAGTTTATAGATAACATATTTTCAAATATAACTGTGAGGGCAGAATATGGACGCTCACTTTCTGCAATTTCAACTACAGCCAGTATTCAGATGTGAGCAGAAAGGAACATTGTGAAGTTTTCTTTCAAAAAGATCCATCAGACCTTCAAGTATGGACAACCATTAAGCAATTAGCATTCTGATTGTTTTGGTTTTGTAGCAGATAATGATTTATCACCTATTATCACTTCAATTTTTACTGTCGTTTACATTCAATCCAGGAACAACAATATTGATTTTGCCTGCCATATTTTTAATGGTATGCAACAAAATATTTTCCAGACATTCATTTTCTTTCCAGATGAGGCTCTGCCTACAGATTACAGACTTCTGATACCTGCTTGTTTCTCTACAGAACTTTCTGTAATGACAAGGAGAAAGTGAAAAAATCACAAAGCCGTAAAATGGCACTGGTGTCATTTTAATTCTTGAAGAGGAAAGCTCTTGCTCCAAAACTTTGGTGCAACTCATCTCAAGCAAGACTATACGATGGCTTGATAGGGATAGTGTCACTTAGTGGGTAGCACAGCACCCTGGGACTTGAGACATTTGGGCTGTATTCTTTCACAACGAAGCTGAACAAAGAGTTACAACTCAGCAAGAATTTAAGTGTGGTATGTAGGCATGTTGCAGTAGACGCCACCTCAGTAGTTTCCTATACTACACGGATGAGGCCACATTGATCACAGTACAGCTGAAGAATCAAGAGAAAATACTGCAAGACTCATGAGGAAGAGATGAAGCCAGTATGACAAAAAGGCATTGATGAACTAATACTTCATAGCAGTAGTAGTACAGAAGAAGATTACATAAATTACGACTGTTGGAAGAAATCCTGGGAGAAAATCCTGGGAGAAACTCCTGGGAGAAAATCCTCCGTGGCTGCTGAAGTTAAACAAGAATGTTTCCCACACAACTAAACCATGACGCACTGAGAAAAGACAATCAATGGGATCCAGGACAAATCCAGGAGGTATGAAAAAGGAAAAAAAAAACAGAAGAGGAAATGCTGTATGATGGCTGATTACTAAAGGGATTGGCTTCTGATCAGGCAAGTCACAGTAAGTGTTAATAATTACCTCTTTAAATTTCTTTCATCCTTTATGTCTCATGGTTTACCTTAAATATCCAAAATGTTATGTTATCCTCTGTAGGGGTCAGGTGGGAGACAAATAGCCTAAACCACAGCAATAGTCAGGAAAAAAAAATCATTCTACATTACCAACCTACGAGATGTTCATACAGAGAAGCATTTGATTTTTTTTTTTTTAATTAAAAAAAAAAGAGAGAGAACCTGGTAAAAAGCTTATCTAAATTATGTACAATGTATTTAAAAAATAAAATTTGGAATCAGTATTAACTTTTAAAATACTAATTTCCTTTGTTGTTGTTGTCAAAAATATATAAATGAAAAGTTTGGAAATTCTTTAGCTTGCCATAAAATCCTGATGTAGGTGTGAAGTTCTGACTGAGAAAAAGAAACACCAAACAAAACTAAAATGAACAAAAACAAGTGTGCACACTCCAGATTTGTCTGTTTGGTTACAGAATAATGATTACATGCACACAGCATGAGAAAAAAAAATTGCTGTGGTCTTCCTCAATTTCCTGCTATCAACAAACAGGAGAAAGTTTTACCAACTTCCCATTGATCTCAGTTAAGCATGAACTCCTACAAATAAGCAAATGTGAAGGACAGTGTTACGTATTTTGATGCTGACCATTGAACACCATAAAACTCATGCAACAGTTGACTTGTTTTATGGTAAAGAAAACAACTACCACTTCTTTGCAGATGAGGAAAAACAAAAAGCATGGGAGCACTGCACAAGGTATAAGGGTAGAGGTGAAGAGAAGGAACAAACACTTCAAAAGAAATACATGGAATTGACAAGTTTGGAAAAAAATCTCAGCTCTGAGAAAATTAGCTTTGTAACAGAAAGCTTTCCTTGGTTTCCATCAAACAACAAAACAGATATTATCATATTAATAAGACTATATTGCAACTGCTAGAGGCAACAACAGAGAGCAGGAACCTCCCCAAAAGAGCTTTACTTAGGTTAAAGATCCTCCTAGATGATTACGCATCAACTGCTGTAGGAATTAAAATTCTAAAGCACTGAAAAACTTCCAGAGCAGAACTACTGAAACTTATCAAATACCAGATATTGATTCAGAAACAAATTGCATGATTCTGTAATTTAGAAACAGCTAAATAGTCTACTTAGTTTCCTGTTCCTCATACCATCTTCTCTGGTAGACAGATGTGAATCTGAAAACAGCTGTGTGATTAACCTATCCTTCCACAGACTATTTTTCGTTTCTTAAGAATTATGAATAGATGAAAAATTCATTTAGTAAAGACAATTATTTTTTGCTTGGCTATGAAAGTTTGCTATTTTCCTTTCTTCCCTGAAAGATGAGTATTTTTTTTTAAGAGGTTACCTTCAATCTGAAAAATTGACTTATAAATTTGTTGCAACCCGTTTGTCTAAGAAGGCTGTAGACAAAAATATTTAAATATTTTGCATGTCTTCATTAGATATTACATATTAGATATCGTCCTCTGCAGACAAATCTATAAAAACATCTACATTTTTCCAAATGCTTCATAAAGCTGATTGCAGACTTCACTTTTAAACGTTAAAGAAACTGCTTGAAAGGATATGATTGTTTCAAACGCAACTTCTGACTTCTAAGATACTATATAATTTTTCTATATTTCATATTACACATTTGCAGATGTTGGAATAGAACTAAACTATGAAGAATTTAGTTGTTAACTGAAAATCCCACTATAGTTTTCCATTTTGAAGGTCCCATTTAGACCAGACCACTACAAAAATGCATGATTAACAACGAATGAATGATTATCTGCACAGTGGTACTTTCTCAAGAAAATATAAAAAGATAGGCTCTAACTCCAACAGTCCTGATATGTTTAAGGACAGAAGCTGAGCTGTAGCAAAATCCTTATGTTTTCTTACAAAGGAAGGAAACCAACGCAGCTAAACTAACATTATAGTAACTTTATAGAAACTGCTAGAAGAAAGCTCAGAAGTTGAAGCTATACCCTTAACTTTCCATTACATTTGACTCTCAAAGCGTGGATATAAAGGAAAACCAAGAACACCACTTCAGAAAAATGCGGCAACAAACTACAGCAGAGTAAGTTGCCAGTCCTGTGTCTTCTCCAGCTTGTGTCTCTTGTAGTGTTCATGTCTAGGAGCAAAACTCTGCACCTGTAAGATGGGCAAGGTAACACTCTCTGGCACTCAAGCCAATGAGCATAGCAATGCTCATATCACAGAATCACAGAATTGCAGGGGTTGGAAGGGACCTCGAGAGATCATTGAGTCCAACCCCCTGCCAAAGTACGCTCCCTACAGCAGGTTGCACAGGTAGGCATCCAGATAGGTCTTGAATATCTACAGAGAAGGAGACTCCACAACCTCCCTGGGCAGCCTGTTCCAGTGCTCTGTCACCCGCACTGTGAAGAAGTTCTTCTGCATGTTGGTGCGGAACTTCCTGTGCTCCAGCTTAAGGCCATTGCCCCT
>JAOWBO010000056.1:54123306-54135227 GCA_028564985.1 Crax fasciolata
AACTTGCTGAGGGTGCACTCAATCCCATCATCAATGTCATTGATGAAGATATTGAAGAGAACTGGTCCCAAGACAGATCCCTGGGGGACACTGCTTGCTACTGGCCTCCACCTGGACATAGTGCCATTCACCAAGAATGGCATAAGTTCTTACACATATCTGTGTGGAACTTTCTATGCTCCAGTTCGTGGCCATTTCCCCCTGTCCTGTCCCCACACACCACTGAAAAGAAGCTGGCCGTGTCCTTTTGCCTCTCACGCTTTAGATATTTGTAGACATTAATAAGATCCCCTCTCAGTCTCCTTTTCTCAAGGCTGAACAGATCCAGTTTACCCAGCCTTTCCTCATAAGGGAGATGCTCCATGCCCTTTATCATCTTTGTGGCCCTCCACTGGACTCTTTCAAGGGGATTCCTATCTTTTTTATACTGGAGAGCCCAGAATTGGATACAGTACTCCAGGTGAGGTCCGACCAGGGCAAAGTAGAGGGGTAGGATCACCTCCCTTGACTTGCTGGCGATGCTCTTTTTAATGGACCCCACGATACCACAGGCCTTCTTGGCCGCCAGGGCACACTGTTGGCTCACGTTGTCCACCAGGACAATGTGCACATGGCTGCTCTCTCTTGCCCCCAAAACGAGGTGGTACTGTCCCAAAAGCTTCATATGCAGTTAGTAAGCTGTGCTAACCCTAGGCTGTGACCAGGTACTGTCTGCAAGAATGATAGCTGGCTCCTACTAACACTATGCTTGGGACTCTGCTAATTAATTAGCTGCACAGCCTAGTGTATGTCAATATTTACATTCCTTAGAGGCCTTACTAATAGTGTTGTTACTACTACAGTAATACTGTGCTCCACTTCAGTGCATAGCTGAGAACACAATGGTGTTTGGTAAAAAAAAAAAAAAAAACAAATCTCATAGTATTCATTCAGAGAAGGACATGGGTTTTATCCAATTTACAAACTTGGAGACTGTGAGATCAAAAGACCGTACAATTGATTTCTCCTCAATGCTACGACAACAAAGAATAGCCAAGACAGTAAGGAAGTTAAAGACATAAGAATACGGAATGAGTCTTCCAATTCTTACTGTTCATATTTAGCTGCTGGACTACTAAGTATAATGTTAAGTTATCCATCATTTCTCACAGGGAAGGAAGACATGCACTCACAAGAAAAACTGTGTCTGAGAAAAAAGGTTATCAAAGTATTCATATACTCTTTCAAAAGAGTTAGATGATTGTCAAAAGTATGCTGCTGTAACACATTTTCATGTGTATGTAGCAGTTCCTCTCCCCTACATCCCAGTGCAGGAATCCTGCATGGGGAACACTGAACTGCTCAGTATAATGTAAAAGACAGGCCTCATTAACTCTTGGACATCTTCTCATTTCTTGGTCATAAATCCTATTACCTTGTATTACAAACTGCCATAAAACTCACAGATAAAAGATAATTTATGCTCAGTGTACAGAAGCTAATGTTTCTGTACTCCTGAGAAGCACATTACCAGAAAATGAGAAAGTATGTATGTGAAACCTTAAGCCATTCATATTGAGCATGGCTGGCATGATAACATGACTGTAAGGGCGTAATGCTCTTCAGATGGTATATTCTAATGGTAATTGATATTACCAAAATTTGAAGCATAAAATGTATGGACTGTTATATAAAATATCTGCTCATAGAGAGTGATTTCTCCTTATCAAGAATTCAGGCTTTCCCCTTACCTACACTATAAAAAGAAAGAAGGTGACTATGCAGTACAGAGATACTCTCCCCTTCGCCCCTCTCCCCGCTTTTTATTCTTTTCAGAATTTCAATGATCACATTAAAACATGCTCCAAAGCAAGCATAATCTCCTGGAATTCTTACACATTCTGCTTATTTCTGATTCCCATCCTAAAAAGTGGTATATGGCACACAGATACTAACAACTCTTGGAGGTGGCAAAATCAAAGGTAGCAGAATCTCTTATTTACTTTTTCTCTGAAACAATTTACAGTCTTCTCCTTTGGCAGTGATATTAGCTATGCTGGTTATCTGCTCAAAAGAATATTTGCTTTAGTGAAGACTGAGCAAAAGATGCAGTAATTGTAGGCTGTTTGTCATTACCTTTTCTGTCCCATTCAGAAGTGAGAAAATCTTTCTGTCGTACAACTTCTGCAGTTATAGACTATGTTCTTATTGCTTGGATCATTTCCTAGTTAAATCTCACTTTAAGCCTGCTTTTTTTTTTTACGTATATCTTTCTTTTTACTTGTTTAGTAAAATGACCTATTGTGGAATTCATTTAACTATGTATCTACAGTGTCTACCTAGATCTCAGCCCATCAACCAGATTCTATACAGTGCCAATGGATACAGACATTTACGGGGTATATAATTCTTCGCATCTTTTTTTTCTTCTCCATTTCTTGACAGTTCATACTTACAGGTCAGAAATGAATATAAAAGAGTGTTCTTCCTTGTAGCCTTCTTCACTTTTCATGCCAAAAAGTTTTTCCCAATAGGTTTCAAAAGCTTGCACTGTCTATCTATTTCCCAAGAGATACCTAAGTACATAAAAAGCCAGTTACTCCTACACTCAGTATTTGGATAATTTTATTGGCTAATGAAAAAAGACTCTGCAGATCTGCTTCTCCTTGGTTGGTAGACTGCAGAGGATTCCAAGTCAGGCATTGTCATTGCTGTGTTTCTCTATCATCCTGAAGACTTCTAGTAAGTCTGCAACTATGTTTCCTACAACACTGTGCACTTTTACAGGTGTGTTAAATACTGATGTATTTCTTTTGCTATGCTCCTTTATATCAACATTCCAATAATGTGAAATAACTCTCTTTCAAAGCAATGACTCAATAATTTTTGTAACGTACTTAGATATACATTCAGATAGATAGCTATACTGAGTCTTCCTCTTAGTTTCTGCATTAGCAGCTAATAATTTGGTGGCTTGACTTGCTATTTCCCTTTGCACACTTCCTAGGGCTGTTATAGGATTATCACTTTCACAGATATATCCAAATAGTTTAGCCTCTGCCTAGGCTAAACATGATACAGAACCAATACTAATCTCCTGCCATAGTGAGCAGAGGGCTAATGTTATTTCAAAACAAAAATAAAGTTAACTTTTGCTCAAATATCTTATCCAAGGAATCCAATAAAGATCAGATTCTTCTTCTCCAAGAGAGAAGGATTTCAGATTGACTTTTTACAGAAAAAGCAAAATGCTCTTAACTTCACCATTTGCATTAGCATTTGAATCTCAAAATCTTGCTTCGTTTGTTGCACAGTTTCCAGACTTGCATTTCAAAAAGTCAGTTGGTCTCCGACTGTGTTCATCTCCTTCCTACCTTGATTTCAAATTACAAAGGTGAGAGGGGAAAAAGAGAGAATGCTAGGATAGTGGCTGTTTACAAAAGAAAAATATCATGCTGAACTTCAGAGGAAAAAGGAGTACTTCCTAGCTGAGGTTCCTCGTTTGTCTCTGTGTATAAACTACTCACTTGATTTTTATCTAAACTATAAAGGATTAACACTGTTATCTGGATGTATCATGACAGTTGACTGAAGATGCTGACAGCACTAAGTCTAAACCAACAGTGAAAAGCAACTTTAAGTCACCAGTAAGGTTGTCTAAAAGGCCACTCTCCTATATTTACACTTTATTTTTGAACACTAGAATCAGCTTGAAGTTACAGGTGTCAGTTACTGCAGTTAATACAGATTGACAGCTAGGAATGATAAAAACAGAATATGAAGTTTTCCAGAAAACCCAAACAGTTAGTAATCTCTGATTTCTATTTAAATGCACAGGTCATTAATCTTTTCAAGTTGCAAAGGTGTTAACCGTTCATTGAAGACTCCTCTGAAAGCAGCCTTATGCATGACATTTCAAAGCCACTTATGGAAAAGATAAAATAAAAGAATTAAAAGTCCAAGTAAGAATTCCAGTCCAGGTAAGTATTTTCTAAGCTAAATTTGGAATTCTCCAAAACTCCCCTAAAATTAATTTACTGTGGTCAGTGAAATGCTGCACCCACAGACCAGCCACAAGTGAGTTACTCCTCACTGTCACAGATTTTAACCAGCTATTCTTCAGCCCCTTTTTCCACACATTCTGCTGCCTCTAGCCACTTAGCTGTGCAACTAACAATCACAGTCATTCCTCATCATACTGGCAAATGAGCTCCTGTGCCTACACTCTTTCCTGCAGACACAGTGCCTCAAAGTTGTTAGTACAGCATCTGCCCCTGCAGATTTAAATCCATAATCTCATACCTTATTAATGCTTTTCTCAAATTACAATGAAGCACATGTGGTGCAGGGTTTTGTCAAATTTACCTGTGAATGTTATTTATTGTAATGAAAGAAGCTTTCTAAGATGAAATGGAAAAGTTAGTTAAGCTTCTAGAAACCTTGACATCAGGAAAAGATATTTTCAAGCAAATCAATTGCTGTTAGAGAAGACTTTGATGCTTAGATTTGCCTTTCATTTAAATCTTAGAAGCAGAAGCCTCACAAGATCTTTCATGTGCATTGCTTCGTTAATCAATAAATGGAATAAGACCTGAAAACCTCAAAAAATAATACATCTTAAATAATTTCCCTTGCTGATCCTAGCAGGATTCCCATCATAATGAGCTGCACCGCAAAGACCACCCAAGAACTCCGCCTGACACATTTGTCAGGAATTCCCTTGTATCATCTTACGGCTGTTGTTTCTCATACTGCAGGCATCCTTCTACTCAACATGCAAAAGTCTACGTGTTAAATTTAAGCTTACTGGAATCTAATTAAAAAGTTTAAAGACTTTTTCTCATTTATAATCAAAATCCCAGAATTACTCAAATTTAGCTTTCATATCTCCTTGATTTCTACATTTCTCATCTTTTAAACAAATCTATCCTGAACAAATTAAAAACAATCTTTTTCAAGGCAAGAATGCAGAGCATGCAATTTGCTGTCCACTTCCCTGCAATATATTTTCCATTTAGGTTCTGTCTCTACAGATTACAACTAAGAAAATGAGCAATTAATGGTGGCAGATCTACAGGGTCAAGATGGGAGGTCAGGTGTATTATGAAGGAACTGTTCACAGCACTTACAGGTTGAAGCAGGTAAATCAGCGAGCACTCCTGTATAACTATCACTGGAAAAGGAGTGATATTTGTTGCATGAAAAAGCGTTTCCACTGATGCCATTGTTTGGTCAAAGCGTCCTCCAAGTCCACCCAAAGTCACAATCATATCAATCTAAAAGATAAAACAAAAACAGTCACCAGGAGAACTGTCATCAAGATACTTTCACATGTGATCTCTAGACCCTGAAAATCAAAAAGAGAATCACTTTGTGGAAAAAAACACAGTAAAAAAAACCCAAAAAACGTAACTACTGACTATACAAAAGAAAACTCAAATACAGACATTTCCTTTCAGTACCAGTAAATATCATTATGTGATTCTTGAAGTCGAGTATTCAAGCTCCGAAAATTCATGGCCAACATGTGGTACTCTAACGAAGGACCTGATTGCTTTGCCTAACACGCACACCAGTGTTTGCAGGCACCTATCTGGTTGCCTTGACGACATAGAGCCCATGGTACATCACTCCACACCTAAGTCCCTCAGGTAAGGGTGGTATATCTGAGCCTTAGGGTCTTTCATCCCCAGATCCTACCATCGCTTCAGCATCATCCTCATAGTTTACAGAGAAAATAAGTTCAGGTTTGGTCCACTGCATGCCATTCTTGCGTCCTATACAGAGCATTTTAGCATACAAACTCGCTCACAGGCTGGCTCTCCTCAAGACTAAACACACTACTGCTTTTAAGTGGGAGATTGCACCCTGGGTGACTGCCACATCTCCCAGCTGCTGGTGCTGGGGACAGGGGCACTCCTCGCTTGAGCCCCAGGCCATGGAGTCAGATGGCTGCTGCTCTTATTCTTGGGTCTCACACACTCCATGAAGGCTCTGCACACTCTTTATTTCCTATAAGCAGAAATGGAGTATTTAAACGCCTTTGTTAAGAGCTTTCAGGTCTTCAGATAAAAGGTTACTCAGTGCAAAGTAATATAATACCTCTATAATGAGGATTAAGGATGCCCCATCCCTGGAGCTGTTCAAGGCCAGGTTGGATGGGGTCCTGGGCAATCTGATCTAGTACCAGATCTGGAGGTTGGTGGCCCTGCCTGTGGCCGAGGGGTTGGAACTTGACCATCCTTGGGGTCCCTTCCAACCCAAGCCATTCTATGATTCTATGATTAGTTACGTTCAGTAACTGTAATTTAAAAAGCAACCACTGAAAAAGTCGAATGCAGAGCCCTAACACAATGCAGCTCTAAAGCTTTTCGAAACTGCACTGACAATGATCATCTGGTGAAATTTCCAGCTTAATAGGACCTAAGTCTATGGCCACTGTGATTACATGAAGCTCAACCCAGGAGTCACATACTGGTGCACTGTGTATCTAGAATGATGCATTAATAACAACAGCTTCTAAATTTTTATTACCAGGGCTTTATGGTTCTGTTGAATATTGGTTTGCAAGAAAATTAAGCTCTTCTCCATTTGGTGAAGTAGTACATGATCTTTCTCATCACCACCAGGAAAACACTAGTAAAGCCAGACTGGATCTATATAACGTGTTATATTCACTGTAAACATTTTAAAAAATTAACTCCTATACTGCAGAGGGCCCATATTTTCTGTATGGATTACAGAATGGTAGGAAGCCAGCCCTTAAATAGGAGACAAAACAGCAAAAAGTAGAAAGCGCATGTCCCCAGCTAAGCCACAATATATTTCCCTTTTCATTGATTCCACTGCAGAAACAAACTGCTTTTGTTTGGCTGCTGATGACTGTGATTAAAAAGAAGTGGATAAATTCTCCAAAAATAATACCAGAAAGACCCACCACCACCTTTTCCCTACCAGTCAAAAATGCCCGTCTACCCTAATGGAAGCCACAAGAAAAATCTGCTACATTAAGCTGGAACCACAGTGAAGTGAAAAGGGCTTTACAAAGGATGAGTAATTCACATTTATAATGTTTTTCTTGTGAGTTATGTGACTGGAGCTTATACATTAGCCTAGTTGATCCACTCTTCAAAAAGCTGAGCAACTATTGTATAGTTTCCTGGTATACATTTCTCACCAAACAAGCCGAAATAAGACAGATAAGCCAAAACTTATCTGTTTTGGCTCTGATTTTCTACAATTTACTGCAAAGAATGAAGGATACGCGGAGTTCACACTGGCTGTTAATTAAAATGATGCAATAACATTCTGAATGTGTCTTCTTTGCCTTGTAAAATTGCCCGAATGTCAGACAAGTTCTGCTGTGCTATTCTCAGCTATGTACTTACCACAAAGTACAGAACCTATCTGAAGCAACGAAGTTTTCACTGACTGAGTCTTCTTGCATTATTGCTAGAGTACTGCAAGTTTAAGAGAAACATCACCAAAAAGTACTTCTGCATTGTGAAGTGCAACAGAAGCGATGCAGAAATCCTACTTGCAATTGCGCACTGATCTTGAGGACTGGTGCCCAAGAAGTAAGAAAATTGAATCAATGTAGTACGGAGGAGATCTGTTGAAAAAGAACCACAGAATCATAGAAGGGCTTTGGTTGGAAGGAATCATCTAGTTCCAACCCCCTGCTGTGGATAGGGTTGCCACCCACTAGCAGGCTGCCCAGTGCCCCACTTAACCGAGCCTTTAATGCGGGTAGGGCATCCACAGCTTCCCTGGGCAGCCTGTTCCAGTGCCTCACCACCCTCTAAGTAAAAAATTTCCTCCTAACATCTAATCTAAATTTCCCCTCTTTTAGTTTAAAACCATTCCCCTTTCTCCTATCATTATAAGGACATATAAAAAGTCGGCCTCCCTCCTCTTCATAAGCTCCCTTCGAGTACTGGAAGGCCACAATGAGGTCTCCCTGCAAAACAGAGCTTTGGGGTTGTGGCGACTTGGGAGAAGAGTAAAAAATATACCCAAAAAGGAAATTTGACTATTATTTCGGGTTTGCATGAATCTGTGAAAATGAAAAACAAAAGTCTGCCACAGATACGGAAACAAAATCAGCTGGACTATCCCAGGAATGGGGAGAGAAAAAAGCTGAATTCTGCACTTGAGTGGCAGTAGACAGTCCTGCCTTTCACTGCAGAGTTCTGGCAGCAGTGATAGCCATCCAAACATTGTTGGACTTAAAGCCTCCGCTGGAAGGTTTAGGATAAACACTTTGCTTATTTAACAAACACGAAGAGACTTAGTCCAGCAAAACCTCAACATATTTTTCATCCTAGAGCTATCGCCTCCATTCAAAAAAAAAAAAAAAAAAAAAAAACAAGAACGAAACAACCAGCTCCTTCCCTGCAATCTCCGCTTCTTTCACTTCTTCACCAAGCACTTAGGAAAATGGATGGGCCATGAATGCACACACATGACTCTTGGTCATCCCAGAATATAAGACAAAGAATGTGAAAATCAAAGCACAGGACATTTATAGATTCACTCACTGCAGAGGAGAGGCCATTCATTTTTCTACTATGATTTCCTGTATAACACAGGCTACAGAATTACACCCAGCTACTGCTAATCAGCCCAGCAGGTTGCACTTGACTAACACACTGCACTTCAATTGAAATGTCCATGCTTCAATTAAATGTCCTGTCACTATTCCCTTTACCCAATTTGTTTTCACACAGTGCTATTCATTTCCCGAGAAAAGGATATAAAAACCTAAATAACTACAAAGAATAGTTTAGATCATAGCTATCACAGTGCAAAGGGGACTGTATTCTCTTAGACTATCTAAAGCCTGACTTAAATGCCTTGCACAGCATTTTTAAGTGCTATCAAGCTTTAATTCAGAATGAATTGAAGTTCTAAGGGCGAGATTCAGACATCTTTAAATGAGAGTTACACATTAGCATCTCTTGAAATGGCTTTAGGAGTTGCAGCAGGGCTGTTAAAGGAAAAAGGAAGCATAAAGAAAGACTTCATACACTGCAATTCAGGGACTTTTTTCCTTCTTCTCCCCTAGGGTATAATTTAATGCAAGCTGTAACCTCTGGGAGCTCAGGCTGCCACAAGGTCAAGGTGAGGCTGCTCAGCTCCCTGCTTCCACTGCCACAGAGACCACAGAAATGCACAATTTGCTGTAAACTGTCTGCAGGCTTGCTAAACACTTTTTCCATGAAAATAGGTCCAGCAGACATCTCTCTTCCTGGCACAGATGGATTGAATACAGAGCAGACTTTCTTTATAAAAGTGATGGATACGTTATTTAACAAAAAGAATGAAAAAACGGAAGAAGGTGGGAACTACCTAAAGTAGGTGAAAAGAGCTTCATATCCAGCTTTGTAATGCAAGTATCACCATGGCATCTAGGAGCAAAGTCAAACGCTCAAATTGACAGCAGAGGATGCCCACTCTTTTCAAAGCTGTGCTCCTTATTTCTGATAAGAAATTCTATCCACAGGGTACAGTGAGGACTCTGGACAGACACCACAAAGGACCTTCTTCCACACAACCTTGGTTTCAGGCAGATGATTTTCAAGCAAACATGCCTGAGTCTCAGGGGAGCGGGCGCCTGAAAGGGAACCATTTCCTGACAGCAACTGGCTGCACTGGAACAAACAGCGAGAAACAGCCCTAAAGGAAAGAAGGAAGGCAAGAACAACCGAGATGTTGTAAAAGTTCTGGAGACATAAACAAACCTTCCTCTCTCTGAGACTATGGAGGTTGTCTACTGCTAGAACCCAAGATATTTCTATGTCAATAGAGACCAGATATTGCATGTGATTGGAACACTGCTTCTTCTTCTCACCTCCTCACTTCATTGGTATCTTGTCAGCCTTCACAATCTTCATTTCCTACCGTACAAAATGTTATTGCTTTAATATAAAACATTGGAGGAAGACAACAGAGAGAAAAATTATTGTAGCAACAGGCATATACTGAAGGATAGTTTATGCTGAAAAGTAAACAACTAAGTAATGGTGTGAATACTGTATTTATTATTCCTTTTTCACTTTGACAATATCGATTTTAATCAGTTTAGAAGAGAAGCATTTTTTCCTAAGACAATTTTGATGACTCAGGACGTGGTTCGAAAATCCAAGTGTATCCTTTCTGGTCTGTGCATCGGCTTTAGTACTGAAGACTTTAAAACACAGCAAGCATTTTTCTTGATAACAAATGAGCCAGAGCAGATTTCAGCTCATTCTCCCACACCTCTATTAGGCCTTTTGTGCTGGCCAGAGCACAGTAATTCATTTTTGTTTTTTAATATCAGCCACAAAATTGCAATGCAAATTTAATGAATGATTAAAATCTCACAACAAATACAGAATATATAACAAGATATGGATGGTTTTAGTTTATTATATTGGCTTTCTAATTCAGTGTTTCACATGAAAAGCATGGCATTCATTTCCTACAGGAATGACATATGCAGTCTCATAGCAGCATCTGCACCACTTCGCTCAGGAGGGATCCTCTTCTCTCTAGTAGGAATTTGCTTGTTGCTTTGGCCATCTTACTCCTCAGGGAACAAGAGCTGTCAGCCGGAGCCTGTCATCTTGTCTGTGTGCCTGAGATGATAGCGTTCAATCAGCTTCACTGTCACCTCAATAATTTCACATATCTTCACGTGATATTACTCTAGGTCAATTGTCAGCTTCTTCACAAAGCATTTCCTTCTTACATTCATTTTCTTGTATTTTTAACCTGAGTGCTTTCTGTATTTTGTAACCCTTTCTATATCAAGTAGGAGGTTAATTCTTTCTTCTAATGACAATAAACATGCAGATTGCATTTGCTTAAAGCAAGCGACACATAACTGTGAGATGGAACAGGGAAAGGTAATCTTGAAATGGTCACATATTTGAGTAGCAGGAAGTATTTTGATCTTAGCTCTACTATTGCCTTGTATTTACCTCTCTGTCCCAAATTACTTTCATTTCATGAAAAGTTTCAGTTCATTTCATGATGATGATATTTCATTTCATGATTTCATTTCAGTGCTTTGGCTTCGCTGTCTCCTAGAGGTAAACACTACATTTGTGGGTGCATTTAACACCATCTGGCATAAATTTTGTAGAATATAAACCTCCTAACTATTGGTTTTAGGTTTCTGAAAGTAATAATAATAATCTACAAAATTCACGTGAATTGGGCCTCAGGCAACCTGAATTCGGCTGCTAGCTCTTGTGCTCTTATTCCTGAGTGACTGTGATCAAGAAGTACTCCATCTGCCCCAGGGACAAACAGCTCTACAATTCGTGCTGTGAACAAGATCGGGGTCACTGGAATTCCTTACTACATTAAACTTTCTGGGTGAAGGGCTTGTTTCTACTCCACACCCTTCCATGTTGTTGTAAGCAGGCAAAAGTGCAATAATACCCCCAGAGCAACCTGTTGACTGAGGCTTTGGAGGAGAATATGCTCTGTTTTTGACCCCGATGCATTTATTGAGTGCACCAAGAAGGATTCCAGGACCATCAACCATGTGTCTTCTGCAAACATTAGACACTCTTCTTTCAAAACAGTAAGGAAAGACACTCACAAATACAAAGCTATCCTGATTTAGTACCTTACTGCTCCTACAGCTGAATCACTGTGACACTGTGCATACTGCTGTGTCACCCCCATGGAAAATCACAGAATCACAGAATCACAGAATTGCAGGGGTTGGAAGGGACCTCTAGAGATCATCGAGTCCAACCCTCCTGCCACAGCAGGTTCCCTACAGCAGGTTGCACAGGTAGGTGTCCAGGCGGGTCTTGAATATCTCCGGGGAAGGAGACTCCACAACCTCCCTGGGCAGCCTGTTCCAGCGCTCCGTCACCCGCACTGTGAAGAAGTTCTTCCGCATGTTGGTGCGGAACTTCCTGTGCTCCAGCTTAAGGCCATTG
>JAOWBO010000056.1:54154356-54190669 GCA_028564985.1 Crax fasciolata
TCCCTCATGCAGCCAGGGTTTAATGAAAGGACACCATCGTAATTGTAAGTTAGGCAATAATGCTTGTAGTTTTATAGCTATCTGCTGAACTTAATAACATTAACCTTTGGTAAGAAAGTTAAAAAGCCAGGCACAAGTAACATTAGGAAAGGTTAGAAAAATCAATACCACATAGTGAGAAAGAAAACAATAGATTGCATCTGATGATGATATAACTTTGCTGAATGATAGGCTGAGGCACACAATATTAGACCTTGGCTGTTTTGTCTCATTATAGCAGTTATAGGAGGCCCATTGCTAAAGGAGGGGGAGTGTGCCAGACACACATAATAGGATTATTGAACCCTGTATTTCAGACAGACACTAAAACCAGACAGGCCCTGAAATGTCAATCTGAACATCTCAGTCCTTCTCCCATTTTTAGAAATATGATGCATCACAGCATGTTGTGCATTGGAAGACAGCAGTATGTTGATGTCTGTTCCCACATGCTCTTATTGATATCTTATTAAAAGAAAGTCATGTTTGTTCTTCTTTGTAATCCTTATAAGCATGAAAATATAATTAGGTTAGAACATATAAGATGTCCTCATTTGCGCTCTACTTCCAAGACCCTCTGAGGTGAGCCATTCAAGCACAGCATTTGAAGCCTGTGTCTGACTTTGAGCAGCACTAGTGCACCAGTGGCGTCCAGTATGGTCTTTTGCTGACTGCTGCTGAACCAAGGATCAGCTTCGACATTATCAATCTCAACAGATGCACTTATGCATAGTGTTAATGGCAGATAGATGACACTCGTAGATCCTGAAGTTGAAAAGTGAGAGATGAGACAGCTTACAGGGTCTCCCAAAACCACAGCACAAAAAGGTAAAGTTTAAGGAAGCTGCATAAGTTAAATGGTATTTCTAAACACTCTCCCTAAGCCTCACCTGTCTTCTCACCTGACAAAACAGTAATGCACCCAGTCAGTCTCAACATCTCACAGACCAACTGGGTAACAGCTAAAGAATTCACAAAACAATTTCTGTTGTAAGGGACTATTAGAAGCCGTCTGGTCCAACCTTCTGCTCATAGTACCTTAGATCAGCTCACATTACTCAATGCCCTTTTTCCAGTCCATGCTGAGCATCTCCAAGGATGGAAATTCCGTAACTTCTCTGGGCAACCTGTTCTGCTGCTTGACCACTCCCTGCAGTGAACAATTATTTCCCAGTGTCAGACTGGGATTTCCTGTGTTGCAGCTTGTGCTTGTTGCTTCTTTTCCTATTCCCATTTACCTTTAAGAAGAGCCTACTTCCGTCTCCTCTCTGCCCTCTCAACAGGAAGGAGAACACAGTACTATGTCCACCTTCTCTTCTGGAGACTGAATGAACCAGTCTTCCAGCTTTTTCACATGCTTCATGTGCATGAGACTAATACATATTCCCTTGACTTGCACCATATGGCTATGCAGTATTTCCACCTTGGAGAACCTGAAGGGGTCAATTAACAGCAAAGAGGCAGAACAGTTCCTGTTCTTTTTAATGCAAATTCCTGGCCACAGGGAATTTCAGTCACCCCTCTGGATTCCTCTCCCACTTTCACCCACTTGGAGAATAACCCTTAATCTCCACATTCTTCAAATATTAGATATAGTCACCTGAATGTTTTGAACCCCCATAGATTTTCAAGACAAAAACGCAGACAAATATTTACACTCTGGACATGCAAGGGATACAAGAAAAGTGCTGCTCCTGAGCAGGCACTGAGGAGAAGAGGGTTGCAGGGTCTGACTGCAGGTCTTGGGCCAGGCGTAGACAAGATGGATGCACGGATGCATAATCAGAAAAGCTGAATAGATGACTGTCACTATGTTCTACCACTTTGTCTATACTAGGGTGACTGTGTTGTGAGACCATTCAATCAGTATCAGAAAGAAAACAAAACTAGCTTGGGAATCATTCTCTCTATAGGCGACAGTCACCAAGACAGCGGCCTTCCTTATCATTTGCCAAGTGCTTCACAAAACCACGGCTAGCATGGGGCAGAGATGGAGCAGACTACAATGTCTCATGAGGTTTCCGAAAACATTTAAATTAGAAAGGATTTGTAAAAGAGAGAGAGAACAAGAGCCTCTAGCTTGAGCTGATGATAGCTATAAAAGCTGCACAGATTTCCTATAGGCTTTAAGTTACTGGAGACTGATATAGGAAGAGGACATCAAACCAAGGAGCTGTTTTATCTCTATGGTTTACAAACCAGCAGGAAATTAGCAAATTGAATAGTTCTGCATTTTGGCAGTAGGACGCAAATATGGGAGGCAAAGCAGTTATGCTCACTGATTTCTTTTAGGTGTTTCAAATAACGTTGTACAACAAGTATTGAAAAATTTCCTTTCTGATCAGCTTAGTTATATAAATTGTCTTTTGATTTGTGTAGCAAAGAACATAACAACTACATTTAATTTGTGAAAATGCTTTTGGATATTTAAATAGCCAGAACCATATAACTAAGTGAAATGCATTTTCTTTTGGTTCTTGGACTCAAGTTTGGCTCAATATTTGGCATAAGTGCAAAACTCACGCTGTACAGATTGCTTGGCCCTCAGTTCTGGGGCGGCTGATGATTTGACTCGTCCAACTGCACATTAAGTGGTGCTGCCATTCCAATTAACTAAAGGAATTTATTAATCATGACGAACAGTATGCATTTGGAAGCCAAATAATGGAGATCCATGCTCAAGTGAAGACCCCATTATTGAAAAACAAAGAATGTCTGGTTTTGACCATCACTTCTTTCTAACCCTATATAACACTACTTGATTAATTCAGCAAGTGGTGGCATGAAACAGAACCAGTAAATATATGTAAACATATGCACACCTCTGCAAAACAAAAGCTACATGACCTTGTCAAATTTGACAAGCATTAAAAGAAGATGTCTGTAGTTGAAACTTTGCAACAGCTGCAGCCTCTCCTCCCTTCCCCTCTTTCTATTTTGAGGCAGCCCTTTTCAAAGTAAATAAAACGTTTCCTCTTTTTGTTTTTAATGAGGCAGCATGTGGCTTCTGGTGGCAGACAGCTTTTTTATACCATATATTTGATGTGGAGATAGCAGCAACAAAAGTGTTCTTTGGCATTAATTAGGTTGCCCTCTTTCAAAGGAAAATTCTACTGATCATGAAATCATGGCGACTGATTGAAATTAACAAAATATGAATTGGTTTATTTGGTATTTGAACTATACCAAAGAAAGCCAACATGCCTTCTTTGCTACCTCTAACAAAATGAAGAGCAGAAAATCAAAGATGATAATGACAGAAAGGAAAACCCAAAAAAGCACTTCTTAAAGGACGAAAAAAAAAACTCACAAAGATCAAGCAGCACACATACTGTTACATTTGCTGGATAAATTCCCAGTGATTACCTGTATTGCAGCAAATTCTGATTTATTAAGCTTAATGAATAAAAACAAACATCTTAGGAATTCACTCACAGGTCAGAAGTTGCAATAAAATGTGTACAATCATAATGCCTTTATCAGAAGTCCACTAACACCTTTTAACACTTTTGAATAACCAAGCGGAAACGTAAAGGTGTTGTCTAAGAAACTGAAGTAGAACGGCCTGTCAGGAGCTGCAGTCTAATATATACAGTCCATGCCCTTCCATACCCCTTTCAGGCATTTAAACAGTAAACCTTCATTTGTATAACTGTGCAACCCAGACATGATTTCTCCACTCTGATGATTAAACCTGAGCACAGCACAGCAGTGACAGCCACCTGCTATTTTTGGATCATCTTTGAAATTTCCCTTATGCATCCTCTCTTGCCGGAAAACATAGGTTCAGAGAGTGGAGTTTTAATTGACGGTCAGGCTGACTCTATGATCAGTACTGTGAACACCTTTTCTCTACCGCACTGATTAGGCCCTTTGGACCCTGACCTATTGATAGGATTGATTACGGTACCTTTCACTACTTGGAAAATCAAATGTAAACAGAAACTGCTGCTCTAACTGTGTGCATTTATGTATGAAGACAGGAAGCAGCTCATGTAAGGGAAATCAGAGTGCTGGAACAGCACCAGGCTCTAACAGAAGGAAAGCACGTCATCGACCATAGGCAGCGTGGGCCATACCCAGTCCCAACAATGAGAATCTTTTTGTTGACTTGAATGCACTTCAAACTGAGACTAAGAACTGTAATGTTTTTAAAATGCTGTAGATATGCTTTAGCACATACTACAGTTAACATTATCTTTGGCACTCAGCACAAATGTCAAGGCAAATAAGTCAAGCGCTTTCCTGGGGTAAAGCAGAAAAGAAAAGCTGCCCCAACCACAAATCCTATGTCCCACAACGCTGAAGAGTAGGGAATGCTGCATTCTTTGAAATTCAACTATTTGAGATATCTTCAATGAGGTGGGACGGAGAGAGATTGTTTGCCTGAATTCCAAATCCCACAACACTTTATGTACAGTAACTCAACTTTTTTCTTTAATTAAAAGAGCTCCAGGTTAGCATCACGTGGGCTGACAGACACTCTAAAGTTAATAAGCAGGCACTGTATTTGAATTGACTTCAGTTTCCAAACTGATTACCAATCCTCAACATTCACCTCAAGGTAAGAGAAACAAAGAGAAACAGTAAGGGTTCTATAGGGGGTTCTTCAGGGATCTTGGCTGGCAAATTTTAGCCATACTGAACACTATCTCCATACAATGCTTTGTCAGCCAAGGGACCTAACAGCACTATGACTGTGAAAATGCACAGAAAGCAGTAAGAGAGATGTTAAACGGAGTGGCATAAAACTCTCTGCAGGGCGTTTCTAATCATTAGGCTTATTTAAATATATAAAGCCAGTGCAGCTCATCTCTATCTCTTGCACTCAGACAGGCTTCATGTGAGAGAATTTCTGCTCCTTATCTAATACCTGTCAGTATTTTCCTAGTTTCAGAGGTACAAAACTGATCTGAAAAGAATTTGGATTGTGAGAGGGGAGTTGCATCTCAAGGATCGATCACTGGATGGAATTGATTGAGAACAGATCCCAGACGTGCACTAAGCACACAAAAATGGTGCTTTCCTATATAACCCTGCCCACATGTACAAAAAGAGTACAAAAGAGTATAAAGAGATTCAAAGATTTTAATTACCTAAAAACAGCAAATTGAAAAGAGAAATATCCTCCTATGTGTAGGTAGAACTCCAAAATTTGTGCTATCAATACAATTCTGTAGAACATTCTTAGAACATTCTTTCTCTTTGTACTGGAGTATTAACGAAAGTAGCAACATTAATCCCAAGACTGATCCTTTAGGAAAGTCACTAATTACTTCCCATTGCTTGTTAGCTTTCCCTTACGAACAGCCTCTTGCCTTTAATCTGTGTATTAACTTCTAGTTGGGCTGTGTATATGGTGAGATAATACTGATTTGTTTTAATTGTTATTATTTGGTCTAACAGTTTCTAAAAACTCTCAGCCTCAGCATAAGAGTTATGTGTTACAAGCAGCAGAAAAAACTTGTCTACTGCAAGATTATTCATTGTTTAGAACATCACTTCATATACATCAAAAGGAGAATGTATGCTACTACGTATTCTTAGCCAAATAATTCTGTATTGCAACAAGTGATATTGCAATGCAAGCAATGACAACAAAAAATACGGATAAACAAAAATCAAGCCCAGCTTTACAATTCCTTTCCAAAGACCCCCAAACAAGGGAACAATAAGCATAAGGAACTGATGTGCTGACATCCTGATAGACAAAACAGCAAGCTTAGGAAATTGAAGCCTCTGCCTAGCACAGCATTCTGACTTCATTGCCAGGAAGTATTGAGTGCAAAAGCATTTTCAGGCGAAACTCAGCATGTATGTTATATACTTCCACATAGGTGAGCTGGTTTCTTGAAAAATCCAAGTTCACACAAAAGTTGTGTATTTTTGATTTGTGGAGGGGTTCAGCTACTCTTAATTGAAATGTGAGGCTCTAAATAAACATTAATTACTCAGGTCTGAAACAACTTGATTATGTGGTAAGTTGGAAACCAGGTTCATCTTCCAAGAGTACTTCAATGCCTGCTTTTTCAGCAGTCAGATGCTGCAGGTTTAGTGGCAAACATCCTGTAACTGGGCTGTATATTCTCCCCACCTCTCTTTTCCACCTAATATATAACCAAGGTACTCAAGGGACTGTTAAGTTAAATAGAGGAATATCCAGCTTACTGTACTGGAAATATTGGCATTTCACATGTGAAATGCTTCAAGCTTCGAACGGGTGACAAACATATTGAACAAAACAAATAATGTGTAGCCAGCTAACAGCAAGGGCTCTACAAGCAACACAGCTTTGTAGTAAGAGATTTTGCACTGGTATACCCTAGGTCTCTCCTAGTAGAATACTGTTTTCCTTAAAAGAGCAACAGTGCTTTCCTGAAGCCTACCAATGCCATTTCTAACTCTCTGTACAGATAAGATACCCACTACAATACATACAGACATCACGGAAGGCACTGCATCTTGTGCTAAGAGTATCTATTAGAATCCATTCCACTAACCATTTGGCAAGCTGTGGCCAGTCCATTGGATAGGTTATATTTCAGGGATATGTCCATCTCCAGACAGCATGGCTCCTGATCTGACCTCTATTAATGCTCTAGTGTATGCCTGAAGTGAATTACCCTGAACAATATCTCTGTAAAAGATCAGATCCCATGACCTCTCTCAATGTGGTGAAGCGTAGATCTTGGCATTGTGCATCTGTTGCTGGCAAAGGGCAACGGAACATTCGGAGGATGTTCATAATTCAATATACAAGCTAAGGCTAATGTGCAAAGAGCACAACTTGTTTGGAACTGAATACAATAAAAAAGCAGATAGTACTACACACATTGCACCTGGTACACACATTGACCTAAAGTATGGATGCAAGCACCAAACGGAGGTGGATGCACCCAGGAGGGCAGAGTGGCTTAACAGTATCTGAAACAAGCAAGGAAGCATGATAAGCCATTTCCTTTGCTGCTGTGTAGACAAAGCATGAGGATCAGGAGCATCCTGTTGCGCTTTGAGCTTCCCACCAGTTATGAACCTGACCTAACACATTCACTGATACCAAAGCCTCTCTCATTTCTGGTGCGTTTTACAGTCTTGGCAGACGTGAATACTGTCACTGCTCCTGGGAGGCCAATTACCCATAGCTAGGTAGGTTATATCTGCTCTGAGCAGGCACAGAACAGTTCTGTGAACAAATTAAGTCCTCACTCTACCTCTGAAGCCTTCCCCCACAAAGCATCTTCAAGTAATGATGAACATCAGTGACTGACCTTTAATCCATTCAATTAAATGTTTATCAGTCATTTCAGAAGGTTTGAGGTCACTAGCAAAGAAAACGCTTTCTTCATGTTTTCCAGGGCTGGATTTTCTGTGACAAGATGATTAACATGCCAATTACGTCAAAAAGATATGGAGATTAAACCAACCTTTTCAGTAATCCTGTCCATCTTTCTAAAGAGAAAGCTTTTTTGCAGCACCCTCTCCAGTGTTGAATCCCGTTTAATTAAAATATTTTTCAAGTCTTTGAGGTTTTTTTTTCTTTCCATCAGAAAAGTATTTCACAATGCAATAGATCCTACTGAATTTTTCTCCTGATACTTACTAAATGGGCTCTTATTCAGTCATATACTACCTGCATGTAAGCACTATATATATTGATATATCCCTAGTCCCTGCGATGCCAGTAATGCTGTATCTATTTCCCAATGTCTTTAAACTCATGTTTCAAAATCCCTAGCATCCACCCAAGAAGGAAATGAATTTTCCTAGAAGGAAAGCCAATACACAAGCATTTTGGTGGCACATACAAAGCAGTCTTTCTCTGCTGACAGAAGGCATTAGAGCTGCTTTTTCTTTTTCTTTTTTTTTTTTTTTTTTGCACAATCCCATTGTGCTTTTACATACATAATTGGACTGCAGTCCTGTGCCTGAATTTGACCACAAAAATTACTTGTCACGAGAGGCTTTGCTGTTAAAGCTGCAGCTCGTACTCTAAACGCCAACAGATTTCAGTACATTCAGACACTTAGTATTGTTTTCCCCCAAACAAAATCTCCCCTGATGCCTTTCATTCCATGTCTGCCTAATTACGAGTCGTCCACCCCTGGCATTACAAGACAATGTTCGGCTTTCATCATTCACTGTGAATTAGACATCTCTTCTCCAGTCTTCAGTTTTGTAACTTGCATCCAAACAGTTTGGAAAGCAATTGCCTTTCAAAGTGCTTTGATCAAAGCACTGAGACAACATTCATGAAATTGTGATTCAGCCCCTGGGGCTGCCTTGGGAATCCTATATGATCTGAGCATCTCCACAGCCACACCAAGGCACAAAGGGGCTCCCAGCTTCTGTGGGTGTCAGGCTTCAGTTTTGGCCTCTCTCCGTGCCAGTAATATGCAACAAATGAATACCTCCAGCATGCATCGTGAAAACAAATGAATAAGCATTCATGAGGCAGTTTGTCTGGCAACAAGAACCAGAATTATGCTGACATCCTCATCAGATAAAAGTAACTACCCATCCTCCTCAATTTTTGATAACATAGCCATGCATGAACACTTATGTTTCTCCCATATTAAAATTCTTAAAATACATACTTTCTTCACCTTGACTTATACAAAAAAAAGGAAGTTAGTATAAAAAAGTATCAATTATCATCTTCTCTGCATCCTCATTTTAGCCTTGATAGAAACTTTTCCTTCCTTTGGAAATTCAAAAAACTAAGCACTGCTGCATCAAGTACAAATAAAAATACCACACAGGAAGTAGGCCACTCACTTATTTTTTCATCTCAGTGAATCACACTGGAGATCCACAGTGGAAATATTTTTTGCAGCAGCAGATTTGAAGAGAAAGCTGTTTCTATAATCAAATTATATTATTACTAAGTAAAAGAAGACAGCTATTTAATACTTTCTCCATCTAAACATCAAGAATCGTTGCACTTCTATTTTATGTCAAGTCAGCACTTATATTCCCTAGGTACTTTTACTCTTTCCAAGGCTTTTGTGCAAAGACTGCAAATGAATGCAAAGCCATAGCTTTCAATCACATCGTTTTTCGACTGCAACGGTTAAGTACTAAAATTGGTATCTGAATGCAGGGTAGTGGAATGCAAAATGCATGGTTTTAAATGGATGCACTGAAAAAAGAACCCACCACCAAACTTAAAACCACTCTGATCACTTCACTCAAATTGTTATAGAGCAAGTAAAGGACTTGGCTAAATTGTTAGAATGTAAGTGGAAAATAACTAACACAGATTTAGGTAAGAATACACCATGAAGTAAAAGTTCTGTGCTCGGTACATTTTGCAAAAGACCATATAACACCTCTTCTGGCAGTAGGAACATTTTCCTTCATTCTTAGCAAACTCAGCCAAAATTTTGCTAATATTAAACTTCAGACAGTGTTATAGCACCAGACATTTTAATTAACTACATACTTTTTCCCGATAATTTAGCTAAGAGTGAACAGAGCTCATTTTAAAAAGAGTTAAGACTATCAAGTGCAAAAAGAAATACAGCCCCTTTTTCTAGAAGAATTAGTAGGTCACTGTAAATAACATCTGCACACTTACTCTAAATCATTTTGGAGACAGAAGGTACTGCCATGCAGTCTGATCAAGACTGCCAATGAAGCACAGCCAATTATTTTGATATGTTTGTAAGACAGATCACTGTTATTAGTCAACATTAGGATGTTTGATGTAACTGCATTGGGCTGCCATTCCCCAAACTTGTTTTGTGCTCTCAAAAAAGCTTTTCTGCAAAAATTAAATTCAGATGAGAAACGGGGGCACGGGTTTTCTTTCACTTGCATCATGTAACATTCAACTTCAAGCCACATTTTCTCTTAACTGCAATCAATCCATAATGAGTCTCGAAAATCTATGCAAATTAGCTTGTGCCATACCTGCAGCACCTTCCATCATCAGCATCTGCAACCAGAACTCAACCAACATTTACGCTTCGCATGATACAACACTGAACCAAGCTTTCCCTTCCTGCTGACCTGGAATAACCAAAAGCCAGATCTCCCTTTGCTTCAGGAAAATAAGCCATTTTCTTCAAGAGGGCTGAGCTGGCAAAATACAGTTGTGTTGCCTACAGACCAGTGCAAAGGGGAAACACCAATTCTGGTCACGTTTTCTGTCACTGCTATCACATCAATACTGCTGTAAGGTGCAGGGCTTCCAGTCAGTCTGGGCAGGAGGAGGACTCTACACTCCTTGAAAGACTCTCTTAGATTTGAAGGCGCAACAGCTACATTTCAAGGGATCCAGCTGTTTCTTTCTGTAGGCAAGGAAGATGACAAGAAAAGAAACATAGAGAAAAAAATTGGGAGGCAAGACGCAGAAAATAGTGACACATGCTAGAAGACATTGCTGTGTGGACTGTTGTAGGTCTGGCAAAGCAGAGGATATACCTGTGAAATTGCGAAGGCAGTAAGAGAGTCCCAAACATCAAAGCTGGAATTGCTATTGAGATTTGTGTTGTTGCATGCTTCTCTTCCATTTTTCCACGGTACCTTGTATGCTTTGAGTAAATAATGAATTATTACTCCAGATACTTGTTTTCACATATCACGCTCATCTCAATGAGAGTTCTGCAAGCACTGCCAAGCACTGCCAATCACCCTGTTGTGAACAGCCCACCTCTGAGAAGGCAGATGTGCTGCCTGGTTCTTGTCCTTTTTTTCTTTTTTTTTCATTAAAAGCAATGCACCTACTAGCTACTCAATACTGAATTCCTCTATCAGCCTGAAAATCTCCAGTGACTCAAACAGAAATTAATGATCTGAGAGGATATTCCTGCTGCACCACCCAGCTCTCACTTTTTTCTCTTTCATTTCAACTCCTAAATTATTTGATTTCCCATGTTTCAACTCACTAACTGCTTTCCTAGACTTCTAGTTCAGAAGCAGAAATAAAGACAGTGTAAAACATAAACTGTAAGCAAAGTAGCAACCCACGTAGTTCTTCCCAGCATTCTCAACAGTGGCCTTTCCCTAGTCACTACTGGCCTATTCCCACTCTGCACAGCTTACTGTCTCTGCACAAACTTTTTGGTCAAAAAGCTGCTTCAGCAGGGTCTGCAGTTTCAGTAACTTTGCACCCTCTGAATGGTCTGAGACCATGACCTGAGAAACGCTACAGGGAAGGCAAAGTCCTTGATGCTCTGAACACCTCTGACACTGGGGCCAGGAGCTGGAAGAACAGCAGGGTCTGGAGCTGGCAGCACAGCAGGGCCTTCACCTGAGTAGGGAGCACAGATCTACTGATTGCTCTTCTCAAACCAGAGCAGGGTATGAGAGAAGAGGCAGGAAATGAGAGGCATGGAATAAAATGATTTAAACATTTGGAGCTCCAAGGTACTGTGGCACCATAAACGATACACAATAATAACATTGGTCATTTGATTTCTAGATTAAGTGCAGGCATGTTATGGTTTAATCTGGCAGCCAGCTCAGCACCACAGTCATTCACTTACTCCCCCCTCCCAGTGGGATGGGGAAGAGAATTGGGAATGAAAACAACAAAGTAGAACCTGTGGGTTGAGATAAAAACTATTGACTAAGACAGAAGAGAAAAAAAAAAAATGGTAATGATAATAATTGTGTATATATAAATATACACACACACAAGTGTTCCAAAAAACAATTGCTCACCACCGCCAACCAACGCCCAGCCAGTCCCCAAGCAGCAGCTGTCTCCCCAGCCAAATACCCACAGTTTTTCAAGTTTTTTTTGCATGATGGCATACGTTATGGAATGTCCCTTTGGCCAGTTTAGATCAGCTGTCCTGGTTCTGTCCCCTCCCAACTCCTTGTGCCTCTTCAGCCACCCTTGCTGGTAGGACAATATGATAAACTTAAAAACTGAAATGTCCTTGGCTCTGTACAGCACTGCTCAGCAACAATGAAAAACATTGGTATGGTACCAACATTGTTTTCTCCTAAAGCCAAAACATAGCATCATACCAGACACTAGAAAAGAAAAAATCAACCACCCCAGCTGAAACCAGGACAGATGTACAATGAAAACAACAAACCAAAAGGGAGAAGAGAAACAAGTATGCAGAAATATATGGGCATGGATAAATGACTTAATAAATTGACCTAGCAATGTTGGACAAAGGTTCCTTGCAACGCATGCCTGAAATTGCAAATGATAATCTGTATTATCCCATTTCCTGTAAGTGCGCTTTGTCCCTAATCTGACATCATCTCTTCCTCTGTTACTGATTTATCTTGGGCCATCCTTCTTCTGCACAGAGATGCAAAATAGTGTCAGCAGCATTAAATCAAGTACATGCTTTTCAATAAGCTATTAGCAATACTCCAGAGAGAGCAGGGTGGAGAGAGAATAAACAGTCAGTTTGATTGTACCACAACAGCAGCTTTTCTTGCTCAGTAGTATGCTTACAGAGATGGCTTTTTTTGGCTGAAAAGCTAATCACAGCAGACTTTATTGCTTTGTATACTACAGAATGGTAAAGACAACTAGTGGAATAACTACATTGCGGTATAATTACACATAGTAACCCATTGTAAAGGGCATGGAAATGCTCTGGAAGTACTGTAAATTCTAAACATGCTGCATATTTCTCAGAAGGTTGTCAGGGCTTTCCTCTATTGATAATCCCCAGCCTACAACCCCTCAGTCTCAAGTTGCAAAGCTGGAAACATAGCCCTTGCTGATAGGGTAGGCTAGGAAGACAAAAGGAGAGAAAACAAGGAACACTGTCAGTGACTGAGGGATGTCCACCTGCAAGAAGACATGGAATGATTTTACCACATGGATGCACCACATTCTGTTTAGAAAGGGGCTCTGCAACTGCACACAGGCAGGAAAGAGCAAACACACTGGAATCCATTGCCACTATCTACTTGTATTTAATCGTATGAATATCGAGTGATAGTCAGCTGAAGTAGCTAACTGTCCTTAGACCCAGCATTCCTCACATCAGTTGTGGATATCAAGGGCTGTACAAGGTTCCTGAATTTTGCTGGGTTCAGTAAACCTGACAGCTTGCAGTACAAACAGAAACCACAGATATCAACCAGCACACCAAGCACACCAAGGAAAGTTCTACCTGATTGGGCAGAAATTAAAAAAAGTCAAGATTTATTTCATTTTATCTCTCATCCTCCCTAAAACACCACACTCTGGTATTATTTTCTGAAATGAACTCCCTCTTTTTTACTGTATTTCTACAGAACCTGGTAAAAGGGAAATGTAAACAAATAGCAGTAAAATATTAATCACAACTACAAGCTTGTAACCCACTCCATAACCACAATCCGGGTAGTTAGTGTGGTAGCTGTCTCCAGCAAAGATGCATCTCTACTTCACTTAATTTCAAGTACAATGCCTTCAGGATACGCATGTAGACTAATCAGAATAATGGATCTGTAGACTGCCATGTGTGATGGATTGCCTGAAGTTCTTACCCGAAATCTGCGTGAAACATGGTGGCGGGTTTATATGGAGGTTAAACAGAAGATTTCATCAGAAAATTGCTGCACTTCTTGTAGTTCAGAAACACGAAGGTTTCAAGTTCCAAAGAAAAACAAACATGCACACTTGGATACATTTGATTTAAGGAAAAAAGAATACTCAGCTTACATTGTGTTTAGGCCAGAGTGGCACATCTGATAATTGCATGCATACTGTCAGGTAAGAGTGCTTTTTCCCCTGTGAACTCAGGCAACTGGGGTCAACCTGTGAAAAATCTAAGATGACCTCTTGAAATCTGACCAATTAGGTCAGGTTGACTCAGTAAACAAAGAAGCGTTTTTTAGAAATTTTCGTCACTCAGCAAGGAAAAGCTTGAACTGTCTATAAGCTAACTCCATGTGTTCAATTCATTGTAATAGTCGTTTATCTGGGTTATTAAATTTCATTCTGTGAAAATTGTACTTCAACTCGGCAAGCAAGAAGATTCCATGAAAAATCCAGTGTTAATCCTTTTAGTGCACATACTAGCAGTTTGAAAAATACCAGTCAACACACGGAAAAAAAAGCATACTCTTTAATGTTCTTAGCTTATTAAATATTTAAAAAACAATTCCTAAAATATTAATCCATGAATCAGATGTAAGTTGATACAAAAATTTAGGACATATGCTTTTTTTTTTTTATTTTTAACTCTAGTTTTTAAGTGTAATTCTACTGGATCATTTAGAAATCACCACCAAGAGCTCTATCAGACACTGGGAAAAAAATCCTAGAACAACATTTGCGGCAATAAGGATCTTAATCTTCCAATATTGAAAAAGGAATGTTGGTATCAGCAGGCAAATTAAGCTTATTCTCATCCTACATTATTTAACAAGATTTAATTTATCAATTGTCAAATTATCCAATACAGTCATTAAAATTAAATGCATGCTCTCTCTGCAACAGATGCAAATCACATAAGGTCATATTAAATTGGCTATTAAAGACACAGATAAATACTAATCCAATGATTGTAAAACCAGGTTTTCCTTCTACAGAAGGAATATTATTATTGTAGATTAAAGGGTTTAAAGAAAAAGAAACAAACCAAGAAACAAAACCCAACCCCTTGCATTGTTTATGTTTAATGATTAGAATGACAACTGGAAAACAAGATGCCTGGGTTCTGCCCTTTAGAGTCATGCTGGCTTCAGTAAGGTCACAAAAACATCTAAACTGATGACCCAAAAATGAAAAAAAAAGAAATATCTTCTAAAACAAAAACTCTTTCTTGGTAGGTCATCACTGTCAGCTCAGCTCATGAAACAGTTTTGTTGCTGTTTGCAAATGCTGTGACACACTTGGAATTTGGGATTTGGAAATTAAGTCCTTTGTCCCTGCTTTTATGTCCAAGCTGGGACACTAGCAGGAGAGTTAGACGGCTTGTCGCTCAGGATGCAGCTGTCACCTTCTGATAATGACAGCGTTTTTAGTTCCTTATCTTCCTTCCCATTAGCCAGCTTTCTTTACTTCAAGTTCTACTCTGTCCTTTTTACCAAAAACTGAAGACAAGTTTCATTTTGTCATGGAGTTTAGTCATTGATCTTTAATAACCTCGCTGTTCCCATGGCTCAGTTTGCCCACTTGATCTTCTTGTGTTCTCTACGAAACTGGACAACCCACTATGACATGTGGAGCTCACAGACAACAGCTCTAAGCCTGGAACTTAGTGTTTTGACCTTCAAAACACTGTTTTTGGCAATCTGTTCCTCTTTCCTCATCTGGCCCTCCTCCTCTTGCATGACTAACACTTGCTCTTAATTTCTTTTTCTGAGTTCAGATGGTTACACCTGAAGTCTTTCTTGTTTATCTTTCAACTTTTTTTACGATCCAGTTCCAGGCAGAAGTTCTTTAAGATTGAAGGGGTGGAAATCTTCCTTCTCATCATTTAGCGCATAAGTTCCTATGGAGATGGCCTGACCTCAATTTCTCAAGACTTTCCCTTTTTGAAATAAAATTACGTTAAAATGAAAAAAAAAAAAAGAATAAGAAAAATAAAGACAAAGTAGAGCACAGACCTCGCAGACTTTCTGTTCATCTCCACAGCTCACAATTCAACTTCTGATCATTCCACTCCATGTTATTTTTGGCCTCCAAATCTACTAGATAATGTTTCACCATCTACCAAAACTACACTGAAAACACCATTAATTCTTGTCTGTTCAGTGACTATGAAATGAAAAAATGTCTGTCATCCACCCTCATGCCCAGAAACATGAACCCAGATCAGCTGCTTTTGTTCATAGTTTCATCATAAACATACAACACTATTTCACATTAATTTTTACTTCTTATTCTTGCTATTCCTGTTTGGTGCATGCCTTGTAATATTTCTGCTTCATACTTGCCTGCCACTTCATATTTCTGGTAAAGCAGTAAAAATCTATCTGCATACCAACGACAATTGTTTTAGTTCTTCTTTTTAGCTGTCAAGGTTCTTGCACGTTACTGAACACAGCATTTCCATTATTCTTCGCTGACCTTATCCAGTTTTCTAGCTGGGTTACATACATCGTCCAACTACAGCTCCAATCCACATTAAATTGTACTTCTTCCCTCCGTTCCATGCTCTAACCACCAGCGCTGTCCTTACCCTTTAGTAAATAAAGCAATCTTGTATGTTATGGAGACACAGATATGCTTATCTAACCACATTCTGCGTTTAAAAATGAACTGATTTACTGGACGCATGTGGTTGAACTCAGTAGCTGGAGATAATATTGATCATTTCTCATCATCAAGCCCTTCCGCACTTTCTCATTATCTCATACCTCATTTTTATTCATACAAGGAAGGAGAAAATAAACTATTCTACTTTTTTTAAACCTAAGCCTTGATCTGAAGTCAAATGACTACATTAAAATAATAACAAAAAAAATTTTCTAGCTGCATGTCACAGACCCCTATCAGAAGCTTCTTTAGCTTTCTCTAGCTCCAAGCTCAGCCAGCGACGTGGCCAGCTCTGTCTGTTTCCCTTAAACATTCAGTAGTTTGAATGATTTCAAGACAAACCGAGGAATTTGGCAACAGTGTCACAATTTTCATTATAATTTGTTCTACTTTTCAAAAGAAATACATACATTTAGTGAAATCAAATACTAACACTTTCAATTTTATTTTATTTTTTAAAATTTGTCCTAGTATTATGAAAGCTGCTAATTACTTAGCTGCTAAAAGGTATGTGGAGGACACTGTATGTTTCCAAAACTGATACTCACAGAAGTGACTGATAAGCAACTCCAAAAGCTGTATTATCTGCCAACACGGCAACTGGAAGGGACATCCTGTGTCCTCTCACTTGTTGCCTGCAACCCAAGGTAACCACATCTTAACCATCCTTTCACTGAATCATCAAAGGCCAAAGATGTCTTCCCTGCACTGAAGCACATAATTTGGGACTGAAATTACAGTGGTTGCACAGCTTCGTCAATAATACAACCTTCAAGAACAAATGGCCTTAGAAAATACGTCTGTACCATTCTGTGATCACACAACTCATTATTACACGAATGCCATTGCAAAGACTGGATGTCCCGTCATATTTTAATTCAGATTTTGGGTCCAGTTTTAATGCTCTTATTTTGTTCCTAATTCAGACAAAAGCCGCAGTGAGAAAGGCTCAGGTACAAGCATTGTAGACAAGTGAATCTTTTGGAAATAGGGAGGAAAAAAAAGAAAGGAGATGGGGAGGGTTTGCTCTGGGAAGAAATAAAGGATCTATGGACAGATAACAGATTAGGAAGCCATCACTGCTTAAGTTTGCTTCTGTGCAACTTCTCTGAAAGTCAGTTTAACTAAGTAAGAATCACTGTAAACACCAGTACAATGATTTATGGACTGCTCATCTTTACAAAATTTTTTGGTATTTATCAATGCAAATCAGATTTACCCTAATTCATGGAAGCATCTTGAGTTGCCACAAAAAGTACATTACATAAGCAATAAATAGTGCTCCTTGAGGATCCTTAAACTTTTCATAGAATTTTCTTCCCTCATCTAACCACTCATTCTACGTTGGCCTCTCTCCTGCTCCACCACTTCACCCCTGCCATGGGGAATTCTGAGTTACTCCACAGCATCTATAAGCTGTCGATCCCTACCTACTTTTTTCACACTTCATAGAATCAAGTTCAAGAAGAATTTGTCAAAAACGTCAAAAGCAATTATTCTCTTCCTCCTATCACTTTATTTCTCTACCTAGGCATCTACTTCAGCTTCAGGACTGCATTTACAAGAGAGTATGCCACACAGAGCTATACAGTATCTTGTACAGGAGGACACAATCCTAAGAGAATTGCCTACTTTAACTCTAAAATGCCTCGTCAACTCTGCACCTTCCGATAGGATGTCCCTGTTCAAAACACTAAACTTGGCAGCTAAAGATAGGATACATGTTTGAATCCATAACTGTCTGGATTCAAGAAGAGGTAGATTGTCCAAACACTCCAAAAAACTGTAAAGAGCATTTGAAGACTTCTTCAATCTCCTTTCCAGGATCAAACCAAATGTATTTTATCTACAAAAATACAAACATTTTTTATCTATCTATTATAATGTGCTGGAGCACATGAGAGTTGATTCTGCTGTTGTTGACAAAAAATCTTTTGCAACACTCTGCCCCCAGACCAAATTACAGTTGCTCAAGGTCCAGTGGGAGTTAAGCTCTTTTGCGACAGTAATGGAGCTTTTACCACGCAAAAACACTTCACAGAGTTTCAGAATTCCCCTACTATTCCTCCCATTTTAACCAATCAGTAGGAGCATACATGGGAGTTGAACCATGAGATTTCCATGGTTCATATCACGTGCCTCACTTCCAGCCTGGGACATGCTCAAAATATTGAGCACACACTATCTTAACAAATAAAAGATCTTTTTGAACCACTTCTGACACATCCATCTGTGTAAGCAACTGTTGATGCCAGACCAGAAATACACTTCTGCTTGTATGCTAAGTGTTGATGTACACAAGTACATTTGTCTGCTTTTAAAGCCTGTGACAAATAAAGAGCACCTTCAGATGCCTGAGAAGTCCCCACTACTGTTTCTGTTGCAATTTCCACCAGGAAATTGTGGTACATTATAGTCCCAAGAGACAGATTTTGCTTGATTAGCAGACAGAAAGGATATAGTATGCCTGTCAGCATTAGTATCCTGTCTAGGCAAAGGCTGACCTGTATGCCTCAGATGTATTTTTGAGGCAGGATTCAAATAAGGAGTCAGCAGATGTGCAGAAAGGAGATAGTACCACAAAGACCATTACAGGCATTATTCCTTCCCTCTGTCCAAAGCACAGAGAGTGATCTCAGAACTAGAGCCAGAAGAGTGCCTGCTGGGCAGTAATATTAAGGCATCCAGTGCAATTATCCATCGGTTGCAAACCCTGAAATGCCTCTAGAGGCAGGTCTCCAATTTTAACTTCTACCTACGAATACCAATTCAATAGTAATTAAATCAATTGTAACTAAAACACAAAGTATCTAAGCCACTGAAGTACAGTGCCTTCTTTCTTTTCTGATGCATTAGTTTCACAAAAACAAGGTCAAATATCCTGCTAAGTTTTACGTTTTTGTATAAAAAATGTATAAATACATTTTTTATGTTTTAATAAAAAATGTATTTAAAAAAACGTTTTGTTACTTACATACATGAACTATATTCCATACTTCACACGCGGCCCAAGACAATTTCTCTTCGCTCATTGTGACTCAGGCAAGCAAAAAGATTGGACACCCATGCACCACTTGGTAGACAAAGGGGAGGGCTTTTACAAGTACCTGCACACTGACAAGTCAAAGGATTCTGGCTTTTAAAAATGCCATAAATAAATGGAACTGGGTCACAATAAGCAATTGTATCCCATGTTTAATCCCTATCTGTTCTCTGAAGGTGTCCTCCCACTGCTGAGCTTATTAAAAGGACAAAAGTCTCTTAAGCTCTCAATAGAAAACACCTCTTGAAAGCTACAGTTTTCTCAAACAAATAGAGATGTGGTAATGTTAACCAGCAATTTATGGTAAAGTGCCAATTCCTCACATGAAGGACTACTATCAATTAAGTGCAAAGTAAAAACTTATGGAACTAGTTGTTTCAATCAGATTAATAGTTGCTTAGTCATACAGTACATTACAGCAGCAGTTGCTGCAGGAGTTAAGTCTTAACAATTGCAAAACTACTCTAAGTATGTTCTGAATTCTGGTACAGTTATTCAGGCTTTAAGCTCCTTGCATGATTTGGGTCTAAAACATTTTCTGTTCTTCACTTGATGAAACGTCCATTAAAGTCAAGGAAGGAATAAGCATAGGTTGTCTTATTTTAATTTCTCTTCTAAAGAAAACATCTACAATCAGTAAAAATAAGAAAACACGAATCCATTCTTAATAAACAGAAAACATTACCTTCATTAGGAAAAAAATGTTTTCCATGCAAATGTACTTACCACATTCACTTCTTCATGGTTGCAAAATGTGACAGCAGAAATAACCTATTTGCTGATGAATGAGAGAAATGTTTCTATTTCAGTTCAGTTCTCTTTCCTTTCCACTGCTGATACTACCTTTCTATTTCTCACTTAAAATGCTTACCCTTTTCTAACTTTTTAAAGACTTCCTGCCACGTTCTCAGTTTCCATTCCTTATTTTACTTTCCCAAGATTTCTTCATTCTCTTATTTCATCATATAGGTGACTGCTTCCATCTCTAATTATGCCTCCAAACCAATTCGATTTGAGGAGTCTTTATTTATTTTTTAATCAAAGACCATCTCCACTTTTTCATATGAAGGAACCTGACAACACACCAGAACACAAACTCACTCACTCTGGCCCTGAGACTCACTGGATTTCAGCCAAGCTTCTTGCAGACTCAGCTTATCAAGTCTTGATCCAACCTTTCACTGCTGGGCTCCGCTGCTCTCGCACTCAAGGAATACAGCAGAACTGAAGCAGAAACGCAGAGTTTCAAATGCTTACTGATGACTGAAAACAGCAAGAGCCCAAAAGAATATTAGACTCAGGAAATACAGGACAGAAAAATAAGAGGAGAACAGATGACAGAGACAAGTAGGAGAAACACTGCAATTTGCAGAGCTTTCCCCACCCAATTGTAGTTAAAGCTGTCAGAGCTTTGGTTCTTCCATTTACCTCCGCCTCTCAAGTTCCAATAAAACTGTCTCGAAGTATATGTGAATGCAACTTCTACCATCCTGCACTGTTGCTCAGTGCAGCAAAACAAACAAACAAACAAAAAAAGCTCAGGTGTATTTTGCAATTTTATGACCAAATCAAAATTCAGTAAGGAAAAATAATGCTCTGGAATAAGCTCTTGAAATTTCCTGAGGTGTTGGGACTCTAGCCCTGCTTTGGTTCATGTCAAAATTCCAAACATCCTTACACTTCCACAGTTCAGTTCATATGAGCAACTTATTTGGCAGCGTTAGTTAATCCTTTCCTTCACTGACAAGCTACAAAAGTCTCGTAACTTCCTACCTTAACAACAGTTTATCTTTCCTGTTCATTTAGAGGCTTGTATAGTACTCATTTATCTGCATAAACACGGACAGACCAAACAATCTTATTGTGTCTGGATTATCATCCTTGAGGTTTTGTAATTCCACTGCTCTACATGAACTGTAAGCACCACAAGGGCAACATTATAGGCAGTACCTCTGAACCACATATCCCAAGATGCCTTCTTAGTACACAGTTGTTTCAACTTGAGGAAATCGCATGGAGCTGTGTCAGGAGAGGGTCAGGCTGGGTATTAGGAAAAGGCTCTTCATCAGAGGGTGGCTGGGCACTACAACAGGCTCCTCAGGGCAGTGGTCATGGCACCAAGCCTGACAGAGTTCAAGAAGTGTTCAGACAATGCTCTCAGGCATAGGGTTTCAATTTTGGGTGGTCCTGTGTGCAGCCAGGAGTTGGAATTAATGATCCCTGATGGTCCCTTCCAACCTCAGCATATTCTGTGATTCTATGATGATTGTGACAAAGATGGAGAAGTTTATGGAGTCCTTGCTCAATCTTTCTCATGAGTTTGGAGGCTAGGGAGAATGTCCTTGCACAATATAGGCTCCCTTTTAAAGCAGGAGAATGCACTCAGCAAAATGTTTGCTACTGGTCTCTGAACCCACATTCAAAGCTTTCCTTCCCATCCACCTCTCGAGCCCACCAGCAAACCTTTCTATTCTGAAAGGAGCAACATGTTGCATGTTCTCCCACTCCTCTGCTTCTGAAATGACAGCTGCCTGCTCTTTGACACGATGCACAACACAAACAGTTGCAGAGGCTGCTGAACTTCTTAAAGTACTTAAAAAACGTAGCATCAGGATTTTGGACATCTTTTGCTTGGCTAATGACTGTATTTGTGTTGCTGTGCTTTTGCTAGCTAATGGGCTCCCCTGCAACAGAAGCAAGCTTTGGGCTGAACTTGGAGCATTTGGGCTGAACAGAGCATTTGGGCTGAACTTGGAGTTTGCAGCAACATTTGATCTGCACCTTTTTTGGAAACTGTACTAATTAGCAGTCCACAGGTATGGGCACTGAGCTCTGCACTCCAGGAACAACTTGCTATTAAATTCTCTAAAAAGAAAAAATGGATATTTAAATCCTACTTACATCTAAAAAGGCGTATCTTCTGAGTTCTCAACCACTAGTACCATATTAAAGCTGTCTCTTTTGTCTGAAGAAGCTTAATCACAAAATAACTCTGTTCAATTTCTTTCTCCAGGTGAAACTGCCATTGTTCAAAACAACTTTTTTTTTGTCCTTGTGCTGGAAATGAATTTATTTCAGTATTTTTTTTTTTTAACTTTTATTTTCTCCATCAGAGAATAATAGACTAGAGGAATGAATTCTTTCAGAGATTAACACCAGATTAAAATTTTTAAAACTTTTGGAAGCAACTCAAATGTCTAATGCAATATAGATTCTATCCTTTTCCCTCCTCAGGCCATAACCCATAAGATGGAGAAATAAATCTCATACTGCAACATAATATTAAATTGAAATTGGATGCACGACTAAAATATCACCAGCACCCCTCTTTTCTTATTAGGGGCACTGTTAAGGCAAACTCTCTGCTGATTTCTCCCTTTCATGCTGGAGATTAGAAGTGGGATGTGATATGAGGCTCTTCAGCAAGCGAGAGGACAGCACAATGAGGAATAACTGCAGTTAGCAGCACTGCAGCCAAAGCACAGCTACAGTGGAGATATGGGGTGCAGCAGGAATGCTTCCTCACTGCTGGCCTCAGGGTGCCTAGAGATGGAAAATCATTCAGAAGATGGTGTGACAGGTCCTATTACACCAGACCAGCCTGTTAGTCTCACTCACCAGAGCAAAGCTCATGGGACCAGACCATCACTAGGAGCTTCTCAGCACCATAGAACTAGAGATACTTGAAATGCACAATTGGAGATGCTTGAAATGAAGTTCACGTGACACTGGGCACCCTCAACATGTCAGAAGCTCAACTGAGGTGTGCAAAGCACTTTTTATAGTGATGTCAGACGTCTTCAGCAGGAAACAAAACCAGGGATCTCTTTAAAACTTAAGTGGTGATTGTTGAGAAGGCACAGTCTGCTAAACAGCAAGACAGAACTGCTTCAGATCCACGCAAACAATTTTTACAGCTCCTCCTGAAGCCTTAAAACCTCTCACAAAGGAATCAGGTCCTAAAATGAAACACGCTTTCTTAGAAAACTGTTCAATGTAACAAAAATGCAAGGAGCAAAACCTAATATTTAAAGACCCATCTTGTTTACAAAATATAGTTTTAGAAAAAAATAGTAAAGTTTAGGGATAAAGAATAAATTAAAATAGAGAAAAACAACACTTTCAGGTACTGAAATAATATGGCAGAGGGATCACCTAACGTTATGGTTTCCCAAAATTATTAAAAAATTTGGCCTCAGAAAGCAAGGAGGGTATATGATGCTAAAATATGCAGGTCAGCATGACATTGTGTAAATTAGAGATGTACCAGCACCAGCGTACAAATACACTTCATAAACCTTATTATAGGTGCATCATCATAAAGGAGAAAGGCAATGTCCACACCATATCTATTAAGCACTTCTATAACCCTGATAACCATGAAACATGAAAACACATGAAAAGTAATAGAAAAAGGGAAATTGCTACAGCTACTGAACTGCCTGTAGAAATAAGTAGTTTCGTGCAGTTTAAAAAGGAAAGACAATATGATAAAGAGTGCTGTTGTAAAGAAATTCACAGCATTTAATTACAGATCTGTAGTAGTGCCTACTAAATTGATAGAAGCTTTCCAAAGCACATGCAATTTGCTCAGTGGAAAAGCTGGACTGGATTCTCTCTAAACTTTAAAATCTCGATTTCAAAGGGCATTGCATTCTACCTTCTGTTTCTAGATGTCAGTACTGATTTTGCGTAAGGGAATTTAGCTAATGTCTTTGACTTCAAAAACTGAGTCTTGCTTGAGGCATAACAATACAAATGACTGCTTCATCTGCAAAATGATGTTTGAAAGGTTTCAATAATAGAGAAGCAGATGAGTCTATAGCAACAGAACTATCACCATGAGTCCTCTCTGCTTTGTGCAGTGTCATTTCCAACATGCTTCAGACTGTACAGAGAAAGTCTGTAGATTCTGTCTATTAGGGGACCACAGGAATGTGCATATTTGTCTATGACGTACAAAGACTCTGCTTTAATGTTGACAGAGTACACAGAATATTACATTGTTGTTCTTTCTCCTCCATTTACAGTGCACTGTGATTTAAAAAGAGAAATTCAAACATGATATTCCGTTTCCAGTTGTGGAGTGGTTTTATCTAGTTTTAATGACATTTAACTCTTTAAAACTTGGAAAAAAATCATCAGTTACTTTTTAATGTAAACAGTAAAAGGCTATAAGTACCCACTTGACAAGCCAACGATGCAAAACCAAGGCTGTAGAGAATAAAAAGTAAAACTGAATAACTTGTGACACACACTTAGTCTTTCCCAAGAGCATAAAATGCCTAAACCATCACTTACGCATCCCAGTCATAACAGTCTATGATATAATTACTTTCCAACACAACTGAAAAAACACAGTAGCTTTGCCTTCAGATTTCTTCACTGACTATGGCATGCCATGCCTAACAGAGACCAACAAATAAATCCATTTTATGGACTTTATTCAAATGAAGTTCCCTGACACAACGGTGATAATCCTTTTTAAGGGAAAATGGAAACGCTTGTCATGTAATCCTTGCTCAGCTAAACATATCAGAGGAATTGGCTTAAAGATATCCCTTCCCATAAAATCTTTTGGCTTTGGGAATCTCTAAGTCACGTTTTCTGCAATGGCATAGATCTGTTGTCGCTTTCATCACTTAAATGAGGCTGAAAACCTTCCAAGTCTCAGAGCAGCAACCTGGCATGAAGCTAGTGTGATGAGGGAGTCAGACCTGCAATTTTTTTGCTACCGTGATACAGCTACCTAAAGAACTTACATCTGCGTCATGGAACTCTAGTTAGCTTCCTGCAGAATTTATTATTCCCCCTTCTTTCCCAGCACTACGTGAGGCTCCTTGACACAACCACTTGTAAGTGAATAAAACTCAGTAATTAACACCCACAAGCTTTACTATGAAAAAATAACATATTTTAACTATTGGATTGCTGTCCTGAGATGGATAAAATAAGTCATGATGTTTTAATTTCTATCAATATGCCACTGGCAGTCTATTGCATATGAAAAACTTAACAAAACTATTCAGTTCATTTATAAAAAAAAAAAAATGTACCTTCAGTTTCACAAACACAAAGAAAAAATATCACTTTATTTCCTCGTATAAATTGAATCATTACAAGTGAAATATCAAAGGAACGGTCAGCACCACCTGTCTGTCACCTGGTAGATGAATCTACAGCAAGCAAGTTGGACTGATGTGACAGAAAAGTTGGTGTGACTTTTCACTGTACATCATACTAAAAGGCGGAGGGGAGTGCAAAGGATGAACGCCTTTCAGTGCTTGCTGCTTGCTTCGCTTTCCTTGATATTCACTCCATGTACACCTTACTCAAACTGCTCCAAGTGTGAGAGTCTCCCCTCTCTCTAGGCTCATTTTTGCTGGCCATAATGAACTTGCTATACACATACAAAGGAGCATTCCGCTCTCCATCTGGGCATCTGTCCCCTTTTCTTTTGTGTAACATTTGAGAATTAGTTATATTAGGTATATATGGAAAATCTATGCCGCGGCACAAAACACTCTGCATACACAGTATGAATGTTGATGAAACTCAAGCTGTAGCTACAGCACACATCACAGACAACTTTGCTCTGGCAGCAGTTCAAGACAGGTGCATGTGACAGAAAATTCAGGAAGAAGTAGGACAGCCCTTTGTCTGCTGGAACAGGAGAGGTGGCTTGGCTGAGAGTGGGAGCAGGAGTATTAGCAATACCAACAGAAAGTTCTTCTTGCTTGGGGAAGCTCTAACTACTTAAAGAAGCTTATCTAGACACACATTTCAAGGGAAATTTAAATATGTTCTTGTCCGAAAGTAACATGCTCAATTTCAGAAACATCTGGCTAATTACAGAAGTGGTTGGCACCAGCCTGGGTAATTGAAACTGGAGAGATGTTGTGAGATGAATGCACGTGCTTTCTGGTCATTCTGTGTGCTAAGAACAGTTTAGGCTTTCCATTTGAGCAAGGGTATTTGGAAGCAAGCCTGGGGAAAGGTAAGACTGTAGAAGCACAAAGTAATGTTGAAGTAATGGAGCACAAACATTGAAAACTAGTGTGGGAGAGAACTTGATTTTGCACTGCGAAATAGTGATCAGCTGGCTGATGATAGGCAGAATTTCTATGAATTCTCATCCAGTTGCTCACTGAGAACTGCCACATAATATTAGTTTCAGCTTTGCTGTAACAGTTCTATTTTCCCAATCATTATCATCTGTGATTGTTAAAGGATGCTTGAAACTGTAGCAATTCCACCTAATGGGACTGCCTCACCCCATACCTTGGTGAAATCTGCATGCAAGTCAAGGAGAGCTTCGGTGAGGGAGGGAGGACAGCACAGGCAGTCACTCTAACTCACAATGTGACACTGTACATCCTTGAAGACAATGACGTGATGCTGAGCTACTTATGTAAAGTTGTCCCACTGCCTGCTTTATGTAGATCTCACCTATTTCAGGTCACGAACGTATACACTTGCAAAATTACACTGACTTTGGAAGCCACCCAGGCTACAGAGTGTGCTTTTACTGGACAAGGCTTTTTTTTTTAAAAAAAAAAAACAAAAAAAAAAAACCAAACAACACGAAGCAAACACAGACACCTCCTGAAATTCTGGTTTGTTATACTTTTTTGCTCAGGTCTTTTTAAGTATCCACCTCTATTTCCCGCTCTGGTTTCCTGACTACAAATGTTTAGTTTAAAAATGCAAACTAAATTTTTCCTACCATGTACAACCAAACTAAAATCCCCAAGTCAAACTATTTTTTCCTTAGTCATGCATGAGGATCTCAAGTTTGGCTGCTGCAGACTAGATTGCACTCCTCCTTCTATCTCTACAATCCTGATTAAACACTGCTTCTTATCAGCACAGCACTTGCATGGGTACATAAACTCTATGAGCCAGAATAGGTCACTGCGTTCACAGAAAAGATGTAACCTGAATATCAACATTCAGCTACAATGGCACTGACAAGTGGGACACTATGGTCAGAAAAGTAAACTCAGTGGAAAAGTGTAACACCAGTGTAGTTTAGCTTACACCTTTCAATACCATACTGTGTTCTTCCCTCTCCCACTCTTTTCATGTCCCTTCTTTCTCCCTCTCTGCTGAACAACCCTTACCCTGCTTTCTTTCGTTGGTCTTACCTACTTCTCAACATGTAGCTTATATATTAACACCATTAACACTAACGTCTGTGACAAACAGAGCAGTGCATTTTGCAATTTCCTCATTTACTCATGGATCATGAATTTCCAGTCTGTTAGAAGCAGCATTAATCCAAAGTTTATTTATTTTCACTTCCTAAGCTACAACTCAGGGATTCTCTTGCATTTTTCTTGTGCTGATCTCGCTAGATGGACAGCCAACACACACTAACACACGAGGCAGAATATATCAAAACCCACAGGACTCAATTAAGGACTGGAATTGAGTCCTACACACTTGGACAGCTCCCCCTTGCAGTGGGTTGGATCCTACAATGCTCTAACACATATAAATGCATCCAAGGGATATTGCTTTACCTTGACCTTGTAGTACTCCTTGACCTCAGGCTGGATGGAATCAAAGTCACCACTGATGTAATCAGGCAAGAAGCTAAAAGAAAAGCAAAGAGAAATAAAACGAAAAATTCATCCAACTTACTACATTTTATTTCAAGAGTTGCAATGTGTAGAAGCAGTAATCTCTTAAAGGAACAGGAGACAGTTACAAGCATGTTAAAACAAGAGTTTCCTCAAAATAGCGTAACAGGAAAACTGAAACTGTGTCCCTTCTCTGTTGAAAGAGCTGCACATCCTCCAGAAGTTTACACACCTCCTGAAGTTAGTTAGGCAAGAGTGGTACCTCATGTTTCTAGAAGGAGAACTTGTTCCCTCAAATATCTTCCTAGTGTTTGAACAGGCATAACTTTGTGCTGTATACCAAGTCTGTGCAGATAAAACTCAGAAGATGGTGATAGTTCTTGGAGAGCTGATAGCTCACAAATGAGCTAGTTTCCCTTTTTCCTTTCCTTCCTCCTATTTACTTATTTATTAAAAATCAATGAGCAAGGTGAATTCAGTGCAGCCTCTCAGGCAGCAATTCCAGATATTGCAGTGTAAAGTCAGAGGCAAAGAATAATAACGGCTCAGATGACATTGTGGAGCCATGACAGAAGACGTACAGGGGTTTTCTGTAGCAAAATCCAGATCTTCAGCAAAGGCTCCAAATTGGGCTTGCTTCAGTTTGAAGACATGATAAGCTTTGAAAGCTTTTGTGGGCTGTCAAAGTACGATAACTAGCCTGTTCAATTTGGCATGCAAGAATATGGCGCCTTTTTCTACCTAAACAAAGTTTCTGAAGTTTGCTAATTGTGTCACAAGGAAATGTATTCAATGCAGTTTGTATTTTCCTAGTGATTTATTGCACTAAAAATCTGATGAATAAGTAAAATGTAGGATCAGTCTGTTTTGACATTGTGATAATGCTCAAATCCACTATGCATGATGTTCACTTTCTTTCCTTCTCCTATGCTAAAGAGAACACAGGATTGTTAATACAGTAGATGAGGTATCTAAATTTAGTTCAAAGATTCGTATGGTAGTTGTTACTGATGTAATTCATTTCTGTTCTTTTCTTCACTTACTAAAAATCCTCTCCCCAAAATACAGAAACCAAATGCTCAGCAATTTTTGAGTTGTATCTTGGATGTACAAAATACATATGAATTTGATCTAAAAGCCTAACTATCATTTGTAAAGTAATATTGCTGCCAATGATACATTAAATCCAACGTTGTGATGTTTATCTCAACTTGCTTCATTTGGATTTTTTTAATTGTAGAATGCTTAAAAACATTTACCCTACAAATTCTTATCAAACGTAATGAAACTTCAATTGTACCATCAAAATAACAATTTCAGAATATTTTGGGAAAAGAACAGCAAAACCCCAAAACACACTGTTTTATCTTGCACAATTCCCGAAGTTTCAAGCAGCAGCTACGAAGCCAGGTGTTTTGATAGCTGAGGCTGAACAGTTTTAAAATGAAAGCTGTGATCCCAGTATTTTCAAACAAACAAAAATACACAGCTCCTTTTCTCCATGGCTGCTATACTTTATGATTGGCATGAGAGTTACCAGCAAATCAGTTTATGGCTCAAGCCAAGTTATGAGGAACAGGGCAAAGCATATAGGGATGTATTTTTTCCTACATGATTTCAAACAAACGCTGCAGGGCCTACAAACTCCCCAAAGGAAAGCTTACAAAATTCTTGTGTTCTGGATACTCAAAGATTTCAAAAGAGATGCATGGAACTGCCAAACGTTTCCTCTGAACATTGAAAGCTGCTTCAGCAGGAGCTGGTAAGTATAGCTGTTGCAAGTTAGTTTATGTGCAACTATTGCATTTCAAATTCACTGTCCTCTGGTACAGTTATGGCTGTTATAAAAGGATATGTTCCAAAAATAATGTCACCAAAGTGATGCTACCATGCTCAGGACAGGAGAAGGCAGTCCCTTCTGCGTCATGTTTTACTCAGGGCACAGAAGGAAATTCAAAGATGAGCAAATGTTTCAGGGCTCTGTTCTACATGCCCAAATCAGTAGCAAAAAATAAACAGAAAATTAGATTTGTTCCTTTGCTGTGAGACTGAACTCCTCAACACACAGATGGAAGCTGTACAAAATTTATATTTAAGATTGCTACCAGTTTACCTTTCTGCAAATTTCCCAATGACATTTATTGGTTACAACATGCCTAATAACCTACAGCTAGTCGTTTTCAGTTTGTTGTCTTCCTGTTGTTTACTCCCAATTAAAGCAAAGCCATCAAATCAAACTCACACTCAGCATTGCTGTGGTGCCCCTGGATGGGAGCCCCTGTTGCAGCCCAGCAGACTGGGCACTGACTTGTCATGGGAAGCCAGCTTGATATGACACATCCACTTAAAGCAAAATGCTGATGTGCCCGGATTGTTCATCTCACTGAAATGCTGTGCATAAATCCTAAAGGGTCTTTCTCATTTTTTCTCTACAGTCACTACAGACTGCAGAGCTTTTCAGCAATCACTTCTCCTGAGTGCTTCAAGAGGCACAACTGGGAGCAGAATGAGCTGAAAAATTTATCTTCTCTGAATTAAATGCTTTTGCACTGCTTTTGTTCTCATCCAAATTGAAATCAGTTCCATGACAAAAGGCTGCGAAATTCTACCTAAACTTTTACAGGTAAAAGCAACAAGAACCTCTGCTGAGCATCTCGTGTGCTCTCAAAGCTCATGGTGACACAGCATGGATGGGTCTGCCAGGAAGCACTACATCCCTCCCCAAAACATTCTCTCTAAGTAGTTTGCTTGCAGCCACCACAAAGCTAGAAATGACTAACAGGCAGTAAGGAATCCTGGCTGAGAGATCTAAAATTTCAGAAAGTCTCAGCCTCACCTTAACAAATGCTGCCTTTTTCTGGAAGGGCATCAATTCTTTTTTCTCTTCCCCTTTCCTTTGACTAACAACAGAAACAAGAAAAACTCAAAAAGACACTCCCGAAGAGTTCAAAACAGTATCCATCATAAGTAAATCTCAACTTGCACCATAAATGTCATAAAACATTTCAGCTTTACCTTCAGAGGACAACCGTAGCTCTCTGTAGCTCACTGACTCTGCAAATCAACAAAAGCAAGCCAATATGCAGTAGAGAGTCAAAAGCTGTGTTTTATTTAGTCCTTTCAAGGTCTGTGGAACAAATGGTCTGGTTCGGGAGAGCAGAATTTAGTCAAAGCTCTTTATTTCTGCAATTAACCAGACTGAAGAATAGTCATTATGTGCAGAGTTATCCCAGACTGACTATCCTCAGAGAACATCAGCAGCAGCTGACAAAAAAAGAGGGGATAGGCATATATTGAAAAAGAAAACAACAACAAACCATACTAAAGTAACTTAAAAATATTTTTCCATAAATAGTTTTCACTTGTTTGCTTTTGACATAGTTTCGTATTTACTACAGAGTACAGAATAGCTCAGGAGAACAGGCTCTGGAGAATCACACTTGCAAGATGTCAGAAAAAAGAAACCAGAAAGGCCTCTCCACAACATTTGTAACAGCAACCCTTATTGAACATATGGATTAAAAGTAGGTATTTTATCAGTCTAACCCATGCTTTTGTACCCTCTGACCTCAATTTCATCAACAATTCTCATTTTGCATCATAATTGTAGCTAAGATGACCATTTCTTTCAGCAACATATATGGTACATATCATTAATGGAGGAGGCTATCTTTTTGACCAAGATAGCAAAGGGTGTCTTTAATTCCTTTTCAAAGTTCCAATTCAAATTTTCACATCTAAACAGTCCAGATGATGCAATCTAAGGCATGTTAGAACCATGTTTTACCAGTCTCATTAGCTATTAATTAACATTCTGCATATTAGGCTATGACCAGCTCATCTGGCTTGATTCTCTGCTGCTTTATGTTGACATTTATCAGGATTGAGCCATCTCTATAATCGTGCTGGGACTGAACGTGTGACATTCATGCAAGATCAGCCTGGTCTACTTTCCTAGAGCTATTAAGGAGCAGAATGCTAGGTACTGAGAAACAGAAAAGCCTCAGAGATTTTGGGCCAAGTGGACTTCTAATGCTCTTTACTTACCATTCTTTTTCCTTTGTATTTATTTATTTATTTATTTATTTATTTTTGCTGTTGTTCCAGGCCATTACAGAGACATACAGCAGCTGTCTGTAAGAGACTGTTTTGGAATCTTTTGTCTCAAAGCTTGCTGTGAGAACTCTTTTGTCTCAAAGTCTGCCCACCTGCCTGCTGCCCAAGGCTTACAGACCAGGGGCAATGAGAGATAAGCAGCCGCTAAACGGCCATCGAGCAGCCTTTCAGAGTGGCACCTTGAGGGAGGCAGTCACCGAAGGAGATGTGCAAGCCCGTCTGTGCCCGTTCGTGTGATAGGTGACATACCTGGGTGCCCAGGAATGTCATGTTGGCTGAAAAGGAGGATAAGAAGACCTCCTCCAACGGGGGAAATGTGAGGAGCTGCCTATGAGCTGCCGAGGAGCTGCCTAGGAGCTGCCTACCTGCTGCTGTCTGACGGATGCCTGGATGGACCTGCTTGATACCTCCCACTGCTTGAGACATGACGTCCTGCTGCCCTGCTACCTGATGCCTGCTTATTGCTCCTGCTTCCTGCCTGATGGCCTGATGCCTGACGATGCCTGATGCCTACTGCCTGCTCCTGCTTCTCCTGACATCTGCTCCTGCTTCGCCTGGTGCCTGCTGCCTGAGACCTGATGATGCCTGCTTGCTGCTGCTCCCCCTGCGCTCTCGCTCCCCCGCTCCTACACAGGCCTGAAGATATTCCTGGTCTGATAGAACGGCGTGGGATCCATGGTGGTGACTATCCCTGCTTCTTATACATAACTCTCGCTCTAATTTCCTACCCTTTTACTATCGCCTGCTTTCCCATCCCCATCTCCCTCACTGACCAGAATTTCCATTAAAACTGGTCAGACAACATTTGACCTCGTTTGTGTCTTAATCTCACTCCGGGTATGTTAAGAATCTCCCCTCACTCCAATAATTGAAGCGGGACAGCAACCTCCTACATTTTATTAACATGAGCTGATAGGCATATATTTTTATGGAGCCCCAGATAGCCCCAGAAGCCCAGATCATATTTTCTCTGAAGCACGGATGTTTCTCCTATTCCTCACTTTTTAATTAATTTATTTATTTTAGATCTCTTGTTTTCACTTCATTCATGTTCTTCCCTCTCCTCCTGATGCTCCCTGCTTCTTGAAGCTGTATTACTCACCTTCTGGCAGCCAGAAAACCTCAAGTGAGCAGCTCCTTCAAGGCATGGAAGCCCACAATTATCTCACCAGAGAGCTGATGCTGCAAGCCTCGGTGCAAACAACTGATTTGGAAAAATATGTGTTTACTGCTCCTGAACAGAACATATTACAATTCACAAAGAATGAGTATTTTGTCAGGGATTACTGCCTGTGTAAGCTTTTATAAAGTTCCTAAAGTAACTTTTTCCCCCAAAATATTCAATTCTTACAGTATATGAGGAGAATCATTTCTTAATCAAGCTAGTAGGTACAGATTCAAGGTTGTTGGTACTTAGTGTACCTACACATATATATGACCTCACGTATATGTGAGGTAGATATATATTTGGGCTTTACTGATCCCATCTGCTTGGTGAACACAGTGCATGCCAATTACTGAACTCCTAAAACCTTGTCTTACCATAGAATGTCAAGGGCAGATTCTTCTGTTGTTTTTAGCAAGACAACTCTTTTTCAAGATCCTCAGTACTCAGAACATATCATTTTCTCTTCCACTTGCAGCCGAGAGGAGACAAATGTGTGCCATAAAGGGAATAAATGGATTCAAGATCTCAGTGGAAAGTTCTGCTGAAGTTTTTTTTTTTTTTCTGAGAGCTTCTAGACCAAACAGCTGCTCTTAACAACAGTGAAGGTGATCAGAATTCAAATAAATTGAAGAATGAAACCTGTAACAAAATATGATATATAGTTCTGATAAGCTGTGTTCACATTTGAATTTACGTTTGAGAGGGAGCAAAAACTTCAACTAGGGATACAGGTATATTTTATAGAAGAGAGTAAGAAGTATTGAACTGAACGTTGGTACTGGCAAAATTAATGAATCACTATGAGCTAGTTCTGATTGTGAATTAGCTTTCTAATGAGAAGAACAGCAAAGTTCTTGTACAATCTACTAAGCGGTATAGCAGGGACAGACAATCTGACCAACAGTAAAACAGAGGTTCACATAATACGAAGCTGGGGTGGGTGGCTGACATACCAGAAGGCTGTGCTGCCATTCAGGGACACCTGGATGGACTGGAGAGTTGGGCAGAGGGGAATCTGATGAGTTTCAACAAGAGAAAGTGTAGAGTCCTGCACCTGGGGAGGAATAACCACATTGCTGTGCAAAAGAAACAGCACTTCTGCTTAAGGTTCACCAATTCTAAGAAAAGCACTTAGAGGCGAGCTCAGATTAATCAGTTTAATAGCGAGGTACTCACAATGCCAGGACGGCTGTTGGGTAGTCTGTGCTGATAGGGGTGCCGGTGGCAGCGGGCCAGCAAAGGTGTTTGCCGAGTGCCAGGGGCAATGGGCCGGCAGTGGCATCGCTGATAGGGGTGCCGGCGGCAGCAAGCTGGCAAGGGTTCAGCAGCAGGGTTCAGCCGGAGGGAGGGAGGAGTACCCCCATGGTATCGTGGCCATTTATATAGTAGTGGGGGACAAATACAGATCTGGATAAACAAGGTCATTCACACAAAACAAGGGTGCTTGCTTACAGCTACAGGGCACTTTTCTCACAAACAAGTTTTCATCTAGCTACCTGCAGGTGCGTGGGCTGAGGCAGTGTCCTTGTGTTCCCAAGCTAACATAAGCCCTTTCTTATGGGCTGGTCCCCTGTTCAGGCCGTGATCTGTAATTTTCCATACACACATGCATCGGTACAGATTAGGGACTGGCCTGCTGGAAAGGAGCTCTGCAGAGATGGACCTAGGTGTCCTGGTGGACATAAGCCAGCAGTGTGCCTTTGTGGCCAAGAAGGCCCATGGTTTCCTGAGGTGCATTAGAAAGAGTGTGGCTAGCAGGTTGAAGGGAAAAAGCAGAATAAAGTGTCTTTGCAAAATAAAATAAACTGAAATTTAGAAGAATAGGAGGTCCCTGCAAAACAAGATAAAGCTGATGAAGGCAGGCTGAGAAGAAGAATTGGTTAAACAGGCTTGTCTTGCAGATGTATGGCAGGAAATGACAGCTTGGCGTCTGCTTGTGTGTCTTGTTTGCAGGACAGAACAAAGAGGAGATGGACTTTGTCAAATGGGAGCCAAAGATGGCTCTAGTTGGGCAAAACTGACAAACTGAATACAGATTACAAAGTATGCATAAACAAAGGAAATGATGGGGGGGGTACCTAGTAGGATTGAGCACATGGTTGGTGGACCAAGAAGAATGTAACCTCAAGTACCTCAGCCGATAGGAAAACGAGGAGGTCTCACTATAGCATCGGGGTTCAGGGATAAAAAGGGGTCTGCTTACCCCAACAATTTGAGAGACCTTATGGGAATATGCCCCAGTAGACTCTTCCTTTATTTGAATAAAGTTATTTTCCAGGAATCCTTTGTCTCCTCTTTGACCATTAAGTTCTGGCAATGAGATTTTTCCATACAAGGTCAAGGGAGGTGATCCTCCTTCTCTGCTCTGTCCTGGTGAGGCCATGCCCGGAGTGCTTTGTTCGGTTCTGGCCTTGTCAGTTCAACAGACAGGAATCTCCTGGAGAGAGTCCAGTTAAGGGCCACAAAGATGATGAGGGGCCTAGACCATCTCCATTATGAGGAAAGGCTGAGAGACCTGGGACTGTTTAGCCTGGAGAAAACTGAGAGGTGGTCTTATCAATGCTTAGAAATATCTAATGGATGGGAGCTGAGTGGATGGGGCCAGGCTCTTTTCAGTGGTGCTCAGCAACAGAACAAGGAGCAATGGGCACAAACTGGAAAGTAGGTAGTTCCACACAAATATGAGGAAAAACTTCTTTACTGTGGGGCTGACAGAGCACTGGAACGGGCTGCCCAGAGAGATTGTGGAGTCTCCCTCTCTGGAGATACATAAAACCCACATGGATGCTTTCCTGTGTAGCCTACTCTAGGGAATCGTCTTTAACAGGGACTAGACAACTCCAGAGGTCCCTTCTAACCCCTAAGAGTCTGTGATTCTGTGATAGGTAGGAAAAAACCTTACATTCTGTTGTTCAGTGCCTCCAAAGCTCCATTGCAGTTACTTTGTTTTTCTAAGTTTTACATTAAAAGTCAACCTGTTGGTCTTCTCTGCTGCGCGGTTATCTCACTGACCACCTGCTCCCGTCACCCTCTTCTGTCTCCCCAACTGTGTTATTTATTTATTTATTTATTTATTTTGCCAGGAATCATACAATGGTTCAGGTTGGAAGGGATCTTAGAGATCATCTTGTTCCAACACCCCTGCCATGGGCAAGGACACCTCCCACTAGACCAGGTTGCTCAAAGCCCCA
>JAOWBO010000056.1:54190769-54203862 GCA_028564985.1 Crax fasciolata
CTTGCCCATAGCAGGGGGGTTGGAACAAGATGATCTCTAAGATCCCTTCCAACCTGAACCATTCTATGATTCTATGAATACTGCAGCTGACTTCATTTTAAAAGCATGCTACCAAAACCCGAAACAAACTGAGTATTATGAAATAAAAATCAGCCTTCATTCAGTATGGCACACGAGAACTACTGAGACTCTTTCAAAGCCCTACAGCTGCCTAATAACAGGTCTATGACACTTCTGCGCTGTTCACATGGAGACAGGGCTACTATTTGATATCTCAAATCAAAACAGTTGCCTTATATAACTAGAATTTAAAGCTCTTCCCCACATATTTATTCTTATCACTTCAGCAGCATTGTGAAGATATTTAGAGAAACTATTTATGAGGTACTGATCCTTTACCAGCAAGTTAATAACTTACACTGGAACAAACCAATGCCCCAAGTGCTTTAAGTAACTAGCAGGTAATTAACTGATTGGCTGGAGGCCAGTAAATCATATTATTTCTACTGCTACCAAGCCCTGCTTGATAAAAAGCAATGACATATATTAGCTGGAAGAACATGTAAGTAACATTATTATCTGGAAGTGTTTAAGCAGATAGTCAGCAATTCTAAACTTAGAATTGCTATGGAAAATTTCTATGAAAGGATAATAGGAACTGATTTTATACAGTGCCTTTTATATTAGAGACAAAATAGCTTTACAAACAACAATTTAGCCAAGGTGCAGCACAGCAACTGTGTAGGCAAATCTAGCAGTCTCTAGGCACTTTGCAACGGCTCACACAAAGCCTCATTAATTATTGCAGCAGAAACTGAAAGACCTGAATAAGATTAGGGCTTTGTTTTGCTCGGCATCATGAAAACAGCGATACTTTCTTCCAAGAAGTTTACAATTTAAATGGATTTAAAATACACAAATGAGAAAGTGAAAAGAGACGCAGAGGGATTAAGAGTTCATGTTTGCACATGAGTCAAAGGCAAGCAATCAAAATGGATGGCAGGGCTTGCAGAGGGAAGAATAACTTCTCTTCTGGCTCCAGAAGTTACTGTCCCATTACTGGAGACACCTCAAACTTGGAAAGTGCCATGCATGCTCTCTAGCTTATTCTCGTCAGAAAGAACGGAGTTGGTAAAGTCCTTATTTAAAGGATTTCAGATAATCCTACCTCCGTGAGCTGACCCAGATCATGGGATTTCAAGCTGCTTCTCAAGCTCTGATGTGACAGGAGGACTCTTACCTCCAGCACAGATGGTGTGACCTGCAGCTGAGCTCACCTCAAAGCAGAGGAGACACGTGTCCTTTGCCACCTTCCTCAGCTAAGGTGGACAGCCTCAGGGTATGGTCTCACCCTTTTACTCTGAGAAGAGATGACACTAAGATCACAAGAGCGGAAGTGCCCTGCAGCTTCAGCTTGCTGTGCAGATCTGTTCCTTGGATTATCGCACATCACAACCTTTCCAGCCAGAATATTCTGTGATAAGCTCCACTTCTCAGAAATAGCTTGGTTTGTCAAACTGCCACCTCCTCTGTGTGTTAAATTGATTTCTGATATAGCTACCATTCAGTGAACAAGCAAATGAGGGACCAAATCCAAAACCCAACTGTTTCACTGTGCTGCTTAGCGAAAGAGTCCAACAGGGTGAGCTCAATGCTACTACCAACAACTGCTAACCACTCTATTGGAAGTGGCAAATGTTCACACAGCAATGTCTGAAATTATGGTCACAGTGAATACTCTTCAGCTCCGCCTATGCTGAGGAGAAGTAATGTCAAAAAAGTATTGGGAGATCATGGTACCTCCGAAAGTTTCAGACAGGCAAGGTGAAGGAAAGACCAAAGTCCTTCTAAGTAATGATATTCATTTTAAATAGTGTCTCTTCTAGTGGGAAACAATGAACTATTTACCTTTAATGACAGAAGTCTAGAGGCAAATTTTAGGGCTGCTAGTGAATACAAAACTATTCTAATGTAACAAAAATAATGAAAGGAAAGATAACCTTTTTTAGTAAATATAAATAACTTCCTGTAGCTGTGAGACAGGATATGAACAGCATATCAAACACAGAAAGCAAAGTGTCAGGTCTGAGTTTTTGCAAAGGAGGCAACTATTTCATCACACGTTGAATAGTCCTTCAGATTCAGACAGCATAAAAGTCTGTACAGACCAGATGCATCTCTTGTAGGCTGAGTAAGATCAGGGCATAAAAATGGTACAGTGGAATAAAAGGCAATACATTTATACAAAGCACCAACACCTTTTGAGAAAAAAAATGAATAAATTCTATTAAACTTTGCAATTAACTACTGCAACGGAAAAGGCCCATTTTGTTTTTTTTTTTTTAATTTTTGGAATTAACCCATGTCTTTGTCCCATTTCAAATTTATGATATCTCATAAAACTGCCTCAGTATATCCCCACATTCCTTTTTTAATCCTATATAACTCTTCTAGGTATGCAGTCTGTTTTCCTCATCACTTATTGATTCAATGACCTAGTAACCATAATTAACCTGCCAGGATAATCTACGTATAAGAGAACCCTGCATAATGAATGACTAGGAACCTTATACTTAAGATAATATATAGCAGATAGGCAAAGAATTGCTTGTTTTGCTTGATACATTTGGCTAGCCCTTTTTTTGTCTCAGTACTAATAAGAATATGAAATACCAACAACGAAATGCATAATGTGTATATTTATGTGCTTTCTCTTTTTCTTATTTGTCCTGCAGAAAATGCAAAAATGTCTGACAAATCCACAGCCACAGACTGCTAGCCAGAGCATACGTTTGCCTCCCTCAAACTACCGCTTCCCACCCACATGTTTCTACCTGTGTTATCAGGATTGCATGCAATGCTGTTAGATACCAAAAACAATTCAATGCAAACATCCTTACTGTGGTACCTCTGCAGCTCTTTTAACCGATCATCTCTCTGTCAGTCCATAGCAGTTTTCTGCTTTGCAGCTGGACACCGCTCTTGCTAAGAGGCTGTTTAACTATTTTAATTAGGTTTATGCTTAAGTTAATTTGTCTAGAACTGAAAAGGCTTAGCTCTTGTCACTGGTATTTTAAAAATGTGCAAGAGCCCACAGGGCTTTAAATAACCATAGAGAAGAAGGCCACCTGCTGTCAGTATATTCTGTGGCTCCAAATGAAGTTAAAGAACTGTACAGGTGCTTGCTAAGCTGCTGTTACTGCTGCAAGGCAGTGGTAATGGAGATAGTCTTCTGTAGGAGTACTCTGCACTTGCTAGGATTGTGCCCATTAGGGATCTCACTAAACATTCCTTCTGCTTCTGTCTGTGGTGATTTGCGGTTTTATGTATACATTTTGAGACCAGGAACAAATTTTAGTCTTTACAAATGCTGTACAAAACAATGGTTGTTATTCTTAAATTGACTGCGCACCCAAGGAAGGCCCGTCAGCTGCTGATGTCTTGTACCGGACTTCTATACAATCCATGTCAGTCTGTGAACATGAAGGCCCAGTATGTATAAGTAAGTGGTTCACCAACATCAGAGCTGACAGCCTGTTTGCGTATGAAACAGATCCTGAAAAACTACTGCTTATCTCGCAAGGTAATTATATGTTTCCTATACAACTGCTGCACATCTTTAATCACTCACTTGGAGCTGTAAGCATCTCAGAAATCTCAGTTAAGCAGAGGCAGGATTCACTTAGCAATTAAATACGAGAACATGAAGAAGGAAACCATGTGCTGATGAATTAAGAAAAACTATTCTTTCCTCAGCACATTCATTCAATGCTAAGATAACAAAATCACATAAAGCTGAAATAATGGGAAAATTAATCAATTTTCCCCACAGACTATAATAGGCTCCTCTGCATTTTTAGCCAAAAAACTAAGTTTTACAGTCCTAAAATCAAAACCTTACTTAAATAAAAGAAAAATCCTAAAAAACAAAACAAAACAAAAAACCCCTCAGTGCTCACTGTGGAAAAAAAAAAAAGAATAGAAGATTAAATCAAGACTTTTTCCAAACAAAGTGGTACCAAAAAGCACAACTGCAAGCAAAAAAAAAAACCTGAGTATCAGTAAATATACCAGAAGTAATGTGCTGTCAGATACAGAGGCAAGAGAGCAACTATGTTTTCGTGAGACTGAGTTTCTGGACTGTCTTCAGGTACAGTTCCACTCAGAGTTCATTACTGTGATTCATATTCAAGGCTGTTGGGCTTGAAGTAATCTCTCATCAATGTTAGATTTAATATTCCAGCAATCCTCGCTTAGTACATGACTTTCTCTCTTCTTCTTTGCCATCCTTCTCACAGTCTGTCAGGCAGGGAGCTCTGGTGCCTGCCAAGCTGCCTCGTGGCCCTGGCTGAAACATGCTCTGCAGGCCCAGCAGTGGGAGCAGCCCCGCACTGTCTTGGAGCTAAACCAGGGGGACAGCCTAGGCATAAAGCAAAGCATGCGCTGCCATCATTTACTGTAACATCTGAGTGACCTTTTCATGACAAGGCTATGTGTCTTGATGCCACTGCAGAGAGAATCAAGTTTATTCTTTTCATTTCCCCCGTTTCAAGCTCTCTGCTTGAAAAATGACAGCTAAACCAATAATGTAACATTTAATCAGCTTTTCTTCTTGCCCTGAGCATACACCTATCAGTACTAGGTAAAAGTAGAAACACCAATTTGTATACACATACACCAAAAAAGGGAAAATGCACAAAAGTGCATGATGTTAATCCTAACTTTTTTCCTGCTAAATTATTTGTTTTGATTATCTTTAAAGAATAATTCATCACATCAAACATCCTCACCAATCAAACATGCTGCTGAATTGTAAGGAGGAGATTCTACTGGTATCTTGAATACCATCCTTTTCAGGGTGGAAAGGAATCCAAGCTCACCATCATCCCAGTTCTGCATTCTGTTGCCGGAAGGCCCCTTACGGAACTGCCTGGAGAGTTCCAAAGCCTTCCCTCAGCCATACATGGCAGCCCCAGGGGCTGGGCTGGGTCCCGGCTCCCAGACTCACGTGGAAGTGCTCTGGCTCAGCAGGGCTGGCCCTGGACAACATGCCCTTGCCTTCAAGACACACGCAGCTGAGGCCTGAGGCCCTCACCCAGAAGCCCAGTGGGCCACCCCGTCTGGGTGCTGGGGCCTAGGCCTGGCCTCCAGCAATTCTGCATGCACGAGGCTTGCATTAGGGCCACACACAGATCCTTTGATTTTTTAAGATCCATTGAGGCATTACAGCAGGAACTAACCAGTGTGGGGGCTCCACGCAACACACTCTACCACCACCAAAGGATGGATGCCATCAAGATCATGGACGTTATTAAGGATCTGGGACTAACTTTCAGACTGAGGCTGAAACTGCTGTGTTAACTGTACAGAGGAAAGCACAGGTAACCTTATTTTGGAGGTGGTGAGGTGCACGATGACCTTACAGTGGCACAGAAACATGGAGAAGAACTGATGCCACTATTAACTACTGATGCCATTGTTAACTCCTCAGAAGTTTTCTGCTCACCAGCTCCATTGCTGCTCACTAGAGATGCAGAAGCCGCCTGTGTAACTCCAGCATCACTAGTGAAGACTCTGCTTAGTTTCAAGTGTCAACTTGCTTGCAACACTAAACCTGCTATCCTTCATAATACATCCCACCAGGTTGCCTTTCAAATATCATCTTCTTTCATTGCTTCTTAAGCACAACGCACCTCCCTAGCAAAATTGCACTGTAACTTGTCTGCTGGTGTCCTAAACCTAAACCAAACGCATACATCAAAACATAACTGAAGGTAAAGGTAACTCAATGTGTGCAGCTTGTTTTTTTCTGCATCCATTACCTGATTTAGCAAGTGAAATGAAGAGGCTTCAACATCAATTCTATTTCTGAAGTTTTTAAATTATTTTGTTTAATAATTTAGTGTAACACGAACTGACTTCTAGCTCTGAGTGCAACTTTTTACTTCTTCATGTCATGTTTTCCGTTGTGGCAACATTGATTTCTAGCACAATGAAGACAAACAGCTACAAAAGTGATGGTATACCCCAACTGTCTGCAATTTCTATTGCCAGTCAAGATTCTTATCCGGCAAACATCAGAAGCAAACCAACTCTATTCTTACATGGAGAACAAAAATTACATTTTTTTAAGTAACAAAACATACAAATTTGCTCTGACTGAATTATAATAAGAAAAAAAAAAAACACTTTTTTTGGTCTTGTGCCACTGATTCAATGCTACCAAAAGCAATCTCCATGCAACCAAACCGCAAGCAGGACATGGGGCAGGCAGGGGGGCAAGACATGGGAGAGAGCGGTCAGCAACACTGAGGCAGTAAAGAGGGAGAAATGACCTCATTCTGTTACAGGGCACTAGCAAGATGAGGTTCCTTGTCACAGAGTCAGTGCTTGTGTCACTGTATGCTTGTGTCCACTGCTTCCATTGAACAATACACATTATTAATTCAAGCCAACTCACAAGCATAAAGCAACATGCATTATAAGTTCGTATTTATGACTATGATTAAATATTTTCAGCTAACACATTTGTATTTCAAATTTTGTTTGCCTAAATTGGATTTGCCGTAGTCTGCAACTCAAAAAAGTAATCACACACTTATTTTAAATAGCACAAAATGTACTAATTCTCAGGCTACTAAAATACACATAATTTCTTACCAGCCTAGAATGTGTTTCCAGACAACCACTTACACCACAGTCTAGCAAAAACTTTTGTTTGTCAAGGAAATTTCAGACCTCATAAAGTCAGAAACTCATTTTTTTAAAAAGAACAACTAGAGTATTGCAATGTGTAAATTTCTAAATAAATCAAAATTGCACCAACACTTTCTTGAAAAATGATTTCAGTTATTCGAAAGAATAATCTTGGTCTAAAAGCTGTTTGGAAATGGGTATTAAAAAAGAGAGACAGAGAAGGAACTGGACAGCAAGGACAATTTCCTAATCCATATAAAACTGCTCTCAGCAAAGTATTTTCTAACGTCTTCACAATATCCAGTTGCCCTGTGTTCATACTGCGTAGTCTTGTGTATAGATATTTTCCCTCCTCTTAACAGATAAACTATTCAATATATTTTCAAACAAACAATAACAGTAAAATAAAAATAGTATCAAAAGAAAAGGACAAAAGAAGTATGCATTCCCTCTGAGTAACATCAACAAAAAGCTTTATGGGGTATTCTTTACATGCAGCATAAGCCAACTTAATTTGAGAAATGGGCACATATTTTGAAACTAGCCCAACTTAAGTTAATACTTTGAAACACTAAAAATAAGCCCGTGTCTTGGCATTACTTGTCTAAAACATTGGTAGCAGATAATAACATAACTTATGATAGTTTCACCTTTTCTGTACTTCACTGACCCATGTCTTCACCTTTCTCTCAACTCTCATCTTTTGGCAGTGGAAGTTTTCCCAAGAAACTGGAAATACAAAAACAACTACAAAGCAGATTCACTCTTACCTGTTTATTTCATATTTGGATTTGCTGTTGGTACATACACACTGGCATTTGCATTAATGTAAACCAAATGACTTCATGGAATTGGCAGATTTCCACTGAAACAACTTTGGTATCGGCACCTAAATACAGATCTAAAGATAAACCTGAACAAAGTTTTGACATGAAGAAGTATTACTCCTTTCAGAAGGAAAAGTGCTTTGTCTGTCTACATTGGGGTTAATCTTCATCCCCAAAGTCTTGATACACAGAATAAATCTAAGATGGAAATAATATTCTTTCTAGGACATTCTTTTTGCCAGATTTACTAATGGTCAAGAAGGAAGGACAGCTAGTATAAATGAGCAGGCAGATATGACAGATTAGATCCATGATGCAACTTCATCAAACGTATTTCTTTTGTCATCCATATTTTTAAGAGGAGTTGGAAGGAAAATCAACACCTATATGGAAGCAGCATGGTTATGAATGAAGATGGCTTAGCAGTAGTTTCCCTGTTCACAAAACTGATGAAGAAACAAGTACATTGATTTCAAAACCTCCCCTTAGTAAGGCTGTAAGAGAGCTTCAGTTATTCAGATATTTCCAGATAAAAAGTATTTGTTGGAGGCAATCTAGAATTTACTAAAAACACCTGGCTGTGTGTTCTCAAGGAGAATAAACTTCTGCTCAGCATCCCTCTATTCATAGAAAGGCTGTACACAGAATCAGAGTTCGGGCTTATAAAACACAAACTCTCTTTCATTCATGATGTGTCTGTGGGAAAAACACAAACACCAGACTATGTCAGTTTTCGAGGTGTCCTCTATTCCTCCCTTCGAGATAAGAAAAAAATTGCCATCATTTGACCTTTGACAAGAATTTTCATTTAAAATTTTATGTTGGGGTTCTCCTAAGGATATGCACTTAAGACACAGGTTTCCAGATGGTAATGCTGCTGAGGAGTACAATACCATTAGTTCACCAAAATACTGAGACGTTCCAAGTCCAATTCATCATTAAAATGGGAAAAGTGGATGCAAAACCAAAAGCTCTGTGTACGATATATTAGGACCCAGTTCAAAGCCTATATGAGCTGGCAGTTTTACTGCAAAAGCCAATGAGGACCTGAAAGCTTATCTCAGACTGGGTAGCAGCAAAACATAAGATTGAACTGTAAAATAACTTTACTGGAGGTAAATCTAGCCTTTCAGAAGAATTTTAACAGTGAGAAGTGCATAATTTAACATCATATTTTGGGAGACATGAGATTTAGATATTATTTAGAGAGTCATACAATTAGTTATCCATTTAATATCACTAAAACATAGATCTCTCCAGTCTGCCATGGAAACTGATGAGGTGCTAAAACTTTAATTTTTATGTTCTTTCACAGCATGTGACGGGAAAGGGAATTGCGAAGGTGCTGTTCACTTGCTGGCCTCAAGCAACTCGTCTGAGTTAATCCATTTATAGATCTTTGCGCCACGCAGACATAGTTCGTGTTCCCTGCCTCTGAACCAGCATCTTGGGCAGTTCCCTAAGGCATCCTAAAGGGAGAAAGGCTTAAAATCAATGGAGAGGTAAAATCTCAGTGAAGACCCTCAGTCCTCACATTTTGGACTGCTCAGTGTTTTAGGAAAGCTTGCAAACTTCCAAACAATTAAAAAAATACTTCTAGTACCAGATATGTACATAGCTCATTTCCAGTTACAAAGATGATCAGTACACTGCATGTGATTTTTATCAAAATGCTACTGAATTCCTGCTTTATGCTTTTAGTTTCTATGTGCTACAAAGATAGTCTAAAAATACATAGCCCTAAAATTAAAATACAAAAGGACTTCCTGCTTGCATTTCCGATTGCATTTTTATTTCAAAGGTTGAGTTTAAGCATGTATTGAAGTCTGAAGTTCAGAAGTGAATTTATGGAAACTGTAGATATTCTTTGCTTTGTTTGAATTGCCTGCTACCTCACTATATTCCTTCCGCTATTAAAGTAATACTAACATGGAAACATTTTGACATCCCTTGATCATCAGTCAAACCAGATAATCTTTATTGAACAAAAATCGTGGCCTCTTCTGTGGAGGTATTTGCTCCCTTTGGTGGTGTATTCAATAAATAAAACCTTAGATCTAGCATACGTGAGCTTCTGAAAATTTGCTTTAAAACAAACCAACAAAATCCTAAGACACAATCTTGTTCAAACAGTAACACATTACACGTTGTATTATGTTACTCTTTGTTCTGAAAATGGTTCAGTGATTAAATGAAAACACCCAAACAACTACAGAGCAGCTCTGAATCTTACTAAAGTGTTCCTTTTAAATGTTGTTGCTTAATCGAAAACTATCACCCTTTCAAATTTTCCATACAAACACTGCTTACAAGTGTGGGAGAAAAAATTAACCTACTTCCAGTATATCTTTATTTAAATTAGCCAAACGTCGTCCGAAAAGAATATCAATATTCTACTTAATTTACAAGCTCTGCCCATAATCAACATAACAGAACATATCAGAAGACAGAATGTTCAAATGCAATTTAAGTCACTGCATCAATCCTGTGCTATTCTAGCTACCAGATGCGCAAGAGATGCTAGAGCAGCACTCATGACATTTTTATCCAAAGTAGCATGTTCATGCATTTCTCTTGCTTTAAACAGGTATTGCATGTAAAGAGTTGGTAAAATGTTAGAAAAGCATTGTCTGGTTTAATCTCGTTTTCATCTTTCAGAAAGCCCTTGGAGCCTATAGCATCATTAGTTGTTGGGCTCCAAAGTGCAAGAGTTACACAGAAGTCAGTCTTTTCACCCAGCTCTCATCTCCCTGTTTACGAGATGAGCATTCCTACCTTCCCCAGATGCTTAGTTCTCTTCCCTCATTCTTGATCAGGTCCTCTGCTGGCTTCCCTTGGCCTATGCAGGGGAATTCTCAGACTGGAGCCTTACATGTTTAAAGAGTATAATAAAAAACAATTTAAAAAAAAACCAATAAGCATACATTAGCAGGTAAGGAAGGTCTTTCCACAATTCACCTAAAATACTTATTTCCTTCATCCTTCTTACTAGCTTACTTCCAAACGTCTGCACTGGTCACGTATTAGCTAAAATACTTGAGGTTAAATTCAGCGCCAGGCTAATTAGAACAGAATTCCTCCTCTTAAAAGGCTTAGGAACAGGAAAATTCTTACTTTTGATCTAAAATCATAGAATCATTAAGGTTGGAAAAGACCTCCAAGATTACCTAGTCCAACCGTCTTCCTATCACCAAGATTATCTGCCAAGATTCAACCACTAAACAATGTCCCTTAGCACCACATCAAGATGTTTCTTGAACACCTCCCAGGACGGTGACTCCACCACCTCCCTGGGCAGCCTGTTCAGTGCCTGACCACACTTTTGGAGAAGTTTGTCCTAATATGCAACCTGAACCTCCCCTGGTACAACTTGAGGCCATTCCCTGTAGTCCTATTGCTAGTTACCTGGGAGAGGAGGCTGACTCCCATCTCATCACAACCTCCTTTCAAGTAGTTGAGGTGAGCAATAAGGTCTCCCCTGAGCCTCGTCTTCTCCAGACTAAACAATCTCAGCTCCCTCAGCTGCTCCTCATAAGACTTGTGCTCCAGATCCCTCACCAGCTTTGTTGCCATTCTCTGGGCATGCTTCAGGGCCTTGATGTCTTTCTTGTAGTTAGGGGCCCAAAGCTGAATACAGTACTCAAGTTGCAGCCTCACCAGAGCTGAGTACAGGGGGATGATCACCCTCCTAGTCCTGCTAGTCACACTATTTCTGATGCAGGCCAGGATTCCCTTGGCCTTCTTGGCCACTTGGGCACACTGCTGGCTCACATTCAACTGAACATCAACCAACACTCCCAGGTCCTTTTTCTCGGCACAGTCTTCCAGCCACTCTGCCTCAACCCTACAGCTTTGCATGTGGTTGTGACCAAAGCACAGGACTCAGCACTTGGTCTTGCTGAACTTCATCCCATTGGCCTCAGCACAGCAATCCAGCCTGTCCAGATCTCTCTGTAGGGTCTTCCTACCCTCAGGCAGATCAACACTTCCTCCTGACATGGTGTAATCTGGTATCATTTGATATTACATGATTAAGCCCAAGGCTGTCTTTCTGCAGCATGTATATGCAAACTATCCAACACAACAGGACTGTTCAACACAGCAAGGAGCAGGAATAGCAATGCCCTAATTTCACATGTGATACTATCACACAGATTTGAAGACATCTCTGAATCCTTGATTCACAAGGTGCTACATGGTGCATACGTACTATGAAGACAAGCATAGTTTCTCCAATGAAGAAAAAGACCCACTGCAGTGCTTAAAGTGGACAAGGCCTTGTCACCTGCTTGAAACAGTCACCAGAGCTTATAATGGATTCTGTAATTTGTTGTTGTGTTTTGTCTTTTTTTGCTTAAAAATGTAACGATTTCTCTGTGAAAGATGAAAAGCTGACCAAATAAGCTAGACTAAAAAAAAAAAAAAGAAAGAGAGACACATTAGTGCTTTTCTTTATCTTGTACACAGGTAAAACTGAATATTATCAAGTCACTGTTCAACATATCAACTGTCTCCTGACACAGAAAAAATGCTTCAGAAATTTGATTTAACAACTAGTTTTCCCACCTAAGAAACATTTGATATTGTTGCTCTTTTAGGAAACCAAAATCAATAGCTGTGAACAACAGAAGTAGGTTAAACTTTGCTTTCTGTGATTAATTCTCTCCTTCGTCAATCCTTCTCCTAACTTCTACAGTTTTAAAAGGGTTATCTGGAAGGCCACAGAACAGTATTTGCTTTATGCCATGGGTGTCCAATCTTTTGGCTTGCCTGGGCCACAATGAGTGAAGAGGAATTGACTTGGGCTGCATATAAAATATATAATATAGTTCATGCATGTAAGTAACAAAACTTTTAAAATATATATTTTCTATTAAAACATTTTAAAAAAGGGTAAAAAAAAGCATAAAATGAGTGGGAAATTTGACATTGTTTTTCTAAATCTAATGCATCAATGTCTGGTTCAATGGAAGTGGTTGCAATTCTTAGTGAGTTCTCAACGTGCTCATCAGAGATTTTTGATCTAATCTTGTTCTTGTGCTTCAGCCTTGAAAACAGTTGATCAAAAATGTACATACTGGCAAAAAGTGATGACATGAATAAGGCGTGACTGTGAAGCAAGGGTTATTTTTCCCTGGTAAAATAGATCTTAGTAAAGACCTAGGTCTTAAATAGGACTAGTAAAGAGACATGATCAAATTTTTGAGTTGAATGTCTGATTGCAACTCTGTTTTTTGTGTGCCAAGGTATGGACTGTATGGGACAAGCCCCAAGTGTCTTTGAGCCCGGACAATGCCACAAGAGACAATTAAACCACAGGGAGGAGCTGGGTGTCCCTTCCCTTAATTTGACTGATGTCTCAATCACTCCTGGACGAGTCCAGAACAATGCCCAAGAAACAGTCAAGTCACAAGAGGGAGCCGGGTGTCACTTGCTTTGATTCGACTGGTGTCTGCTGTCCCAAACAATCCTGGAAGTGGAGCCAACTACAATTCCACATAGGGGTTAGGGGAGATCACCTTTTTCTTTGTTACTACAGTAGGGGCTGGGGGGGGGGGAGGGCTGCTAGA
>JAOWBO010000056.1:54203962-54221911 GCA_028564985.1 Crax fasciolata
GGGCTGCTAGATATGCAATTTGTCAAAGTTACAAATTCTGAGAAAAAGTGAACAAATTTAAGTATACTGTCTGTAATTAATAATTAAATAAGAAGACTTACATGTCTGCTTAATAATAAAACATGCTTGTCTTCACAGGCACACACACGTGTAGGTAGGTTGTAATATTATTGGCAATCACTGAATTTTACTCATGAAGCGGCACAAGCACATGTAACATGTAATATATGTGGGTTTCCATTCAACTGAGTGTATGTAGAGGGTGCGAGTGGCAGAGTTAGCACTGCATTGTGCTCTCCCTTTCACAGCATTCTGTTGTTGCCTACACAGTCCATGCTTGAGCTACACGCAATCGGCTCATGAAAAATATTGCTAAAAATCACACAATAACAGTAAAAGTTCATGATCTTGTGGGGCTGCACTACTAGCTGTTCAGGGCCATGGGCCCTTCTTTGCCTACTGTCTCCATTTCCCCTTTCCACCTCTTGCCTCCTATTTCAGTGTCTGCTTTACAAACTGCACAATCATTTTGCTTTTCTTGACATTTAGCAATTGCGAGAATAGACAAAGCAGAAAGCATAACCACACGAGCATGAACTTTCTGGATTTTTGTACAGACATACTCATAAAATGAAGAAAAGAGGACAGATTCTCAGTCAACAAGCAAGAATAAAAACGGCTCTGTCACACAGTTTCCATCAACATGCAGTAACCTTGTGCACTGTCCTGTCCCTTGACCAACTACAAAATGACCAAGTTGAGTCGTTCACATGCCAGCAGCTTCTCCAAGCCCATACCAGGTGATGTTCCCTGTTAAATTCCAGGCAGGCACAGGATGCAACCAAACAGGCCTTTGGGAAAGGGGGCCTGATCTCAGTGAGCTGTACAGACAGCAGTGCTATCACTCACACAGCCCTAAGCACTTTCAAGGCACCGGAGAGCAGTGGAATTGTGTGCTAGCTTCCATCTATTGCAAAAGATGCTGTCTCCTTTCAGCAGCAGACAGTGATCACTGGGAAAAGTCGCTGCTGATCCTACACCCACCTCCACCAGGAACTGCAGCAAAATACTCTTCAGGAGGAAGAAACACTTGCCTGCCCCCAAGGAGGCAACAACTTCATCCAGAGATTAAAGAAAGGGGACAGATAGGAAATTCAATTATACCCTTTTCTGCCCAGGCATGAGTGGTGGATTTCCTCAACTATAATGAAAACAGCATGCAGTGTTTAAAGAAACATTTACTTTCTGAGACAGCTTAATTCACGAGAGCTTCCTAGTATTTCCTCTTCTAAAGAGGAATTACACCACCCATTCAACAACAATATGATGTAATATGCATTTGGAAGAAAAAAATCCAAAACCAAAACCCCCAAACTGCTATTCTGTCACAATTAAAGATACAAAGAAAGAAATTCTTGTATAACAGGAGATAATTCAAAGTAACTACATAGAAAAAAACTAATAATTAAAGCTAACCTTCAAATTATTCTTGCAGTCTCTAAGAGAGGGATCTCCTACAAACTTCAATAACATCGTTTGGAATATCAGTCATTTTGCTCTTGCTGAAACTCAATTTTGATAATGTGGCAGTTGCACCTCAGGAATTATATTAGGTTTCTACTTTGTATTAAAGTAGAATTGTATTAGCATGGTAGACTATGTGTATCCCTACTGGGATTGCCTTCATGCTGGAAAAAAAAATATTATTTTTCTATTTCTGAAATAAGTTATCTGTTTTGACAGGAGGAAATATATTTCAGTGAACTATACACTAACAAAACCTGTCACCTAAGAGAGCATCAGTTAAGTTTCTCTTATTGTTCACTTTCAATTCCTAGACAGTAGACATTTTGCTCATTTTCTTGGATGAAGTCATTTGATTTGTGGCATACCTATGAGCCCAGATATTAAAGTTAGCATGTCCAATACAATAATCTCTGCTCAGTCCTTGACCAAACTGTACGGAAATCTGCCTGAGGAAGGAAGAGAAGATTGAGACTGACAGATCTAAGTCTTACAGAGTAAAACTCAAGCATCCCCATTCCAGTATCTCTTCTGATCCTATCTCTGCCTTTGCCTACCTTCACCTTAAGAATGAACCCCAGAGAAGTCTGCAAAGAGGGAGAAATGGGGAATTAGAGTTAGTTTACATCCAAACACATCTGCACTTAACTGACATCGTTTTCTGAAGTGCTCAGCATCATCCTATCTGTTTTCCAGAGCTGTAGGATCACTGGTTTCCATTCATCTCTCATAATGCTGAGCAAGCCTGAGCCTTCTCCAGCTGGCCCTAACTCACCAATTTATTCTTGGAGCATGGGAGAAATGAACTCTCATTTCTCATGAGAGAAATGGCTCTAAAAGGTGATGGAAGAGAAGAGTCACCAAAGCAGATAAAATCTGCCTCAGGGACAAGCTGCAAACAGTTCCAGATGTGAATTAGGGAGGCTGTCAGATACAGACCAGTCATTAAGCCCCAGTAGCCCCCTGAATGGATCAAGCTCCCTGCTAATAGATCATGAACATTGTTAGCAACGCTTGTACTTCAGCAAAGTTCATCTGTTGGGCACATAATTACTTCATCTCAACATGTACACTTCCAAATGTGCACCCAAATTTGCTGATGTGCAATTTACAATGTATTCCATGTCACTTTCGGAGGCTGACCCAATACACTTTCTTATGCTGAAGCCACATGTCACATCACACTTGAAGAAGGAAGGAGCTTTGAACAAAAGAGATTGAATTATCATACACATGGTATAAAAAGCAGCTTGAGTATTACATTTAGGACTGGCACATTTATTCCATGTGGGTTCCAGCTGCTGGTCTGGAGGCCATTATTTTTTTTTTTGCTGTGGTGAGAAAACCACACTCAAGAAGAATGGGAACTTGAGCATATTTTAGAAAAGAAACTGGAAGTCAATTTACTGGCATTCCCCTTTCAGATAAGGACTAGCTTTATGACAAGTCTGCCCGTGGCAGCAGGTGTCACTGTAAGGCAGAGGTATCACAATTAGCAACTTACTGAGGCGCAGACAGGAGAACAGAAGCAGGCAAAAATGCTTTGTGGTACGTGCTAAGAACATGGCAGTGCTTGACAGCTGGCACCTATGCACACTTTTTGTACTAAGTATTTTGACTGCAAGCAGGATCAAGGAGCACATTGCTAGTATACACTTGCTTTTTTTTTTTTTAAAAAAAAAGACCTGGAAACTCTTAATTCCGTGGTAACAGCTTGCATAATGGCATTATGTGTGGTTTTCTATTTACTTACTGAGTGCTCAGTCCTTTTCCACACGCTAATGAGTTTACCGCTATTCAGTGCGAACAGAATCTCAAGCCGCACACAGTTAAGCACCTCTGGCACAAGACCAATTGCTGATTCCTCTGAAAACAGCTGGCAGTTCCAAAAATGGTGCCTTTAAGTTCTTGCAGAGGTTACAATCAGCTCAAAAGGAGGGCCAAAAAGCTTCAGTACTCTGTTCTTCACCAGAGGATCTCACTTAGCAGCACCATGTTTGACCTGCTTCAGGTCCTTTAGGATTCTCTAGGGTTTTTCAGCTCACTTTGCAAGAAAACTGCAGGGGCTAATGTCTTCCTGAGAGAAGGGTTTTTCAGCACGGCTTTTGGCCTGCTGTCAAGGAATCTCTCTTTTCCACTACTTCATGCCTGAAACATAAGCCTTTTGTTACTGCTGACACACACCCAAAAAAAACCATTTTTGTCTAGAGCATTGAGCCATTTGACAAAGAAATTGACAAAGAAATTAAAAATCAGTTTTCTATTACAAAGGCTCACTAAGGCAAAGGGGTTGGTATAGATAATTACAAGGCTAGAAAAATGCTAACAGTCCAGAGACTGCTAGAATGATGGTGCCATGATTTGCTTTCATGGGGAAGAGTGCTGCTCCTACTTAGAAACAGAACCTACAAGGTCTGGACTTGCCCTAATGGCTGTATGTCGGGGAGAGAAAGGTCAGTGCTCTTAACACCATCACCAAAACAACTACTAAAAGTGCTCATTTAGTTCAAAAAATGAAAACTTCCAAAGCAGAATTAGATTGTGGTAAGGAGAGACTGTGCAGAGACTGAAAACAAAAGGGACACAAAGGTAAACCCCCAAAAGTGCTGAGTAACTGTACTGCCTGCAGCCAGAGAAGAGATGAAAACAGCCAGAACCACTGAGCCAATTCTGAGCAGAGAGAATTTCTGACAGACAGTGTCCAACCACTACCTGGAGAAGCAAGGTAAAATAGCTTCTCATGAAGAAATCTCCTTAAAGCTGCAGGTAGAGCATATACCTTTTTTCCCTTTAAATCAACAAAAAACATTTGTGCAGCGAAAGTTTTATGCTGGCCCCTGAAGCACACTTATAATGTAGGCTCTCCTTTTGTGAGAGGTATCAAGACATAGAATATTAACATGCATACAGTCACTTCACTGAAGTACGGAGCTACTGAAACACACAGAAAATGCAACCAGATTTGACACTGCCATGCCAAGCTGGACGTTAATGACAGTCACACATGCTGAGCAGTCACGTCAGGGCAGCTGGATTTTCCCTGCTTACTCTTCCCATTTTCTGAAACCTAGCAGAACTGAACCTGCTTTATTCTTCCAGCCTGACAACTCCAACTCTCTTCAATACACAGTAGGAGCCCATTTTGCCTTGCAGAGAATCTCCAGAAGCCACAGCACATACAGCTTCTGAACAAGCAGGACTAGTAAACAAGTGTGCCCAATGACCTGGGCTCTGCTGCTGTATAAAAGCAAGCAAGATAGTTTACTACATCTTCTTTTCCTCTTGTCATTCATCAGACTTTTTTTTTTTTTTATAAATATGAACAGTACTTGGCTTAAGAGCTTTTCTGCATACAGTAGCAAAGCACAGAAAAAACAAATAACACATTGTCTACATTATCTGCAAAACACACAACATCTGCTGGAAGCAACCAGTAAGTTGCTGTTGCTAGTGCAGCTTCTCTCTCTAACTTGTGTCGGTAGAATATGCAGTAGAATATAATCTCTGGGAAAGAACCTTGTCTTCTCCTTCCATTCCTTTATATATGCAAGACCTCTTCTCATTTACCAGCTTGGCAAAGATCATAAGCAATGAACCAGATCTCAACACAACTCCAGGCCAAAATCCTGGCTCTTGGCAGAATTCAGACAGATCTTGAACTTGGCTCAGTCTTTTAAACAGATTACTATTTAACAATATATACAGCATGGTATCACACCCAACTGATGAATACGCAGCTAAGAGGCTGGTGCTGTTGTGGGAATTTTGGGATCTTCGACCACAGAGCAGTTTACTTGGCACCTGCCACAATGGCTGAAGATGGGTCTCACCTGTCTCTAAGAGGAAAATGGATCCTAGCCCAGGAGCTGGCAGAGCTCACTGAGAGGTCTTTAAACTAGGTATGAAGGGGGAAGGGGATAAAATGAGCTTTGCTAGGGTTGAGCAACAAGTTTGGGGCTTTAAACTAGATTTGATGGGGGAAGAGGGCAGAGTTCGATGGGACAGAGAAGGCCTGGGGGCTGCTGTCATTCTAGGAGATTTCAGGAAAAAACCTCTGAATTGCCCCATAGGATCTTGTGAGGACTCCTTAGAGGAGGTAACGCCAATCCAACCAACCAAAATCTTCTTGCATCCCTCCAGGAAACAGTGGGGAAAAACTTCAGATTCCTCCCAGAGATTTAAAGGGAGGGCTCCTCTAGAAAGGTGGTGAGTCAGAAAGCCCAGCTGAAGTGCCTTTATACCATTGCATGCACTGTGGGAAATAAGCAGGAGGAGTTAGAAACAGCGATGCACTATGAAAATTACGATCTTGTTGCTATCACAGAAAAATGTGGGATGACTCACATAACTGGAACAGCACAACTGAGGAGTATCAGCTTTTTAGAAGGGAGCACCTCCCCTACGAAGACAAGCTGCAGGAGCTGAGTTTGTTCAGCCTGGAAAAGAGAAGGCTGCAGGAAGACCTCATTGCAGCCTTCCAGTATTTAAGAGGAGATTATAAACAGGTGGGTAATCAAGTTTTCAGAAGGACAGACAGTGGTAGGACAAGGGGGAATGGTTTTAAGCTGAAGGAGGGAAGGTTTAGACTGTATGTCAGGGGGAAGTTCTTTACTGAGAGAGTGGAGAGGTGCTGGCATAGGCTGCCCAGAGAGGTTGTGGATGCCTCATCCCTGGAGGTGTTCAAGGCCAGGCTGGATGAGGCCCTGGGCAACCTGATCTAGTGCTAGATCTGGAGGTTGGTTGCCCTGCCTGTGGCAGGCGGATTGGAACTTGATGATCTTTGGGGTCCCTTCCAACCAAGGCCATTCTATGGTGCAGCTAACGTAACTGTGATAACGCCTTTAACCATGGATCTGCCAGAAGCTGACGTGGGGAGAACAGGGCGAACTTTTGTTTGGAGAGTTGTGCGGTCAGAAGCCAGAAAAAAAGTGCCAAGATGATGTAGTTTTCTGCAGACCAGAGCCAGTCAGCTGTGACTGACAGGTATGGAGGAGGTGCCATGCTGGGTAGTCAGTGGCTGCAAGTGAGGCCTGGGGCCAAGCCAGGTGGGCTGCATCCAGGAGTGAGGCCTGGGGACAGGGCAGGCTATGGTTGGCTGTAGGGCCTTGAGCCAGGCCAGCAGGCTCTGGAAAGACTCGGGCAAGGCAGGCACAGCCCAAGCCCTGCAAGCACTTCTCACTGCCATCTCCATCCTACCAGGCAAAAACGAGGACCAAACTGAGAACTCAGCTTGAGTCAGGTTTTGGAAAGATGCGAGAGCAGCTGGTGTACCTGTGACATGAAATGGCTTTACAGGATGGAAGAAAATCCTACAGATCATGTTCAGGAAGCAGAAAGCCTGTAGAAGGTTTCACTTCACATAAACCATAACTTCAAGTCAGTACCTACAGTCCAAATGGGCACCACTTGTATTTGAACACTGGATTTTGACTGCCTATTTTTTGAAAAAGATGACATAATTGTATGGCCTGTTAAAATTTTACCTTAGATTTAAGCAATGGGCTTTCGTATATGTAACAGGAATACTCTGCTTGCAATATCCCTTTGATGGACAAGTTTCAGGAAAATTTGTATTGAAATCACATTTAGGAGCAAAATCAGACACCATTTTAAAATTAAACATTTCAGTTGTAAAAGGTGTGATTTTTTTTTTTTTTAATGTTTGTGGTAAGGTAGGGAAATGCAATCACAATATAGAAAAAAAGGAGAATATAGTGTGTGCAATAAAAAAAGAAAGTACCATTGCTCAGAATGTTCAATATATTCAGTATATGTGGATTTATTTCAAAGATTTCTGCTGACTGGACTATTAAAGCATGTTACATTTACAGTTATTTTCTTTTTATTCTGTGTTTACTGTTGTGTGGCAACAGTAAACTTGTCTATTAGTTTTGTAATTTCAAAATATTTTTATTCCCCTCTTTTATCTAGTTGTATGGTCTGTTTTAAAAACTATTAACATTTTAAACTATCAAGCAGCAAAGCATAAAACCAAAAATAGATTTGGTTGCCATCAAGTTTGGTTATCACCAAATTCTGGCAAATACCAGAATAGCAGAAATATGCCTTGTGGGTGAAAAACCGAGGCTGGTGCTTCTGTAACCAGCTCCTTGTAGTTCACCTCAAGTCCTGGCTTGACTGGAGCTCTATAATAAAGTGAGCATGGCTGTGTTAAATGTCATTTATTTCCCTATAAATAAGATGTGCCAAGTTTCCAAAGCGTCCTACTGCTAAAGCATGAAAGGTGCATCTCCAGTTGATTTAAGTCTACACAGTGACAGCTATTTACAGTTCCACTCTGGAAAGCCACACATGCGCTGTTTCTTCACACTGTATCCATTCAGCTCTCAATTTTGAGCCACCTGTTACCACACTGAAATACAAAGGAGTTTTATAGAGAGAGAGCACTCCAGCCAATACTTGGAAGACGGCTGAAAAGTCCATTTTTCCATAGCTCTAATGGACATAATATGTTTCATTATAATTACTAGAAAAACAATTCTGCTATTGGCTGAAAGCATCAGTCCATGCTCTGAGATTTGCAGATTTTTCTGCACAACCATGAAGATGAAATTTTACCCATAAGCAATAGATTTTGCAGCCATGCACAAGCTCTGCGAGGTGCTGCTTCCCTTCTCAGGATCTGGTACTCAAGACAAATGGTCAACATATTACAAACATTTAAGACACCAGCAGGTGTAAGACACCTGCTAAGCCTGAAAACCATGTGAATAAAAATTCAAAAGTGCAAGCAAGATACAAGAGACTACTGAACCATACTTTGTTTCACAGAATGATCTTAAAATAATCATTAAAAAAACTTTCACATCAGCTCCATTTGTGTGAGGATATCATCTGTATCAAAAAGCTGCTATTTCCTTGATGAAATGAAGATTGAAGAATCATCTTCCATAACATCCAAGGCATCTTCTGCAGTGAGGTTTCTACGTGATTTATGTATGTTCTAGTGATATGAGGCAGCTATGCCTTCAGTGCATTTAGTGGTCTTCCCAGCAAGCATAGACTCGTTTTAGCCAAAGCTAACACAACTCAGATGCTTTTCTCACAGAACTTCTAAACAGCTTCTTGAGACAGAAATTGAGAAGCACTAGAAATCATTGCCTCAGAAGAAGCATTTCTGAGAAAGTAAAGGTTGACATTTCTTTTCAGTCTTCAAGCTACAGTATAATGACACTACCTCAGGTTCAGAAGAGTTGAGCATGTGAGCAAAATACTACTAAAATAAGTTGTAACATTGAAAGTGATTAGAAAATAACAGTATCTGCTCTAAATTTTCTTACAGAAACTTGCTTTTACTTTTCAACTTAACCGAACAATGAAGGACAAACTAGAGGATATCTTCTTTGTCAGCACGTGATAGAGACAAGTGCAACTACTCCAGTTCTGTCTCCCTGACACTGTAGGTATTTCAGAACTTCTATCACAGATCTCAACAGCTGGAGCTTGGATGGGGAAGGGGATTACTTTACTTTGTTCTCTTGTGCTTACTTAGAGCTTGTCACACAAAATCTCACAGAATCACACAGAATTGCAGGGGGTGGAAGGGACCTCCGGAGATCATCTAGGCCAACCCCCTGCTAAAGCAGGCTCCCTACAGTAGGATGCACAGGAAGTGTAAAGGCAGAACATTGTCCTTCATGTTGAGCATCTCAAGCTTTGAAAGGAGGTGACACAACCTAGAATCTAGTGTCCTAGGGAAATTAAGCATGTGCTCAAGTACTACTGAAATCTGAATTGGTGTGACTGTATATCCTTATAAGAATTAAAGAGCAGGAGGGATTTACACGTCTGAACTTACTGACTTCTATGAGCATTAAGTAGTCTGGGATAGGAAAGCATGCACTATCTCATGTATGAGCACAACATTCAGTGGGTCTCAGAGCTTCCTAACATATATTCTGCACAGCTGCATCTTTTGGTAAAATAGTGTTTAGCAGGATCTCAGGGTTTTAAATAAAGAATGCTGGCATGAGAGATGTGATGTCCTCATGCTACACTTCCACTGGAGTCAAATCAGTAACAGTTCACTTTGGCAATGATTCAGGTATGTCACATTGTATTTCCCTATTCCCTTCAAAACAGTCTAACCATATTGCACTCATGGTTTTCACAGGGTTGTCTCCACATCTTCCTTTCTCCTCCGAAATATTCAGCTCACCTTGAAACTCCTTTGCCAAGCTACACTTAATGCAGAAGGAAAACATATATTTCAATCCTCCTCCCACTAAACAAATCTGAATAAATAAAAAAGCACCATTTAATCACTAGTCTGAACCAAGAATGACAGTAATACAGACACAGAAGAAGTCTAAGTAAACAATCTTATTTTGTAGGCTTTTTCCCCCTCTGTAACATAAAGGTGACCATTAAACTTCACTTTCCTCTGCCATTTGAGAGTTACGCGGTAATCCCAAACACATGAAAATAAATTGTTTACTCCACCTCCTCCTCCAGGCTCTCTGTATTTATGGTGGTTGTAACTTTGGCATTCATAAACAGCGACAGAGAATGCAGTGCAAATGCAGCAAAGTCAGCATTAACTAATAAAAGAAAATCTCATCACAGAAGGAAAAAGGTATTGGCAGACTTAAAACCCATCTGAAATTAACACACAAATCCACCTCACAGTAGCGCTGCAGTACATTCATAGCAAATTCCCTCAAGGAGTGCTGAACTTCGAAAACGGAATGAAGGAAGAAGAGAGGAGAAATAAGCAAAGTGGAAGAAGCTCTGTGTGCACATTTATATACACAAATTTTTCTTATTAGCATAGCTACTGGAGAATCTTATTTCCTATGGATGTAAATGTACAGCTTTAACATGTTAGTTCTTGTTGTTTTCAAGCATACAATTTCCACCACTGCTTGTAAGTCATTAAAACTAAGCATCTGAAAGAAGAAAATAAAAAATATATGCTCATCTTTTTTTTTTAACAAAACTAGATCAAGCAGAACTTCAGTTTAGCCCCTTTCAAAACAGGATAATCCAAACAAGTTTAGTTCTCATAAATTACTTTCAAAGTGAAAGAAAATTAAAATGATTCTTTCAGCTCATGTATTGCATTTCATTGCTGTCCCTACTGGGATCTTCTACTTTCACTCAAAAATCCTCTTCTTTGGCACGATAAACATTTTGAATCTACTACAATCTCTAGGGACTGCCTTATAAACAAAAAAACAAAAAAAAACAACAACAAAAAAAAACCACAAAGCCCTACACTGTTTATTTATATATGCACATAAAAATTGACTGCATGCATATTAAAACTGTACATGCACTAAAAACTGAAGCAAAAGATTTTAGCAATGCTTTTAAAGAGAAAAAACTGTTTTGTAATTTATGTAAACTTCCTTTAGAAGCAGAAAAACAGTATCTACTGTCAACACAACATCAGTTTCAGAAAGATTTTGATTAATATTTTAGGCATATGGAACTTGATATCAACTGTGGTGATATTCAAGGTAGTAGGTTATGCTAAAAATATCTGTAGAATATTAATACAGCAGTATTTATTTCTGACGCAATAAAACAAGAAAAGCAATGCTCTCCAGTGAAAGTTCTACTCTATCAACAATGTTTCAGAGAAGTACTTTCTGAAGTAAACTCAACAAGCTTCTTTTAACGATCATAGAAACTGCTTTAATACATCAGTCTGACCAGCATCCTACACAGAGCAGACACAATAAGGGCTCTTTGGCTTCACCAAAATAACAAACACATGCATCAAAAAAGTGCTGCCTCACATTAAGATTATGCCATTTTCAGACAGGCAACACAGAATCATGAAGTCACAGAAAATCCTGACACAGCTCCATGCCATTCCCTCAGGACCTACTGAAACAGTTTGTCCATTTTCAGAACATCCCTGTTGCCAAGAGGACTTGAAATTTCACTAGTGTAAACGAGATACTTTACCCATTACGTTCTCAGTATTTTTTTCTGGGTGGCCCTCACCCCACATGGCAATGTCTTTCCCATATTGGGGAGATCAGGAGGGGACACAGGAATCCTTACATAGACTCTGAAGTTCCAAAAAAAAGAGAGGTACTTTTTGGTGCCACATTAAACTTCACATTAACCAGCACCCCCAGATCCCTTTCTGCAGGGCTGCTCTCCAGCCTCTCATCCCCCACTCTGTGCATATAGCCAGGGTTGTCCTGTCCCAGGTGCAGAATCCAGCAGCTTCATGCAGTTGGTGATTGTCTAGCCCTCCAATTTGCCAAGCACTCTCTGCAAGGCCTCTCTACCTTCAAAGGAGTAAACAATTCCTCCTAATTTAGTGTTGACCACAAACTTACTTAGTGCGCAATGTGTGATCATTTAGAAAAAAGACCACCATCAGCAAATGCCCCCTAGCGAGCCGAAACCTACATCACCCAACAGGATATTCTTACTGAGTATCAGAGGCAAGGCACACACAAGTCAAATCCCAAGATCACTCCTTCACTGCTTCTGCTGTTGTAAAATGCAGTTAACATTTTGCTGCTGGCACTCTGTGATGGAGATGTTACCTTCACACTTTGTTTTCATTCTTTTCCTTGCTTTTCCTCGCTTTTCCTCATTCCCTTCCCCCTCATTCAATTTTGTGTCATGTTTGTTTTGTTTGTTTAGATGAGCATGGAGCAAGTGAACTGAGCCCACCTCGTCAATTAAACCAAAGTCAATTTGGGGAGAAGTACAGAAGGTTAATTAACTGCTAGTGATTTTGGCATTTGTTTAGGTTAGCCCTGTAACTTAATTTATTGATGCAACAGTATATCAATGTGCAATAATTTGTGAAAGATACTTGAAAAGCAAAAAGGTTGGTCATGGAAGATACACAGCTGCACATCAAAAATGTGTGCAGGGGTAGTAAAAACTGTTTTTAAACATTTTACACCAGAAAGAATGCATCAGAGAATAGTTGTATGAGAATCAACCAAGCCCCACAGCATATCTTCTGCTTTTAACAAACGGTTAGTCCTTAAATACATAAAAATGTGTTTAGAAACTTAGCATCAGGCTTCTGTTTATAAAGCCCCCTCCAAGTCCATTTGATGCCCTGATGTGTTATTCTTTATAGCTTTTATTTTTTTATATGAACATTGAAAATCAGAGACATGCAACATCAAACCAGATTTGAACGAAGGCCACTCTTACAACATGCACAACATAGAGTATAATGCAGTAAATTTACTTCTAATTAACTTTTAGGTAAGAAGCTCCAGCCAACTGTGAAAACTGCATGAGAGGGTAAATAAATACATGATTCTCAACCACTTTAAGTCACGGGTCGATCTGTCAGCCTGAAGGACTCTAGTGCAGAAGGGTCAGGTTCCTCACAAGCACAAACCTTAGCATGAGTCAAGAAAACCACTTCTTCCTACTGAGGTGGGAAGGCAAAGTAGCATGACTTAGAGGAAAAAATGAAAGCTAGCTTTGAGTAGCATTTAGGACTTTAAACAAAAGCAAAAAAATAACGTGTTTTTTTCAGAAAGGAAGAGAGAGACTTTCTTATCAGCTTTAGAGTTAGTATCTGCACCTTCTGCCCAGCTCCAAGCTGAGATCAACAGATAATATGGCAGTGCCTAGCAGAACAGGGTGAGAGGGAATCACACCACAATTCACCTATGCACTCAGATTGTAATTCGGCTTCTAGACAAGAGCCTTTAGGGAACCCAGGAGAAAAAATGGTAGAGGTGAAATCCTCCTGTGCTAAGGGACATGCACAAGAATCACAGGAGGTAGGGAACCTCATCTAGAAACATCTGTCTGCAGCCCTTTTCTAGCTCTAAGAGCAAAATTGTGACTCCACATTCCAGCTTCTACAGGATGAACAGTCAATAAAAAACTGTCCCAGAGCTGGGTTACACAGAACAAACAAAAAAAACTTGGCATGTTTTCAGGAGGTAATCAGAAGTGCAAACAGAACTCAGAGTAAGAAAGAGACTGAGACAGCAATCAGCATTTATCGCAACAGTCCAGAGTACCTGAATAAAAGATCATGGAGTTAATAGTGAACTTCCAGCTCTCTCCATCAATAACAGACTGTAACCAAGAGAAAGGTAAATGGAAGACGATGATAGGAAGTTATTCAAGAAAGCATTTTAAACATAGCTCTGTTGGTACAGAACATCATGTGGCCACACTACCATAACAGAGAGTAGAAAAACTCATCCATCTAACATGGATATATTTTAAGAAATGTGGATGCTTAGCCAATAACCTGAATCAAGAAATAAAAGATTAATGACAGTTATCGCTGGGAAAAAAAAAATAAGAGAAGAGTGAGTTATACCTTGCAGAAAAAAAAATGAAGTGAAAGCACAGACATTAACGTTCACTATCTCCAGTGAACCTCCATAAAACAGAAACACTTGCAGACTGTGCTGCTCATAAAAATGTAAGAATAGCACATATTGAAGAAATAAATAATAAAAATTCAAGATACAAACCAAAGCTGCAATCCTCATTCTTACCACATCACTGGGTTAAGAGTCAAAGGAAATCTAATGCTGTACAAACAAGATGAGTGCAAAGAGTCTGACAAGAGCTAGTTGTGTGGGACCTGTTGTAGAAAGGAATATATGTACTTCTCTCAAAACTCTAATAGACAGATTATACCTTTTAAAAAAGTCTAATGATGAAGAACAATGAGTTTGCTTTTGCAGCATCAGAATCATATTGATAGAATACTGAAGTATGATTTTCAGCTCTTCTACAGGTATGTTGTTACCTCCAACGAGTCACACGACCTTTTCCTCTGCGCACAGTTCAAAGTCCTTAAATTTTATCCTTCCTTGTAATAACAAATTAAAATTGTTAGTTGTTATGCTCTTCTATGTAGTAATATTATCCATGAAATGACATCTATACCAGAGAATTTAATGTATGCCATGCCATAGACAAGACCTTATTGGCCAAAAACTCATTCATCCCTTAGCTCCCTTGGATATACAAGGACAACGCATCTCATAGCCCTCTGCATGGACAATTTATTTTTTGGCTTGTCAGAGGAATGAAGTAGGATCTCGACTATCTAGTTTGAGTAGAACTTGTGCAATATTACCGTCCTATCATTCAGATGACAAACATTCGCAATATTTTATTTCTCGTCTTTCTCATTGTCCCTGACTCCATAGCTACCCAAAACAGACCAAGTAGTTCTGGCTGTTCTGTGACACCTTCCTTTCCACCTCATTCAGGACACATGAAACAGACCTGCAAACCCAGGAACTCTATTCTCTTCTTGGTCTCCTCTGGGGGGATGTGGGAGGGAGAGAAAACAAAAAGGAAAGATTATTTTTATAACTCACACCCCCCTCCTATGCAAGTTGTACCTGGTGAATGCTCTCCTTAGGAGAAATCCCAGAGGTTTTTTATGCACCAATCCTTTATGTGCTGTTAAAATATACTCTGACAGCCTCTTGACACACCCCTGTGTGCTCCCACGTTTCGTGATGTTCTGCAGTAATGGACAGTAACGTGTGAAAAGAAAGCACGATATAGAAGAGGTAAAAGTGCGTCACTTACAGGTTTCAGACAGTATTGGATAAGCCTTATTGATCAAGTCATGCACAGCTCTGTGGTGTTGTTATCAGGTAACATCAATAATGGAGCCACTCAAGGCCAGCATCACAGAAATGGCAAATATCACTGAAAGATCATTTTGCATTTCAAAAATCCTTCAGTTCAATTCCCCATGTTTCCATTTGGTACAAGCACATTCTGAAACCCAAAATGCAATTTTTCACTTTTTTCTCCTCCTGCTTTTGCCTCTCTCATTTTTTTGATTGTTTCACTGCAATGGCACCTCAGATCCACTGTTTTCAAAGCAGCAAAGCTGTTGCTTCTTTCTCCTCAGACCTCTGCCAACAGTCAAGATGCTTTCTAGCTTCACTTCAAAAACAACAACAAAAAAACCCACATCAAAATAAAATAAACTCCCCACAAATTCTAGGGAGATAAAGTAAAAGCAAATCATCTTCCTCAAAAAAAGCACATTGCTTTGATCACCCACAGAACTACATCCTTGGAAAGTGCTGAAAAGTGAGGCTACCAGGCTACAAAAGAAATGTGCAACCTCCTTTTGAAGTATAGTCAGCTGGGGAAAGGCTGAAAACCAAGCTTCAAAAGTAACTGTTATGCCCTTTCTCCTCACGCTCACCTAGCCTCTGGGAGTATTTACTTTCACATTAAAAATTTAAATCTGGAACATTTAAGGGGAAAAATAAAACACAAAAAAAAAAAAAGAAAAAAGAAAACCAATCACACAACCAACAACTTCATCATTGGCTATACATGAAAACAAAACTTCAGACATGGCCACCTAGCTCCATGGCATAGATTCAGAAGGCTAAGGTCCTGTTTAACAATCTTGATCTCCTTCAAGGTTACCCATCTAGTTGACCAAGGGAAGCCAGTGGATGTAATCCTCTGGGATTTCAGCAAAGCTTTCAATACTGTTTCTCAAAATATCCTTCTGGAAAAAATGTCCACAATACAGCTAGGTAAAAACATAATGCAGTGGGTGAACAGTTGGCTTAAAGGTTGGGCACAAAGGGTTACAGTAAATGGAGTTAAATCAGGATAGAAACACTGATGAAGTTCCTCAGGGCTCTATTTTAGGGACAGCACCCTCTAATGATTTCACCAATTACTTTGAAAAAGGACTTGAAGGCATGTTAAGTACATTTGCAGAAAATGCTAAACCAAGAGGAACTGCTGACTCCTTTGAGGGCAGACAGGCCTCATGGCAGCCTACATTTTCCTCACATGGGGAGTGGAGGAACAGGCACTGATCTCTTCTCTCTGGTGACAGTGACAGGACCTGAGAGAAAGGCATTGAGTTGTGTTGGGGGTGGGTCAGGTTAGGTGTTAGGAAAAGGCTGTTGACAGAGGTCAAAAAGGGCTTGGACAACCACTCTCCAAAATACAGAATGAATTTTGTGTGGTCCTGACTGGAGGCAGGTGGCGGCCTCAATCCTCATGAGTCCGTTCCAACTCGAGATATTCTGGGATTCCATGATTGTGCTTCCCTCAGCTGTCTGTAGGGTGTCGGTATGCTTTGCTCCATCTCTGACGCTGTGAGGCACCAGTGACAGCAGCAGCACCACATTCAGTTGGCTTCACTTACAGACAGCCCAGTGGGACATAGGGGAGACCCCCTGACCGCCCTGGAACATGCTTGCCCTACTCTCATCAAATATTTAGAGATGGAGAAGGCTATGGTGATACTTTATTGCAGTCTTTTGATACAAAAAGGGGGCTTAGAACAAGGACAGAGAAAGACTTTTCCCCAGGGCCTGTAGAGACAGGACAAGGGGGGACAGTTCAAACTGAAAGAATGTATTTAGATTACATGTAAGGAAGAAATCCTTCACTGTGAGGGCCCCGAAGAAGGTGGCCTAGGGAAGCTGTGGACTCCCCATCAGTGGACGTGCTCAAGGCTGGGTTGGGTGGGGCTTTGGAACAACCTCCTCTAGTGTAAGGTGTCCTGCCCATTGCAGTCGGGGGTGGGCGGGCACTTAGGAGATGATTAGATTATTTCTGAAGATCTCTTCCAATGCAAACCATTCTGAATCAACGAATCAAACAGGAAGAACTGACAAGCAGTCCTCTAAAGAAGTGTTGTGCTCAGTGATCTTCCCAAAAAAAGCAGGAGCCAAAGGGAGCAAAGACACTGTGAAGCAGCTGAGAGGGGAACTCCTGCCTCTGTTAGTCCAAGGGACAATTAAATAGTTGTTATATCCTGCATCTGTATGAGGCATGAAAGCAAAACACTGGAAGGACCCAGGAAAAAAAGGGTGCATTGGGATCCCCTGGTACCATGGTAGCACAAGCACAGAAAGCTGTCACCAGAAACACCACAACAAGCGACTTAATTTTGTTTAGTTCAACAACAGTCTGCATGATGTCTTGGCACATTGTTTGCAAATTAGTTACTGCAGAGGAAACAGAAACACCTCCCTTTCTTCTCTTTGTGATGTTAGATGCTAAACACTTGCATGCTGTTTGAGGTAAACAGGGTAAATGATGAGGGACAGCCACCTACAAGGCTGCATCCCTTCCCCCTAAAGATGACCACAAGGGCATCCCAGCCAGCATCAGAAACAGTGGGGCCAGCACGACCAGGGAAGTGATTGCCACCTTGTACATAGCAGTGGTGAGACCACCCCTCAAGCACTCTGTTCACTTCTGGACCCCTCACTCCAAGAAGGATATCTAGTTGCTTAAGCATTTGCAGAAAAGAGCAATGAAGCTGGAAAAAGAGACAGTGAAACAAGGGTTATGAGGAGGAACTGAAGGAAATGGGGTTGGGAAGAGGAGGATGACAAAATACAAAATGGTTATACAAAAATGATCATTCCTCCCTCACTGAAAACTCAGAATTCACTGTATTTCTTCATCACTGACATTCACTAT
>JAOWBO010000056.1:54226969-54244703 GCA_028564985.1 Crax fasciolata
AGGCTGTGTGGTGTTTCCAGGCCTGTCTGCTCAAACCACAACATGCTCCTACCATTAAATATGTTCTTTGTATTCAGGGACAGGCAGTCTTCAAGAAGCAAGGTTTTCCAGAAGTGTTTTTCTTCTATGTTTGTCTTTTTTGTTTGTTTGTTTGTTTTTAAATCATCCCTGAGGACAAAACTTTGATGAGGACTTGAAGAGGGGATGAGGTACTGTGTTTAATAGTACGAAGAAGACAGTTCTGTTTTTGTCTTCAATACTAAGTGAAAACATAAAATCCTCAAAGATAGGCCTTTTTTCTTTTTTTTTCTTGCATTGGAGCTGCCTTGCAGACAGACAGACACTGGCTTGAATAACATTTTCTGTTGCTTTTCCTGATTTCACTGCTGATGTTTTCTACCCTTCACTTCGCCTTCTCAGATAGTTTTATATATCCATTACAGTAGTCACTCAAAAGATATTAAAATAAAAACAAGTTTTGGGTTCCCTCAGTATCGCATATCCTCTTGGACTTTAGAAATACTCAGGTTACTCATCCAGTGACAACTTCTTTGAACAGCAGACTGTAAAGATTTCTGCTTCTTTCTACCCAGTTTCTACCTGCTGGCAGCACTTCTACCCACAAGATGAACTGCAAATTCAAGTTCAAGAACTGGGTACTTTTACCTAGTTTATGCATTCCCGAAATTAGATAGAAGGGCAATTATTTCAATATGTTCCCAAATTTCAATCCTATCTACAGCTCCTGGTAAGAAATTGCTAGTCATCTTCACTATGACAGAACTCCAGAGCTCTCATGGAGAGCACTGGAAGCATTGATTACAGTGTTTACAGAAAACATACTACTCCCAGATTATGTTCTCAGTATGCCCTGAACAAATCTTCTCAGAATTCCCAAATTTGAACTCTCATGGCATCAGAAAATCCTAGAACATTACTGTCTGGGGACAAGGAGGACAAAGACTTTTTCTCGCTCACTTTCCCCATATTTCAAACACCCCTGAACATTTCTGAATACATCTTTCATAAAAAAAAAAAATCACCATTCAGTGACAAAAGACCCTAGAATATTCAACTGAGAAAATTCTGGAAAGATATAAGCAAATAAAACTAAACCACTCAAGCAATCTGGATTATAGAATCAAGATCTTGTTCTCCAAACAGATACACAAAGTGCACTGTCTGAGGGTGAACGTTTAAGTTAAATTTTGCCATGCTGTCTCCATATACCATGAATATTCATATGTTGTCATAATTAAAATGTAGTACTTGACACAAATTAGGAGGCTTGAGTTGATTTGATTAGTTCTTTATCACCGCACTTAGTATTATTTTATTACATGGCCAAGCAGAATTTACTTACTCATTTAGTGTCTGCCTGAAAAACTTATGCACTAGTTTTATAACAGAAAGGCTCTCCTTTTTGATTGCTGCTGTAGGCTGCATTGCATAGTCTTCCTATGGATGCTCAGATTTCCTGATGTTACTATTTTCTTATGCCATTCATAAACTGAGCTCATACAGACTGAAAATTTACAGTGCTGCAGCAGCTTCTTTTGTTCTCTATGGAGAAAGGTCACAGTCCAAACCAGTTTCTGCTTACAGCAGTGAGCATTAAAAAAAAAAAGCCCAAATCTACTGTATCTTGCTGAACAGTTTCTGTACCACAGTGTATACTCATTGCAGGCAGAGGATTTCCTCTAATAGTTTGGTAACGTCTCTAGCACTAAGGTGCAAATATCACCTTTTAGAGAACTCTTTCACTCATGCTATCAGCTACTGACGGTTAAATTGCAGTCTCACTGCTGCCCAGCTTACACTGCTCTGTCAGGACAAGAAAAGGTGCGTGAAAAGAATATAGTCTCTTCCCAGTCCTCGTAAGGAAGCAAAACTTCCTCAGAAGCTACAACCTTGCTATTGCAAACTTATTGCTCCATGATATGTGCTAGTGACACACAGCTTTGCCAACACCATGACTTGTTAAGAGGTTAAATTTCCAGCTGTAGATGCCAGTGATTTGAAGACTGAATTTTGAGTCTATAAGATCTGATATCATTTTAAATGAGGAAGATTCACAATGGAGACTCAGGGAGGAGAAAGAAAATTATCAGCCTTTTCTAGGTTTGGCTGCTGGCAACATCAGAGCAAAGAGAGGTACCCGGCATTATGAATGCTCAGATAGAGAACTCATTTCCATCAGTGATCTGTACCTGACAACCTTTGGAAATCGTTCCAGGGAACATCTGTTTATTCACTGCCTTGCCTGAGATCTACAGTTTGAGGGGATAGCTTTTTATAATCTCCAGCACCATTTTCCCACATGAAATGACTTCCACCCAGCTAGTTAAAAAGACTCGAGACAAAGAGTAAGGTCTTCTCTCTACTACACTTTCTGGATAGCTTGCTGATGGGAGACATTAGAACAAAACATTTCTTTCAAGATTTCATATGGATGAAAAAAAGCCATTTTTCTAACTCAGAGGAGGAAGAAAGAAAAAAGATAATCCAACTCCCCCTCTACAGCAGGCATGCTCAGTTAAACTACACAAGCACAACAGTTGACGCTATATCAGGGTACATTCTGTGCTAACACTAGGCTCAATCCTCCATTATTTGTGCTCTAGCTTGAATTATCACTTTTGTTTGTAGCATTAGAATGAAAATAAGCCACGAGGGGTACCTATGGTCACCAGGGCTTTTTTTAAGTACTACAGGGTTCTATGTTGTTAAGGCAGCCATTTTATACAGTGAAGAAGAATAAATCAGATAATGTACAATAACAGGCAACAATATCTAAAAGTCTACATTACTGTACTCAATTATACTATTTTGCCCTACCTTCCACTATGGTCTTCTGCTATGGGTTTTAATTATTTCCAGCAATCACTAACGAGGTCAGAGACTCTAACAAAATTGGTGTATACAAAACTCACTGAAAGATGGGTCAGCCTTCTTTTAGATTGAAAAGCTTTTAGATGGGAGCTTGCCATTCCATCTCTGGAATAGAAGTCTCTCCCTCCTCTTACTTCTAAAGGAAACGTGCATAATTGTTAGGGTTTTTTCTTACCATTAGCCAGGTTAAAATAAACTTCATTAAAAAAAAAAAAAAAAAAAAGGATGTTCTACATTTATACTGAGAGCAATGCTTCTAGGGAGCTTAAAAAAAAACACAAAAACAATTCCTTTCTTCTGCCACTCTCTCCATCCATTTGCACTTTGTGCATATTGATTTTTATTCCATCTTTTTAAAGGAGTGCTAGCCATCACAGCTCTTCTCTCTTTACTTTAAAAAATACCGCTGTGAACATATATCGTACCTGAAGAAGAGAGCTTGCAGTTAACTGCTACAGAGAGTAGTAGAGAGGGAATAAGACAACCACTGAACACTGGTAACTCTCTTCAGTAACTGAACTCCCCATATACCTCGTCTCTGGCTTGCAATCCCAGTGTTTTGCACTACGTGGGTTTTCTGGTGCCTAATAGAAAGCTTATAGTACAATTTCCATGAGAAGTCAGATCAGGAACTAGAGGGAACATCAGTCTCTTTCAGCTAGTTACCCATGTCCACAAAGCATACTGCACCTTATTATTTTTGATACTTCTATCCCTCTCTCAAATCTGTATAAATTGATCAGCCAATTCAAAATGCATTTTGGAAGTTAAACAGCACCATCACATATCCCTTACGTGACATAACTTTGCACACGCGTAGAAGCAACAGATAGGCTATTTCATTAATCCTCAGCAGTTCACACAGACTGGCCCAAAGAGTTCCAACATCTCCCCACGTGCACCTCTGCTCATGCAAATATACAGTACCTTGACTAAATCCAGGATGTTACAGCACCTTAACTAAATCCAGGATGTGAGGGTGCAGTCTGCGTGGAAACATGAACTGCGGTGTTGTCATGGGGAGGCTGCAGTGAGAGGTTTGCAACCAGAACAATACAATGCTTTCTTACGCACCCTAAAAGTTATGTTTTTGGACAGCCAGCTCTGTCAAGATTTCTTCTTTTATCTCCTTTAATAGACACGTATCACAACAGAGTGTTATCCACTACTCAAAAAAATACTCTCGCTGCCAGCCCGGCTTCCTTCTAACTTCATGGGCACCCGCCAACGGTATATTCAATTAAGAAAAAGGCCTTGTACCTGTAAATGAATCAGCCAGGTTCCTTCACAACTGAAATGAAGCAAATGAGCAGGTTACCTGTAGCCTGTCCTAGACAGCAACTTTCCCTAGATGTTATTAAGAATCTTTTTATGTATTGTTTAGTGACTTTTCATTATTTAAATTTATCTTTGACATTAAACAACCATCGGCCAAAATAAAATGAACACCTAAACTTTTCCAGGTCAGGGGAACTTAGCATAATTAAAAGGAGAGTACCTTGTAATTCTTGGTTTATGCAGGATTTTTATCTGTTTCCTTATTCTTTCATGGCTTAGAACATAAAAGTTTGCCACGGCTCTAAGTTGCTTACTAATAGAAACAACTTAGACCCACTGAAGAAGCACTTTGGAAAGTCGCTAACACAAGAAGACTATCCCACACATGGATATGGTAAGGTTTGTTGGTATACAGAGATGCCCCACCACAAAACTGACCTATGAGAAAATATAGATGAAAACTGTACAATTCCATCCATTGAAATATATAATTTCTTACCACTGAAGAGCACCACTCGGAGTAACTCAGAGCACCACTGATTTTGTAAGGAGAGAAATTACTCCTTAATTAGAAATTTCCAAGAAATGACATTATTCCTTATTATAATATATGGAAAAGCATTTGCGCTGTCCTGTATACACTCTTCACTGAGGCACTTGTTACAAATGCAGCTATATGAGAAACTGTGTTCAACACCTGCACAGGAGCGGATTTGCTACACCCACTTCCTTCAACCCTTTGAGGGTGGAAGTAGGTGATCTTCAAGGTACCTTCCAACCCAAGCCATTCTATGATCAAGGAGATAAGGCGGGCTGAGTTTGAATCACTGTGGTTACAGGCAGAAGCAACACACAGTTGCAGCATACAGCAACATACAGCAGCCCAATTACTCTACTCCTGATTTCCCTATGGAGAACTTGTTTATATCTGAAAGTAATGTTGTGTCTCTTTCCAGAGTTTACTCATTATCTAAGGGATGGAACTGAAGCAGTCATCTATTGCAATACATACCCCTCAAGCTGACAGCGATTGAGAAGTTATTAGCTAATTGAAAAGCTGACTACATTCCTGATAAGTCCACTTAAATATGCATACCACTTTGTTCTCCAATTATCAATGAGAGTATGAGGGTCTGACCTTTAGTAGAAGCCACAGCCACCCCAGGATGTAAGCATCCTGGTGTTGCTCATGCTTGACACTTGTTTGGAAGTACATTCTTGGTGAGTGAACACAGGGTTCTCTAGGGCAAGCCTGAAGTATCGAGATATTAACTATTTATGAAGCAAGATGTGAAGAAATGTGTGGCGCCCATTCCTCACAGGCCCTGTGCAAGGGGTGTGTAAGAAACCAGGCTGCACTCTGTGCTAAGGGCAAATGGGAAATGTCAGGAAACGGATGCTCCGGCAAGTCTCTATGTGCCATAGAGGAGACAACCAGAAAGACACTGAGCTAAGAAGCATCAAGGAGATTACAGGTTCAAACAGGCCAACAGACCTCCATTCACCCCTCCTAACTGATCCAAACCCTCTGCAGAGTAATCAGGGGAACAAGACAGGAGACTGACGCGGGTCAGGACCTCAGTGCGGTCACTCCACATCACCTTCTGGAGGTGCCTTTGCCTCTTCCTTCCCTGTACAGGACCTCTGACTTCTAGGGCAGGGGTTTCAAATGCTGTTCAGAAGTGGCACTTGCCAGAAGAGCTAGATCAGTGCTTCTGCAGCAGTAATCTGCTTCCTGAGTGCCCTGGTCACAAGTGGTCTTACTGCACCACATGAGGGATAGCTCAGTAGCCCCACATTACATTAATGACAACAGGAAGTCGGAAAAGACAAAGGGAAACACACTTGTGTTTAGTCTTGCTACTCTGACAGAAGGCAGGATCAGTAAAGAATAAACAAACTTTGGATTTATGTTTCTATCTACTCATTTTACAGGAGTCCTTCATTTAGAACATCTACTTGTCAAGAAACAACTTCATATTTTGAAAACAGAGTAAGTCTATTTTTAGTCAACTTTTTTCTTTTTTCTTTCATGCACAGCAGTCACTTGAGCCGACATTTCCTAGAGCCTGGCTTACTTTTTTTCCCCATACACAAGGCCCTTTCACCTCCTTCTGTAAGTTCGCTACACGTGAAAACACTCATACTATTTCTCCTGCAATTCCCCCTGAGAAGGGATAGGAAGAACAACGTATATGCAGCATTAGAATCACCAAAATAAAAACGATTTAGAGGATCACAACATCCCTATAAGCCAGTTCAATTTACCAACCAATGAATCAAAAAGCTCTTGCTTAAAGACACTCTCCCATCAGAGCAAAGGATTTTCTTCCTCATATAACAGCTGATACTAATAAGGGGTTATTACTTCCCTCTAAGGACATCCTGGTTCCCACTCTTTCAAACTTTTACCCTCCTGCAAAGGGCAACTTCTAACATTTTCAGCATACCTTCTACTGAACCGCGTTTGTTAAACCAACCACCCCAAGGATAAAAAAAGCCTCCCAGTTTTGCATCTCTTTCCCTGGAATGCGTGTCACTAGTACTGTCACAGAGCTAACCTACTACCTGAGGAAAGAGGCCAGTCCTAATCCTCTTAACAAGGCAATCAAACCTGTTGCAGACTCAATTCCTATTGGCATCCTACACCAAGGACTTGTGCGGGTGGCTGGTCACTAGAATTCAGATGGTTTAAGCCAAACTTCCCATGTTTGCTGACCTAAATAAAAATGCAGAGAGAAATTCCTAGTACTGTCTCTGTCCTCCTTCATTCAAGGGAGCTGATGTTTTCCTATTAGCTAAAATTCTTGATCCAGCTGTCCTTTCATTACTACTTTTGCACTGTGTTCTGCTTGTTTATTCCAAACACCCACCATCTCTCTCAGGCTCCTTTGTAACAAACTCCCAGCTTGCCTCTGTTCAGCTCATTCCCACTATCTGAACTCCTCGTCATCTGAATATATTTAGTCTCACCCAAGCAGCTTTGATTATCAAGATTCTACTGCATTCTGATTTGTGACATTTTTATTACTAATTTGTCACTCAGACACTTCCAGTTGCATTAAAAATTCCTGCCAGCTTCTCTGAAATTGCTGTGTGCTTGCACTCTCTTTTCACACAAGATCAGCTAAGCACTTGTATTTTGCTGGGCTGCTGGGAGGCTTTTAAAGAAACACTCAGGAAGACTGTCTCAAGTAGCACATGACTTTTCAGAGCTGCAAAGAGGATCCAGTCCATAGAACTAATATGTAGTATTTCTCCTCTTAGTGGTTTGAATACCACTGAGCAAGACACAAAACACCCAGCACCTTTCTATCCTTTTCATTTTGCTTCTGAAGACATGGCAGTAGTTGAGCTCCAGGCAGGCATGACCAAGTCAAAGACCTGCCACAGAGCAGTCCAACTCGGGATCTCAGAAAAGGGGCTTACTGAACCAGCACAAAGAATGAAGCTCCTCACACAGCTCATCACCCAGCAGCAGCTCTCTGACAGCTCCTAACAGTATCCACAGTGAGGCTGGCTCTGCCACACTAGTCTCTGAGGAGCTGCCAACATGTGCCAAAACAAGCAGGAGGAGTGAGGCTGGAATTGGCGAAAGTCCGCGAAATTCTACCTGAAACTCAGTCCCATGCAACTGGAGTCAATACACGCATCAGGATAGAATACTGGGTACTTGTGCATCATGGTATGGCTTCCCTTTGCAATTAATGGAAGATGGTCTCACTCTCATATGGTCTGAAAAGGAACACAGTGCTCAGGCTGACCAAACTCAGGCGGTACCACTGCATCCACCTTCACTAAGCTCTGAATTTGAGTGAGAATACCATCAGACAAAAAACAAAAGTACAAGCCTTGCAGAGCAGTACATGCCATTAAAGTATCTGAAGACACGATGCAGCTAAAAACAGCATTTAAAATTGATAATTCATTGTTATGCCTTCTTACGATAAAATCTGGACTTCACTATGCAACCATACAGCTTTTACAAAGGGTTAACAAACAATGGCAATATGCCTCTTACAGACATAAGCAGTATCATAGAATCATAGAATTCTTAGAGCTGGAAGGGACCTTTAAAGGTCATCTGGTCCAACTCCCCTGCAATGTACAGGGACATCTACAGCTACATCAGGTTGCTCAGAGCAACATGTTTTATATCTGTTAATTACATAGATAGCTGCTATTATAAATAGCTCTGAAGCAATCCATTAAGCAGATGGCTTTTAGCAAATCAGAATTTATTACTCTTTTATGAGCTCCTTATAAAAACTATACTTTCACAAAAAGAACGGGAAGCATCTGAAGCAGTTGTCCATTTCTGCTTCCCACTACAGCATCTTTAGGGTGGGGGGAGGAGGGAATGGAAAAGATAAGGGAGATGGAAGAGAGGGAAGAAAGTGTCTTACTAGCTCAGTACAGAGACCTCATCCTATGGCAACTTACCCCTTTTCTTCCTGGGAAAGGGCAACCCTCGGTCAGTTTTCCACCGCACTGCGGGATGATAATGTCTGTTAGCAAGGGGAGGAAACATAGCTGGGGGTAACACTTCTCCTTTCTGAAACTCTGACCAAAGTCAATGAAACAACTTCTCTGGACAGCAGTACGATTAGGATTTCTGTTGCGTCTACGACTGCCCATGAAAATAATGACATAAAGCGTCTGAATAAGTGTCTTGGTATTATACATGAATTTATTACTTGCTTCCTCATGAATTTACTGAAATGCATTAGGATTCTGAGCAAGAGAAATGTAATTTATTTGTAGCCCAAGACATCAATATTTGTTCACATTTCTAAAGATTTAACATTGGAGAGTTTGACGAGGGAAGTGTGGCAGCCTGCACTTTCGGCAGACATCCTCTGCATAGGAGACAGTTAACTTTCAAATGTGTCAATAAAATCCATTTCACAAGTCTTACAGCCTAAATAATATCAGCGGGCAATGAACTGGAATCCACACTCATTCAGAGCTTCAATCAATTAAACTCCAACAGAAAGTTGGCAGATAAAAAGTTGAGATTGAAAAATGACTCCTAAAGTTCAGAATTCATTTTCTTACATTCCTTCAAAGAATACTTATTCAAGAAAAGTGTTTCTTGAGAAAATATTGCTGTTTGGGGTTCGTCTGTTTCAGCTTTTTAACTAAAAAGTAAGAATCTACTAGCTTGTAGGTTTGTGTTTTATTCTTTCTGCTATGCAAACTAACACCGAGAATGGCATGCCACCTCATCACCCATATTCCATTATACTTCAAGGAGATAGGCACTCAGCCAAGCTTTAATGAAGTCGCAGGAAAGATAACCAATGCTTTCAATACTCTACAGTGCTTTGCCAACAAGTGCTCAGGGAAGATTTATCTACCATTACTCTCTAAGCACCAATAAATCACAGAAAAAAAAAAAAAAAGATGACCACATGCAACATGCATTGCCACATAGCCATATACAACCTTCACAGTTGATGAAGGCCTTTGGTCTCTTGCCTTACCGCTCCCAAAGTCTCAATACAAGTCTTGGAGGCATAAGCTATGGCAAGTGTTACTGCTTGAACAGTTCTCAACCATCACTGTCACAAAAAGAATTGCTCATTATGGATACTCACAACTTAGCATGATGGGATCTTTTTGACAACTTTCATTTGTTAATCAGGAAAAGAAAATCTCTGAATCCCCATTAGAAGAACCTGTATTTTCACATGATTTTGGAAGGACTTCTGCAAGAACCAAAGGCGAAGCTTAAATGGAACGTGGGAGCACAACTCCTCTAGGCCCATTTGGAAAAGCATTCTTTACATTTGTTTATGTTTGAGTAAATTACTACTTTAATGCTTCCCTCAGAACACCCAAATATGCAAAATATTGCCTAAAAAAAGCAATGCACCAATCCTCCCCCTCAGCCTCTCTCTCAGCTGCTATGTGGAAGCAGAATGCCTTTTCTAAAATAAATAAATACAAACCTAAAAAACAAACTTAAGCTACAGAACTATCAACAGACTGAAATCACATTCTGAGTTTCAATTTCAAGCAAATGAATAACTACTTCTCAGCTCCAGCTGATGATCCCAGGTTGTTGGGTTGTTGTTGGTTTTGTTGTTGTTAATTTTAGCAATATTTTTCAAACACTGCATAAACTGGAAGATACTGAGAAACAGTTTAACATTCATGTAAACACAATGGTGGCTCAGAACATATGTCAAACTTGGCTGTGGTGCTAGATGCTCCTTTCTACTGTTTCTCTCAGCATCTAGTATCATTTAGCATTTAAGCAAGATCACAGACATGGGATGAATTTCCAATGTGTTTTTAAACAGACTTTTGATTCCAGAACTGCTTCCCCAACAGAAAATTAGATATGACATGAGAATGAGAAAGACCTCAAAATGTGGCCAGGCAATCACTCATCCACATTTGGACAGAGGAAACATGCTTCCAGAGAGACATTAGAGATGTCCTGATGTCAATCTGTCCATGTCCCACTTCCATACCCTACTTTTTCTAGACTCCTTGGGCAAAGTGATCAATAGCTCTTAGGTGATTCTAACAAAAAGACATCACTGTAGCTCCCAAGGTAGCAGAGACTGGAATGACTTCTGAGCTCTCCACAGGGAGGAAAACCAAAAGGGGAAACGCGCCTCTTTCCCAAACCAAAGCTAAAAACCACTCCCATGCAAGCTCAAGATTTTTGCCTCTAATCACAGCATTACTTTCTAACATTCTCTGTGATTTTGAAGTAAAAACTTACACAAACATCTACAATTCCCATCTGAAAGTCAACAGGGGGCTTCCAGTTTCAATAAGAAAAAGTCCATACAAGTTTCTCTTTTACAGGCTGAACAACTGTGTCTACAAAAAAAGAACACATCATTAAGCCCGAGATGATGTTGCTTCAAACAACCACAACAATTTGAAGGAGAGAGCAGTATTCTTCTATAATATAATGCTAGATGAAGTATCACAAAAACTAGAAATAAGATTAGCAGGCTTAAAAATACTACCAAACTATTCCAAACAAAAGCTCTTACAGTTTTGCTTTAGCACTGCATTCAGTTCTCAAGGAAATGTTCATGCCATTCTTTTGGAGCTGAGAATGAACTGGGTACTTCTTTACTAGAGCCAACATAAAATGTAAATCAAATTTGTTGCCCCAAAGTGTCTTCAAGATCATTTCCCCCAACTTTTATGGCTAATGTGATGGGTTATCATTAACTACAGAGCACTGCACTGCGGTCATAAAGCAGTGCCCTAGACAACCTGATGCTACTGTATAACTGGGGACAAAGTTTCAATGTGCAGTTATTCCTGTTACTGTAAGCAGTCCTCTTGGGCAGCTCACTTGTAAAAATAAATAAATAAATAAATAGATAAGACTTGCAGCAAGCTTAAATAGATTTTGCACAGTTGTTGCAGTCTGACCCAACAGATAGCTAAGGACTACAGTCCTTTGCTCTCCCCTCCCACCCAGAGAGATGGGGGAGAGAATTAGGAGAAAATACAGTACAACTCGTGGTTTGAGATAAAAGTATTTGCTAAGGTAGAAAAAAAGTTAAAGAAAATAACAGTAATGCTAAATACAAATATATATATGTATGTAAGAAAACAAGTGATTCTCTCTGAACAGCTGCCTTTCCCCGGCTAACTCCCCTCCCTTAAAGTTACATTATGTCACCTGGTATGGAATATACCTTTGGTCAGTTTACCTCAGCTGCCCTGGTCCTGTCCCCTCCCAGCTCCCTGTGCCCCCCCAGCATCCCTGCTGGCAGGGCAGTATGAGAAGCTGAGGAACTAAAACATCCTTGGCTCTGTACAGCACTGTCCAGCAAGAAGTGTAAACATCAGTACTTAGCAGTTTTGTTTTCCATCTAGAACCAAAACATAGCTTCATACCAGACACTATGAGAAAAACAACTTCAGCTAGAATCTAAGACAACACCTCTAAATTTGATATCTAAATAAGAACAGCAGCGGCATGCACTTGCAATGCACAAGAATTGTCTTTTAGCAAGATTTACAACACTAATAACAATAGAGCTTACCTATTGTTCCGCACGTTTTGAAAAAGAACACTGCATACATATATTCAGATTGCCAGACATGAACAGTGGGTCACAAACAACTTAGAAGTTGAACTGTATCAGCCAAATTGATCGTGCATTTATTATTTTGACCTTTTCTTATCCATTTTTGCATACTCAGTTCTGCTGCCAAAGCATTTCTAGAAGGTGAATACAAAGGATATCAAGCACTATAATCACTGAATGAATTACGACATGCATTAATGCACACTCAAATCTTCAAATCTAAAGAAAAAGCAGTAAAATTAAATGCATGATTTAGAAGTACGTTTAAATACTAACCTGATTCTAAATTCACTGAGGAAAGCAAACTTCACAAATCACTGCCAAGAGCTTTAGCATCTCCCTCCCAGACTAAAGGTCAACTTCAGCTGCCTTGTGATTATGTACAGCAACAGTGGGTCACCTCCTATGGTGCACATTTTTTTGTGAAAGTGGCATGCAGGCTTTTGTTCATTGCAGGCAAAAATGCACTGCTAATGGTGGTGACTGTGTTGAAAAACAGTGAGCTGAGAATTGGACATTTGCTCTGTCCAATAGTGTTATTGTGCTCTTTGTACCTGTCGTAGTTTCTGTGGCAATAAATAGAAGGCATTACTTTCAGAATGACCTACATATAAGTAACCGTGATACTAGCAACTGTTTGGCAAAAGCCATATGCTTCAATTTTTTTTGTGAATCTTTCTTTCCCTGCGCTTCCTGATGGAAAAGAGAAGCATAAGAGGACAGGTGAGACACAGTAAATGTCCACTAAAAGTCACACTGACGAGGTTTAAAGTTGCACATCTCACTCTGGGTACCCCCATTAGATTCCACTTAACTTGGGACATCAAAAAAGACTGGGCGAGGATCTTATTGATGTCTATAAATATCTTAAGCGTGGCAGGCAAATGGACATGGCCAATCTCTTTTCAGTGGTGTGTGGGGACAGAACAAGGGGAAATGGGCAAAAACTGGAGCATAGGAAGTTCTGCACCAAAGAACTTCACAGTGCAGGTGACGGAGCACTGGAACAGGCTGCCCAGGGAGGTTGTGGAGTCTCCTCTGGACATTCAAGACCTGTCTGAATGCCTACCTGCACAACCTGCTGTGGGGAACCTGCTCTGGCAGGGGGCTGGACCCAATCTCCCAAGGCCCCTTCCAATCTCCATAATTCTGTGACCTAGCTGGAGTTTCTTAGTTTCTGAGCTCAGTTCCAGTACTTTCCTCTTCAGTCAACAGACAGAGAGAGAGAGAGAGAAGGAATACCTCCAAAATGTAACTTAACCAGCCTTAAAATCTGAGTTGTCTCCTTGCTCTCTACAGGGAAGTTAGATTCCTCTGCCAGGTCCCTAAAGATGGGGGCAAGGGGAGGGCTGAAGAGCAGCTCAAGTGTGAAGTCGTTTTCTCTTCTGAGCTGTTTTCCTTAGCCAGTTTACTGCAAAAACACAAGTCAAGTGAATTTTGTGATAGCTGGTATACACAGTTTATCTGTGCTATTTTGTCTTCATGTGATCTGTCCTCTACTGCCACTCTCCAATTAGCCATGCTAAACCTTTCTTTTCTGCTTAGCAACAAGGGAAGGACAATGAGATTAAGTTTGATGAATGCAAAGCTCTAATCTAATATTTAACTTATTTTGCCTGCCTCTTTTTCAAAGGCCTATGCATCTTTGCCATAAAGCAAAGCTCTCATTAGAGCTCTATAAAACCCACATATGTAGGTCGCTGCCTCATATTCATTGCCATGGAAACTACAACAGATACAGAGCACACAATAACACTATTTGACAGAGCAAATTCTCAGCAACAAAACACTGTTTTTCAACACAGTCATCGCCATTAGCTGGGCATTTTGTGCTTTGTCCATGAACAAGAGCCTGCATGCCATACTCATAGACATCTTCATGGCCATCCAGAATGTGGCTTCTCTTTCATGCCACTGTCACCGCTGCTGAAATGCACCACCCACCACCTCACTGTGCTCACATCCACTGTTTGGGCTCCATAAACATTCAGCAAGTGTCAACAAATGTCAATGGGCGCAATTTTTTCTGCACGGAGGAATTCAATGACACACCTTTGCTTCATTCGCACTTTCATGTCAGACACGATTTTGTCAGACCGCCCCTCTGCTGCCATCTGTCACACAGGAACAAAATTTAATGGAATACTGGCAGGAAGGTTCAACCTGTACTGCCATACCACCAACATTCACCTCTGATGTAATGGGCCAACATAATAAAATAGGAGGCATTACTTTCGGAGCAACCCTCTTCTTACAGCTACACCAAGGACAACCTATTGAAAAGCTGGATGAGCAAGCCTCCTTCTGCAATATGCTGATATTGCCAGGAATCCAAATTGGTAGGAATCCATCTTTGTCTGATCTAATCTGGTCAGACATGAGTATGGGATCTATAGAAACGTCACGTGTGCCTGAGGACATTCCTCTCTCTCTGCCCCTATGCATCTGCTCACTGTTCTTTCCCACTGCAATTTTCAAAACAATTATCCAACTTCAAACAAACCAAGGAGCATTAAGCTGCAAGAAATAAACTTCCTTTGAATATGAAAAACATGCAGGTAGGTAGAGTGAATGAAGAAAGAAGTTTCTGGAAGATATTTAGAAGTTTCAATTGGCTAACTCCTTGGTGTGACTCTGATCAGATGAGGCAGACGTTCCTGCTGACAGCCTAAAGCCTTTCTTGTAATTTAGATGCACCTTCTGATGTCAGGTAACAGCCATGCATGCATTTGTCAAAAGGATTATAGCTAAACAGAGCTAATGTGATCTATGTCACACTCAGGTCAACACACTTGGTAAATGACTAAATGTTGTGACTTTGAGGACTATCTGCTGATATGAATCACCTTCTATAGACATTTAAAAAAAAAAATCACATTCCAGATCTGTAATTACTTCACATCTTTATAGTGATGAAAATGTCTGAATGCCCACAGAGGCTCCTTTAAATGTACCTGTTGCAGAGGCTAATTTCCACACCTGGAAAGAACACAAGCAAAATGTCCTTAACTGAAGAAAAAACAACTATGAAAATTAGAGAGGTTGTTTCAATACTTATACAATGTAGGCTTCCCTACTAAATTCTCCTCATGGCATCTAACATTCTTAAGCTTCTAAATTTTACAGTTTGAGAGACCATATTGCACTGTAAGAGATTATATTGCTTTGTAAAGGTTTGATTGCAGCCATGCCAAATAATGCAATTTAGATGCATTCAGAGCCTCTCCAGTTCTTTAACTTCAAAATATTTGTGCCTGTACAAAAATTTGCAAAGTCAAATCAGTTCCTCTTTCTCCATTCCTCTTTGAATGACATTTCAAGAGGGATGGTCAAGACTTCATCATCTAGTCTGACCAGAATATCAATTATTCATACTTTATTATACCTCACAAACACAAAGCAAAATTAAGACTACGGACCACTGAAAGCTAGGAGCTAATGCAAAGTGCTTCATGCAGGTAACATTACAGAGATTGAAAGACAAGGGCACGTTCAGATATAAGCAAAAATCTCATACTGCTATAAAGAGAAATTCCATGGAGTCCGACTGAACTGACTCTGAACACAAGCAGTAAGGGTCTGAGGTTCAGAAGGGCTGGAATTTTTAAAAAGAAATTCCAACAGGATAGTAGTCACGCTCTACAGCACCAAATTACTTCAGTGCTGATTCAACTCACATTGAAACAACATTCATTCTTGTGGTGCTAATAACACCTCATCTAGGACATCCGAGTCTATATTAAAATTGATTCCAGTGAAAGCAGGACAGGGCTATCTCTAAATAGAGATTTTTATAAAGATCTGAACCAAATTAATTCCAAGTAACTGAAGGAATATTGACATCAGAAGCCTTTTCATCAGTCATGGAACTTCCAACGGCAGAAGACACTTCTAGGAATTATGGGTTGTGCCTGCTATTTCTGAGGTCAACGGAATTTTCCAGAATGAGAAACTGGGGAAAAAGTTTTTCCTTTCTGCTTCAATGTGATTCACTGTCAATGAAACTGAAGCCAGGCTACACTACGTTACTATCTCTCTTCAGTGTACTACATAAAGATTAATAAACTTGTGATAGAAGAGCTGTTTTCCAAAATACACGGTCCATTCTTATGTGCATAAACAAAACTGGTGCAATCAGAAAAAACAAGACCAAAAACCCAGCCACTACTCCAATGTTCTAATAAAGAAAACGTGAACAGCTGAACATCCATGCTCTGTCCCATAGAGTAATGTATTTATCATTCTTATAATATCTTATAAGAATATCTTATATTTTGTCAGGCTTAGATAACGGTAAGCATAATCAATACTGTGCATAGTTTTTGTGGCTCATCTCATCAAGATGCAGATCACATCAAATCCAGCCAAGTATCTGATAGCATGCTTTCATTATGGCCAGCACAAGAGCAGTCATCATGCTTCACTGTTTATTTGGCATCAGTAAGAACTCTCTTTTCTTGCTCAAACTTTTACCATCTCCAGCTAGATATATAAGCTGAGGAGCCCAGCTCTCCATTAACTTCTCAAAAAGTCTGGTCTTTGTCTAGGAACAAAAAACACTGAGAAGTTTTTCATGATCCCGAACTCAAAACAAAACACGTGCATGTGTCTCACACAGATAGTGCTTAGAATAACATAACACCAACACTGATGAAAAAGCTTAGAAGCAGTGACAATTCAGAAGTTAAGTCACAAAGAGCAGAAAGAATAACAAAGAAAGCTGCCTTTGACACAGATCCAACGATTATTTTAGAGCTTGTCATATGGAAAGCTGTGTGGCAAGCTAACAATCAGGTATTATAAGAAACAATCTTATTCTGCTGTTTTTAATGTGTAGATGCACACATTACTTTTAGTTTCACATTTATGTGCTGCTATAATGTAACAAAACAGCCTACCTGTACAAAGGAGCAGATTCAATGAGTAGAGTAGAACAGTTAACCATTTTCTGACTTGCATGATTTTAAAGTTCAGTTTTATTACTTGACAGTGCGTGTGAGCACAAGGCTGATGAGAAAATCAGCAGCCCAACACCCATCTTCTCAAACTGGCAGCCCTCCAGGCAGTGAAGACTGAAGGATGCACATTCCATCAGCCCAGTGTCCAATAAATACTATTATAGCCTCAACTTACTACTGAAGAGCTAAGCTGTTCACTGGCTGAGTTGCTCATCCTTATTACCATGGTAATTAAGTAATCAAAACTCTTGAAATTCAAAGGCTGGAAATATAACTAGATTTAGGCAAAGTAAAATGAAGAGACCTGCTTGTAAAAATAAGTAAATAAATAAATCATCATTTAAACAAAACTGCTGGGGGAGATGTTATTTTGTCTGAGGCCTTTTCGTTTCCTTTCCCTTCCTTTCTCCTTTCCTCTCCTTTCCTTTCTCCTTCCCTCTCCTTTCCTCTCCTTTCCTTTCCTCTCCTCTCCTCTCCTCTCCTCTCCTCTCCTCTCCTCTCCTCTCCTCTCCTCTCCTCTCCTCTCCTCTC